>JAREIK010001963.1:0-190000 GCA_029783825.1 Sapria himalayana | reverse complement strand
CACAACAAATTATAATAAGAACCTATAAGAGGTGATTAAAGAAAGAGGAAATCAAAATAAGATCATTTTAACTACTAGATAAAAAATTAAATAACAAAACTCATGTATCAATGTATAACACTTCACCAGCAAGAAAGCCTTTAGTTGAACTTCATTCTCATCAAAATACACTTGTTATTGAATAATTATAAAAACTAATCACAAGTATTAAAACAAAAATAATTATCCAATACTTTTGAGTGATGATAAGTATATCATTTATTATGACTTGTCATTCTAAATGAGAAAGTGTCTCAAACAAGAGTTTAATATGGCTTCAAATGAATAAGAAAAAATTTAATACACAAAATAAATAAATATGAATAAAAAAGTATTCCATCAAGTGGAAGATTAATACTAAAATGTATTTGTTTATTTTGGAAAATATTCAAAAGATAAGATCAAAAAGTCAATTGAATTGACTATTTTTTAGTCATAATCAATAAAATAGTGAAAAAGTTGAGTATGTCAAGAGATCTTTCACTAAGGAGCTTAGCACATGCGAAATTAAATTTGCATGGATGAGTGGAAATCTCTTGATTTGGATAACTCTATTTCTTCAAATATTAGTGAGAAGTTTAAAAAGCATCTGAAGATAAAGGAATCACATAATAAAAAAATTCTTCAATCTCCCAAAAGCTCAATTTAACTTCTTGCAAGGCGACTAAAGTGGGTAACTATTATATAAATCATTATTTTGGAGTACTTGATCTTTAAAGATTGTTTCATTCGAGGGTTAGGGGTGAATTTTTCGTGAAGGGAGGCAGATGAGAAGAAAAATAAAAGATAAATTAATTTTCATTAATTTATGAAAATATATATATATATATATATATAAGTAAAAATAAATATATATGATTGAGAGAGTTCACATGTCAGGTGCTCTCCTACAATGTAACAAGAAAGAAAATAAATAAATAAATAAATATAGACACTAAATTAAATCTCAACTATCTCCTTCAGAATATTGCATACATGCATTGAATATCAAAATTAGAAGATATGAAAAAAACTTACAATCCTCCAAGTGTATTCATGATGATGTCTACAATAATTTCACTAATAAACATTCACTAATAACATAATATATCATATAATATATCACTATGAATTGTCTAAATATCAATTAAAATATTATCAACTATGAATTGATAAACATAGCATCTCCAAAAAGTAACTAATATACAAAAACACACAAGTAACTAATAACATAACTCTTTGCACTGAAGCTAGAATCAACAATATGCCCATATACTATATCTTAGAATTGTGTTCATATTAGTGTATGTTGGAAAATCTAATATGTAACTAAAAATACTATGAGTGCAAATAATATTTGATCTGGTTTGTTGTGATTTTACAATTGTTTTTTTCTTTTATTTTATTTTTTTCTTGCATATGTATAAGAGAATTCAACCTATGGGATAACATAATTCAATTAGTCCCTTATATAAGGGATTAGCTTGTACACATTTTATTATGTGATTTTTCAAATACTTTTCTCCCACCCTACATTGTTTCTCAACTTAGTATCAAAGCCAAAATCTTATAGAATACAAATTCTTGAGTGAATGGCTTGCATTTTGAATGTGCAGAAACATTTAATATTTTATTACAATATAACATAAAATAATTTATGAAATTATATGATAAAAAGTTGGACATATTTCTCAAATACTCTTCTTTTATTTTGCATTGTTTCTCAACATGGTATCAATACAAAAATCTTATAGAATACAAATTTTTGAGTGTGTGGCTTGAATTTTGAATGTGCAAACACTTTTAATATTTTATTACAATATAACAAAAATTTATTTTTGAAATTATATGATAAAAAAGTTGGATATATTTCTCACTAAAATATAAAATTTAGAATCTTGTTCAAATTTTAGTAAAGATCTCAACTAATTATCAACCTAAAAATTTTTATCATCAATTATTAGTTATATATACAAAAAATATCAAAGATGAAGTGCATCCAATTATAATTATACTAAACATAAATTATAAGGGTCTAATGCACCATTTTTTTGTAAATTATTTAACATATCTTCATTGATGACTCATCTAGTACTCCAATACTAGCTTTAAAGTTATATATTTTTTAAAATATTTATATTTGACTAGATTTTATTTCTCATTTAGTTTTTTTTATTTATCATATTAGAATTTGTCCATACAATTTAAGTGTGACTATTAATACTAAATATTTTGCTTACTTGAGGAAAGACACTAGAGAAGAAAGGTTTCTCTACATCATCTAAAATATTTAGTTCATTATATAAAGATCGTACTTAGTGCACAAGCCTTCTATTTTAGCATAAGGTCTGGGAGAAGTTCATATATCAATGTCTTACCATCAAAATTTAAAGAATACATATGATAAGTCTCGAACCCAATACCTTGGACAAAGATGCTTATATTGAATAAAGACATGACCTCCAACAAATGCATATAATAAAAAAATTTCATAAATGATTAGTCATCTAGTAATATTCTCATAAAAATATTATAAATTCAAAATTCTTATAAGATTCGGTGCATTAATATTTATGCAACTACATACAAAATTTAATTCATTATATGGATCAAATGTATTATCTATAATATTTAATTAACTAAAATTTATGTTAAGTTTTACTAGGAAAGAACTACAAAACTCAAAAAATACGTAAGAAAAGAACGAATAGAGTAATTAAATTAAATAATAAAATATATATTAATCTAATGATGCATAGCATTTATTAGATAAAATATTATTATTATTATATGTCTTTATAAGTTTAAGCAATTGAGCTTATGGATTATAAAAATATAATATATAATACACAAAATTCTTACTTAACACATAATTTATGAGTTGCTAATAACTTAATTATCTTACCCATAAAAATCAAAGAGATTTCATCTATAGGTGTCAAATGGGTGAGGCGGGCCAGTCCCGACCGAAAGCCCAGCACGACACGCTGTGTGCCCGCCCGTGCCAGGCAGACCCTGGGTATGAGTCATGTCATGTCGTGCCGAGGGTTTTCGGCCCTTGCAACATGGCAGGCACTTGGGCACATCACAGATGATCATGCACAAAGCGATGCCTGATATGGGGATGACATGGTGATGGTTGACGGGGGACGGTGGCACGACAACACAATGCACGAAACCCTAATTTTGTAAAAATTCGACCGACCTGACCCAAACCAACCAACCCGAACCTGGGCAATTTTTGGGCCGGGCCCATGCCGGGCTTGCCCTCCAAGAAATGTGTCGTGCTTGGCAGGCACCCCAACCCGGTTGGGCCCAAAAATTTCATCTAATTAGTATCGAATAAGAGACTTATAGCTTTTAAACAATGATATATATTTTTCATCTTAAAAAAATATTTTGTTACCTACAAAAACACACAACCACTATTGTATGGTATAATTGTTGTTTTCTAATTTATATTAAACATGCTTAGTGATGAATTAGCCATTTTAACAAAATAATTGGGTCAGTTTATTAGGTCCTGAGTCATGAGTGCCCAAAAACAACTCATGCCTAGGACCAAAGTAGCTATGCACATGCCACATTGTCATGGGTAACGAGTCACAATTGTTTGACCATGACCCTAGCACAAACAATGCTTGGGCAAGAGTAATGGGTCACAAGTAGCACATTGGGCTAGCCCACATGCAACCACAAATGGCATATGGGGCCACTAAATGAGGCTCAGTAAAACCCACGGTTTCATGCCATACAAGATCATGCCATGTTGAACTAGTTAGAGACTCATACCCACGATAAAATGCTCATAAGACTGCCCTAAGGACTGTGTCACTTCATCAAAACTCTAGATGTGATACAAGACCGACATCCACAGTCAATGACAAATGGTGAAAACATATAGAATCTATGATTAATCAAAGGTACTATATTACACAATATATATTTTTTATTATTTATTTAATACATGAATACAAGAATACATAAAATTATATTGGAGCATTCCTTTTTACTATGATCTCTTTCCTCATAACTTAAGCACAAAACATGAATCCAAACAAAATTAATCTCAAAAATTCTCATATAATGATTTATATCTAACCTGAAAATAATAAAAGTGAAGGAAAAATCAACATATGCTTACCTTGCAATCCGAATCAGTTACCACAAACTATCCCAGTGGTAAAGCAGCTTTCCTTTGGCTCTCAGGGCAACATGACCTATTTATCAGAAAAACCTTTAAGAATTATTAAAAGCAAATTTAAATATCAAAATTATAGTAAATCAAAGTAAATTCAGATAGTAACTTTAGATAATGATATAAAAATATAATTTGATCAGATACATAATGAAAAGAGATTCAATTTTCCACAAAATGCTACAAATGGAAGGACCTAAGCAAACTGATAACAAGCTACAATGTCCCAAAGATAGAACTTTCTTAATGTTTGGAGATGAATGAACCAAATTTCCAATCACACCTACCTACAAACAAAAATAATTGGTCCAAATAAGAAAACAAAGGCCAAGATCAAAATTTCAGAATAGTGATAACTAAAAAATTAATTGAGATGTCAATTTTTAAGTAAAGTAACACTTCATAATGTATAGCAGCATCTTCTGAGCACAACATTAAGATGATTGTGGGAAGAGCATTGCACTCGACAATCTGAAAAGTCAAAAAAATGCATTATTTTCTCATGGCAAAGTAAATGATAAAAAATCAGCAATCACAATAAGGAACATTACCTGATTTTTATTCGTCATTCTTGAAAGCTAAGGTTCTTAGTGCCCCTTCAGATGCTCTTTACACTTTAACATCAAAGAAATCCAACAATTCAACTAGAGGTGGTATCCTAACATTCATCCTGAAAAATAACTCATTAATAGAAAGCATTGTGCACATTGCCAAAAGCAATTGCATTACAAATAGAAACCTAATATGAGTTTTGATGTTGCTATTCTCATGGGCAAGGTTGGTGATTGCATCAGCTGCCCATCTTAGGATGCTATTCACTACCCGAGAAGTAGATCCATCTTAGGGTAGGTGGCAAAGTACCTGAGTCAATAATAAGCTGCTGATGTTCTGGCTTCCACAAAAAATGGTAAAAGTTCATGAGTGTAACATGTAAACACAGCACAAACAATAGTCAGCAATGGAATGCTGTAATAGCTTACAAATCAAACAACTAAAGCCATATAATGTGTGAGACACTTCATTGTTCATGGATTTTGAACTCAAGAGTTACTCACAAATTTTATTGAACCCATTCTTAACTAATATTACCATATTAATATTACAGAAAAATAAACAATATATTAATTAATACTAATTATTATAGTTTATAATCATATCTTTTGTGTTTTTTACTTATTTTATTATTTTTATGTTATTATTGATGGAAGCACCTAACATCTAGACTGCTTCAATTCATTGGCCCATTATATTATATGAAGGATTGCTTGTAATTTTTTACTATGTGTTTTTCATCAAGTTTTATGTTTGGCATAGAATTATGCATAGTATCAAAGCCAAAACTCTAAGGAAATCAAACCTTGAGTCATGTAAGGGTTCAAAATCCTAAAAAATGAGAGAACATACATTGTGCCAACACAGGGGACATGGGTACATGCTGTAGTAAGCCCCATATACTGCCATCACATACTGTGTGAGATGAGCATCTACTCCATAAAAGGATGTTGCATGGTTATGCATGATAAGAGATTTGTGCATGGTAGTAGGCACCTCAATTGCACAATAGGCATTGTAGTCGTGGAGTAATGTTTTTGTTGACAGCGTGCATGGTAATATGGAACAGTAGGCACTTCAATTATATAATTTCACTACTAAAATTTACCGAATTATCGACCAATTTTTTGGTCGCTAATTTGATTTTTTGGTGAAACCAAATAGCAACCATTTACCGTCCAAAATCATTGGTCGTAATTTGCTCGTCGCTAAATTTTTTAACGATAAAAAATCAGTCGGTAAATTACCGACCATTTACCAATCTTAAAACAAACATTTACCGACTATATTCCTATAATTTTTTGACCAATTAATTAGTTCAGTACATGGTCTCTAAATTGTCGGTAATTAATGACAATTTACAGACTATTCACCGACAAATAATTACCGACTAAATTCTAACTATTTTCTGACCAAAAGCACTTAGTCATTTTATGGACTCAAAATGGTCGGTAATAACTGATCATTTTGATGCCAATTACCGACAACCAATATCCGATGATATACTGATCATTTTCTGACCAAAAACATTAGGTCGGTAATGGTCTCCAAATGGTCTATTATTACCGACATTTTACTAATCATTTACTGACAAATAATTTTAAATTATATTCCAACCATTTTCGAATATATTCCAACCATTTTTTGACCAAAAGCATTAGGCCAGTAAATGGTCACAAAACGGTCGGTAATAATCGAAAAAATTGTGACAAAAAATTGACCAAATATCTTTTAAAATCATTGGTAGATAATTGATCTCCAAAAATATTACCGACCATTTGGTAATCATTTACCGACCATTAATATTAAAAATTTTTGGTCGGTTTTGGTCACAATTTGGTCGGTAATTACCGACCAAATTTTTTTTTGCAGTTTTTCTGTAGTTGCCGTAGAAACTAGAACAAATATTACATAAAAACATCCAATTAAGTTGCAGTTTTGATGTAGTTGCTACAGAAACATATACATAACACGACAAAAAAAATCCAATTAACTCCAACAAACAACTATATATACTGCATATATAAATTAAAAACATCAAGAAAAAATAAAAAAAAATAAATTAAAAATCAAAGTTTAAGGCATTGAAAAAAAATGTGTGCAATACACTCAATCATCCACCTACTATCATAATTGTTATGCTGTGATATTTCTGGTTCCACACGTAAGATGACGGTACTAGGGTAAAGATGTCTGCTACTGCTAGTACTGATGTGGTTTGCAGTTGCTGCCTGTAGGTGATGGAGTAGTTGCGGTAGCTACAGCATTACACTGAATAATAGAGGTAGATCATTAGGGTTGAACTGCAATCCGCCTTCTGAAAACATCTTTGTAAGCCAGTCAAACATGCATGCGCAACTCATCCCTATCATCCTCATAGTCACTCATGCATCACAAGGTATCGGCCAACTGAAACAATATCGAATTTTGCATCACGTCCTGAAATTCCTCCATCTTCGAGAATAAATTCGAAACTGGTCCTAAGATTCTACTTCACAGTCTAGTTTTCTTTGCAAGTAGAATGATGATGGTAGCAAACCAATTCAATAGACAGGCATCTTCTCCTTGCCATCAACAACCACATACCAATTCTGATTCGTATCAACAAGTGGAGCTGATGAATGAAAACTACATGTTGCACCATCACATGAACCTGAAGTAGACTAGGAATACTCTTGAGTTGCAGCAGCTAACATTTGCTCATATCTCGCCTAATAAAAATCTACGAAAAGTATTTCAATTTATATAAAAACAAAAAAAAAGAAAATTTAATTTTTTTTATATAAACTTACATTTGCTGCATGAGATCTTTGATCAATGAAAGTCTGATCATCATGAGCCTTCATGTGCATGTATCTAAATAAGTGAGGAGCATTGGACTTCTTACCCTTTTTTCATGTCTATAATTATACACAATACATATGTTAATTATATTGAAAATAAATCCTAATGAGAAATGAAATTTAGGCATAATTGAACATAATTCACAAAGTAATAAACATAAAAAGTATAAATTAGAATAATACCAATGCCCGTTTGTGCTCATGCATAGAGCAAGATCTACAAGTGTGTGTAGACATGCCACTACCCTTTCTAGCCTGCTCTGAGAAATGATTTTTGCTCTTTTTATCACCTATTCCTATAATTCAAATCTACCAAACTACTCCTCAACTCCTTGAAAACATGATCTGGGATACTCGAATCTTTTTCTTTCTTCTTCAACCATTTATCTTTGATCTCATACATGATGTCTTTATACAACTGGCAGCATGTTTGTAGAATACACTTTTTATCGCCTCCTTTGGTTGTGTCTACTTATAAACTTTTTTCATCCATAAATGAACAATTTTTAATAAATGAACAAAAGAATAAATAAAATATGTAAAAATTATTAGGTAGTAATATTTACCTTAAATTCTCTCCATATCATCATTTGGTCTCTATGTTTGAGTGACTTCCAATTATCTCCATTAGGTTTAAAGGACTTCCTAAAAATTGACCTCAAAACCCTATAAATGGAACAAGACGGCTCTAACTTCATCATGCAACAAAAAATTTATTAGCAAGTAAGAAATAAATAAAAAAATTGATAAATAATTTGTTAAGTTTTATATCTTACGGATTATCAATTGTCTGATCAAATTGAGCAATAGGGAGTATCTCGTCTGTATGGTGCTCAAAGGAAGACTCTCCAATATCTCCATCCTCACCCTCCTCTCTCTCCCATGTCTTTTGATCATTCATCAAAATCTTAGGACCATTATGTGGATCAGTCAGTTGATGTTGCTGCTATGGTACATTCACAACCTTTTCTGTCTGATATGGCATCTCATCCACCCATGACCCTCTACCAGTTTCGAGCATACCTGAGGTTGTGTTGCCTATACCATAACTCGTATGACCTTGCAACGTGCTGCCTCTACCTCGTCCACGTGCCATATCTATTAAAAATACATAAGGCAATGAAACTTAACAAAAATGATTAATAATTAAAATAACATAAAACACACTACCTACTCATTCTTATTAGAATTATCCAAATCTAGTTTGTCTTATTCTTCATTGTAGTAAAATGATTTTCAAACTCCTCTTCATCACTTGTTTCTTAATCATAATAAATTAAATTTTCATTAATATCTACATCTCCACAAGTATCCATGTCAAAAAATGCAACTAAAAGGATGTCTTCATCCCCCACCATATATTCGATTATAACAGCAATACCAACATGGTTGAACCTCAGGAAAATTTATTAGGACATATAGATGAGCTGTAGTATATTAATAGTTTGTTAGATACCATTTTCCTTCAATACCAATTTCTTTACCCTGAGGCTTGAAAATTTCAAACATATCATTATCCACATTGTCATAAAGATAAACTTCATTCCACTCTTCGTTAAGTGGAAAAGTTGGAGCTCCTTCTTTGAAATAGAATGATGTGAATTTTGCAGCCTCATCCATAATATAACCTATTGATATAGTACCTTCTACTTGAGCCTTATTCATTATTTGTACTTTATTTTCCTATAGTATCTACAAAAAGATTATTAAAATTACAAGTCATTTTTGTGTATATACAAATATATATTAGAAAGAATTTATTTAGTGAATTAATATTATCTTTCTAGAGGATACATGCAATTATAATGGACAGGACCATCAATCCTAACTTCATAAGCGTAAAGCACTTGAAGATGTTCCATTGAGTCAGATAAACTAGGAGGAAAGATTTTTTCAAGATTGCAAGATAACAAGAATTTGTTCATCCAGATTCCTCACTACAAGAAAAATCCCATATAGCTAGGGACAATTCCCTAGCTAAATGGGCATTTTTCATCACTAAATGGGATATAAAGATGGATTAACAACAGATCAATACCCTATCTAAAGTTCTCATCGCTAAAATTTAGTGAGGGAAAGTGTCCCTAGCTAAAAATTTAGCGACGGAAAATCCCTAGCTAAAAAATAATTTTTCTAGCTAAATTAGCAAGATAAATGAGATTTTCCATTGCTAAATGGATATAACGATAGAAGTATTCACAAGCTAAAGTGATCATTGCTAAATATTACCGATGGAAATAGTTCTTGACTAAATATATTTAGTGCCGAAAAATCCCTTGCTAAAATAAAGATATCCCTAGCTAAATTAACTAATAAAGATTCCCTAGCTAATTTAGCTAAAGATATTTTTCTCAAATTTAGCATGGGATTTTTCCCTAGCTAAATTAGCTAGAAAATTTTTCCTAACTATTTTAATTTCAAAACTATTTTAATAACATATTCTAATACAATATTTTATATAATTAAAACAAATAAATAATAAAATTTTATTACATCTTATTCGTCAATGTATCTACCGACAATGCATAAAGTATAATCTATCCATTCATTGACGTTGCTTTCTCTCCCTCTACTCCTTCGATCACCATTTTTCTACTGCGACAAAGCTATCAGAGTCACGACACATCATGTCTAGTGAAAAATCAAATCACTTATACAAGCTTTGTATGGGGAATAATATGGTACCATATCTGTAAGAAATTTAAACAACTCAATCAAATCAAAATAAATAAAATTATGTTTTGATAAATATATAATATTACAGTATATATGTAAATATATACTAGCATTTTGCTCGTACATATATTACTGTAGTATATGTACATACAAACTACTGTATTATGTGTACAAATATATTGAGTACAAATATACTTAGTATATATGTACATAAAATACTGTAGTATTATACGTACGTATATACTGAGTATATATGTACGTATATATCATATTTGTTGCTGTTGCTGCTGCTACTTCCATTGCCCCTACCACTCCATCCACTGCTCCCGCTACCGCTACCACTGCCGCTCCTGCTGCTGCCGTCACTGCCGCCACTGTTACCACTACTACCGCCACTATTGCCGCTACTACCACTGTTGCAATTCCTATCGTTGATGCTGCCACTGTTGCTACTACTGCTGCTGCCGTTGTCAATGCTACCACTGTCCCTACTGCCGGTGCTACCTCTGCCGCTGCCGCTACTGCCACTACTGCCACTGCCACCGCCACCGTTAATGATAAAAAATATGGTGGGTGATGATGCTCGACTGATGAACTTGAGATTGAGTGAGTTTTGAGGAGGTGGCAAGCTGTTTTTCCCAAAATAGGAACCGATATTCTTCATGGACTAGAATTACATGATGCTAGATGGGCATCATCATCAACATCATTCTAAGACCTAGTACAATTAGAACCAATCATTGCAGAATCTAGAGCAACAAAACTTATTTACTCATACGTTTGCTTTGTACCATGTTATAATTGCATATCAATATAATTACAAAGATTTTTAAGACCAACCTTTATGTGTCTGGCTAGACTGGACCAAAAATATCATCCCAAAGCTTTCGGAAAAGTCTAATATCCATTTATTTTATTACCTATATCAGTGAGCAATGCACGATGATGACAAGACTAGCCCGAGTAATTATACATTCAAAAGTGTTTCTGTGTGTAAATAGGTGTGTACGTATGACAATATACACATGTCTACAAATAAATATATGCACCCAGTTATGTATATACTGGGTATATACATACATATATGCTACAACATAAATGTACATATATACCAAGTATATACGTATGTAGATACTACAGCATAAAAGTAAGTATATAGCGAGTATATACACACATATATACTACTTATATATGAAAGTATATACTAAGTATATACGTACAAATATACTAATTATATACGAACATATATATTTTTTATATACAAACTTATATACTATGTATATACGTAGATATATACTCAGTATATACGCACGTTTAAACCAAGTATATATTTATGTATATACTACAGTATTATATGTACATATATATAATCACATAGCCTTAGATGACACACACACTTGAACTTTAATGCAAATACACATGCCCTCAAAGAAAATAGAAGAAAATAATATAGGACTTAAAAAACACGCATATCGGTCTTTTAGGCATGGTCAGCATTTCTCGTTCTTTTTCTTCTGGTACTCCATGCAGATAGAGGACATTGCTACACCTGCACATGGAGGATAACATACTACATTTACCAACTAAAAACTTATAACAAGAAGTCACAGATCTAAACTGCGATGACACATATCTGCACAAAATAAGAGTGTAAAAAACGAACATGCATTTACATAAAATTAATTTTTAGGTTCATCTCACAGCTTCAGAAGCTAAGGTGTTGTTCCCAGCACCATGGAGGACCAGCGAAGGTTTTTACATACCAATAAATAGGCTAAAACTTTGCCCAAAAAATTCGGGGACACACAAACATATTCATATATATATATATATATATATATATATATATATAGTTATTATAGACTTGAACAAACACAAATTAAAGTTGATCATACAGCTTCAACAAAAATCTAAAAGATGTCCAACAATGATGTTTTGAGAGAAAGAGAGTGCAAAAATAAAAAGTTTTAGGAGTAATGAAGATAATATAAGCTAGGCCTCCTTTTGATAAAGCTGAAATCGGTAAATATGGGACCCATGCATTGTAATTACATAAAAGAAAATTTATTCTGTACAAACCTATCAAATAGTAAATATTTTGTCATACATAAGTTCATATATGAGCCTGAGGCCCAAGGGCTGGAATTAGGTAAGAGTTCGGCCCTTGTTTGTATTTTATCATATATGAGCATGACCAATGGACACTCTCATGCTATGTGCTTACATATTATTGATATTATATCTTTTTCCATTTAATTTTAAGTTAGTGCAACAAATTAGTATTATCCCATATATAATTATATTTTAGGACACATAAAGTAAATGTAGTTATAAATAGTTACATATAGTTATATATAGATATATGCATACAAGTAGTTATAAGTAGATATACATAAATGTATACAAAGTTATAAATAAATATATAGTTTTACATATATGTATACATAATTAAAAATAAAGTTTATTTATGTATATAGAGTTTTTTATAGGTATACAAATATTTATATATAGTTATACACATATAGTTAAACATTATGTTGTATGTTTTTTTACATATAATTATAAATATAGTTACATGTGGTTATACATATAGTTACACGTATAGTTAAACTTATATTTATACATGTATGTATATATATTTATTCATATAATTTCATATATTTATACATATAATTATGTATAGGTATGGATATATTAAAATACATTTTTTTATACTAATATATAAAAATGTATATTAAATATATATTGTTAATTATATATTTAAATATAGTATAAAGTTTTTATAGTTATACATATAGCAAGATAGAATTATTTATAGTTATATTGTATTATACATATAATATATATAGTTATAAAAAATTATATATCATTAAACATTTAGATATATATATATATTCACATGAGTAGTTATATATAGTTTTACATAAATTTATACAAAGTTATAACCAAATATTTAGATTTATAATATATATACACATATGTATAAATAGTTAAAAATTTAGTTATATTTAATTATATAAAGTTTTATTTAGTTTTACAAATATTATATATAGTTATAAACATATAATTAAACATAATGTTGTATGTTGTTCTACATGTAATTGTAAATATAGTTACATGTGGTTATACATATAGTTATACATAAAATTATACTTATATTTATACATGTAGGTATATCATATAATTTTATATATTTATACATATAGTTATGTATAGGTATAGATATGAAAAATTGCATTTTTATATACTAATATATACAAATGAATTTTAAATATGAGTTGTAAATTATATATTTAAATATAGTTGTGTATAATGCTTTTATAGTTATACATATAATAAGATACAATTATTTATAGTTATGTGTTATTATACATATTGTATATATAGCTATAAATATTTTTATTTAGTTAAACATATAGTTATATATAAATATATTCATACAAATAGTTATACTTAAATATATAATGTTATAAATAAATATATAGATTTAAATATATGTATACATAGTTACAAATATAGTTATATTTAATTATATAGAGTGTTATATAGTTATACAAATATTTATATATAGTTATACAACTATTTATATATAGTTATACACATATAGTTAAACATAATGTTGTATGTTATTATACATTTAATTATAAATATAGTTAGATGTTGTTATACATATAGTTACACATATAGTTACGCATAATACAAAAATACTCATTAATTTTATTTACTATCAAAATTTTTTCAACAAAATTAATGTGCGTGTAGCAAGGTACAAAGGAAAAACAAATACCTTACAATTTTTTATTATAATATAAATTATACAATAAATATATAAATAATAATAAAAATATGTTTTGCTTTAAAAAATATATCAAATAGGTACAAAATTAACAAACTTCATATAACAAGACATGGGTCTGGGGATGATTTGCCTTCTAACCACTCGCCTAAAATTTATAAAATACTCTTAATGTTAATATATATATATATATATTTTATGGTTATAAAATTTTAAGAAATCATATTAATTTTTACGAAGATATTATGAAATAATTTTAAACGCATAAAATTCCACAACGCCCAATAATATTAATAATTTTTAAAATTCAAAAAATTACTTAAAGTCAGAAGATAATTAAAAAAAGTAATATTTATTATTTTAATAAAAACTTAATGTTAAAAGCTAATAGTAAAAATATTAATTAATTGTTTAATTTGTATAAATTTTAGTAGGATTAAACATCTATGTATTTATTTATAATTATTATTTTATTTTCTTTTAACTTTATTGAAAAAATTATATTTGTATTATATTTCATGAATTTCAAAATTTGTATTATTTATTTTTTAAAAGGTTTCTATAATCATAAAATTTTTTTAATACTTAAAATAATTTTAATATTTACTAGTTTATTCGTCAATTCAGATATTTTTGAAAATATTTTTCATTTTATCATACAATGAATTAATTTACATTTAAATTAGTAGAAATTTTAATGTATGTTAATTTAATTTTTAGAATATCGAAAAATTATTATACTTATTGAATTAATTATTTAATCTTACTTTAATTTAAATTATTTAGTTTCTTAATTAAAAATTTTAGAAAATTTTTTTGTATTTTTTTTTTAAAAATTAATACATCATAAAAATAGTTATATTAGTCCTTATTAATATAATTTTTTTGTATTTTTATATATTTTAAATTAGTTATTTATAATATCATTTTTTTATGATATTACGAGGAGAATATATCTTTTAAGGATCGCTCATCTATAGACCATTAACATACATTTAATAAAAAAAATTAAACAAAAAATTAAAAACTAATAATAAATTAAAAAAATTAAATAATTAAATATTGGCTAGAGAAATTCCATTGCTATGTTTGGGATTTAATTAGTTAGAGAAGTTCAGTCACTAAATCCATCACTATATTCCGAATTTAATTAGCTATAGAAGTCCCCTCGCAAAATCCATTGATATATTCCGGATTTTAATAGCTAGGGAAGTTACTTTACTAAAAGTCAGCACTATATCCAGGAAGTAATTGGCTAGTGAAGTTTAGTCGCTAAATTCCCTCACTAAAATCCATTGCTAAATTAAGTATGTAATCAGGAAGGAAAATTCTGTCGCTAAATCCATAGCTATAAATTTAGGATTTAATTAGCTAGGGAAATTACGTCGCTAAAATTCGTCGCTAAGTTTAGTATATAATTAGCTAGGGAATTCCGTAGCTAAAATATGTTGCTATGTTAAGGATGTAATTAGCTAAAGAAATTCCATTGCTAAATCAGTCAGTAAATTCTAGATTTTATTAGCTAGGAAAATTCAGTCGCTAAATCTATCGATAATCTCCATATTTTATTAGATAGGAAAATTTCATCATTAAATCTGTCACTAAATTCTAGATTTTAATAACTAGGGGAATTCCGTCACTAAATCTATCAGTATATTCATAGTTTTATTAGCTAGGAAAATTATATCGCTAAATCCATCACTATATTCTAGATTTTATTAGCTAGTGAAATTTCATCTCTAAATCTGTCATTAATTTTCATATTTTATTAGCTAGAGAAATTCCATCGCTAATTTCAGTATTTCAATAGCTAGGAAAATACTGTCGCTAATTCCATCGCTAATTTTTGTATTTTATTAGCTAGAAAAATTTCATCACAATTTTTGTCGCTATATTCATTGTTTTATTAGCTAGAGAAATTCTATCCCTAAATTCGTCGTTAATTTCCATATTTTATTAGCTAGGGAAATTCCGTCGCTAAATTAATCGTTAACATCTGGATTTTAATATTTAGGGAAATTCCGTCACTAAATCTATCGCTAATTTCAATATTTCGTTAGCTAGGAAAATTACGTCGCTAATTTTGTCACTAATTTTTGTATTTTATTGGCTATGAAAATTACATCACTAAAATCCCAACTTTTCTTTAGCGGAATTTACGAAAAATTTCTGTCGTTAATCCATCGCTAAATCCGAAGCTAATCCATTGCTATTTTCTTTTCAAAGAAAAATTATTAATTCCTTGCTATTCCCTAACTAATTTCTCGTAATTTAGCTAAGGATTGATGCCTAGCTAAAATCCCCTAGCTAAAATTCCCTAGTTAAATTGATATTTTATTCTAATAAGAATAAGAAGAAAATGATGAATAAAAAAGAATAAGAATAATAAGAATAAAAAAGGAATAAGAAGAATAAGACGAATAAAAAGAATAATAATAATAATAATAATCAGAAAAATAAGAAGAATAAGTAAAATAATAAGAATAAGAAGATAAAGAAAAATAAGAAGAATAAGAAGAATAAGAAGAATAAAAAGAATAAAAAGATTAAGAAGAATAGGAAGATTAAGAAGAATAGGAAGAATACGAAGAATAAGAAGAATAAGATTATAAGAAGAAAAGAAGAATAAGCTGAATAAGAAGAATAAGATGAATAAGAAAAATAAGAAGAATGGGAAGTTAAAGAAGATTAAGAAGAATAAATAGAATATGAAGAATATGAAAAATAATAAGAAAAATAAGAAAAATAAGAAAAATAAGAATAATAAGAATAAGAAGAATAACAAGAATAATAAGATTAATAAGAATAAGTATAATAAGAAGAATAAGAATAATAAGAATAATTGGATTAATTATAAAAAAAGAAGAAAACGTAGAATAAGAAGAATCACAAGAATAAGTAGATTTAGAAGATTTGGAAGAATTAGAAAATTAAGAAAAATAAGAACAATTAGAAGAATTAGAAGAATATAAAAATAATAAGAATAAGTTGATTAAGAAGAATAAAAAGAATATGAAAAATAAGAAGAAGTACAAGAATTAGAAGAATTAGAAGAACTAGAAGAATAATAAGAATAATAAAAAAAGAAGAATAAAAAGTATAAGAAGAATACAAAGAATAATAAGAAGAATTAGAAGAATAATAACAAATATATGAAAATGAAGAATAAGAAGAATATGAAGAATAAGAAGAATATGAAGTATAAGAAGAATAAGAATAATAAGAAGAATAAGAAGAATAAAATGTGAAATCTCGAAAAAAAATGAATAAATAACTAACATAATTTGATTTTTGGAAAAAAAAAGACAAAATTATAATTTTGTAATAAGAGAAAATAACCTGAAAATTTTAGAGCCATAATGATAAAATAGATGTCGTTATTGAATTCATCTTGGAAAATATAGCTATGGTGTCAAATTTCATTAAATTCTGAGAAAATCAGAATTTATTATATATTTATTTAATTAAATAATTATTAGAATATTTTAAAAAAAATTTGCTCAACCGAAAACCGCGCCACGTCTTTCGCACGTGGATATGCTTGCATGGATGATCCATCGGCTATCCAGGTGTTAAACCTAAATGAAAAAAATTATTATTAATTAATTATAATAATTTTTTTAAAAAAAAGAAAAACATCATGAATCTAGAAAACATGAGAAAGCTAAAAAAAATGTTCGGCACTGGAGAGAGATACAGTATAGGAAAAAATATATCTGAATTTTTTTTAATCGTAATGGATTATTCTGGAATCGGAATGAAATAGTCCAAGAACTAAAGTTACTCTACACGACGAAAAATTCACATTGATATCAAATTTATAAAGATTTTGTGAAATTTTCGGAAAGGTAGTTGTTTTCTCTTATCAGAATTTCTTTCTATTCAATTGTCAGAAATGATCATGTTATATATTTCAATTCACATTGTTAGAAATTTTATTGGAAATAATTAATTGGTGAACCATTTTGGTATTTTGTTTAGTAAAAATTAGTACATGATGAATTAGATATCGATTGTTATAATTGTGTCGGGAACATGGGTTAAATTGAAAATGACATAATTTCATTTCATATACATGGAAACATTCCATATATATGGGTGGGTGCATGATATATATATATATATATGTATGTATGTATGTATATGGATGGTATTTAGTGAACTCGAATTGGGGCAACATTCAGACTGAGTTGCGTGGGATTTTATTTGGTACATGGTTATTATAGATTGCAAACTCGAATTGGGACAACGTCCAGGCAGAGTTTCGGCACTGAATATTTCTCGGAGTAAATCCGAGAAATTTATATTTTATTCGAATAAATGTCCATTATAGTTTTTGGAGGAGGTCCATATTTTTCGGAATAATTCCAAAAAATAAATTTTTCTATAGATATATATACAAACACACACACACACACACACACACACACACACACATATATATATATATATATATATATATATATATATATATATATATAATATGTCACACTTAGCTTTGGCATGTCTGAGGGAGTTGATGAGACTTAGGAATATGGGCATATAAATATTTCATTCATAATTGCATTCATATAAACATTGTACTTGAATAGGTATTGATATATATTCATGATGTTTTAAGTACACTTAGGTAGGAAGTAACTCTGAAAAAGTTTACATCTACTGAGATTTGCTCACTCCGTTTGTAGTACCCTTTTTAGGTACAGGTCCAGGATAGATGCCAGATCAACATACGAAATCACACATGTGAAGGGAAGCCGGTTGTGGCTTAAATAATATGTTGTGTGTTTTCTTTCTTCAGCTGAGCAAATAAAATATAAAACAAAAAAAAATGTATTGTATATTTGAGAAAATTTTATTTTATTGCACATTGTATTGCGTGATGGAATGAATGGGACTCCCTAGGGGATGAAGTGTCACAGCTTGGTATCAGAGGTTAGGTATACAATTACCTATAACTTAGAAATTGGTACAAGTTTCATAATGTGATAGGTTTAAATATATAAATATCTAATACTAGGGGAAAAGAGAAAAAACACTAGGATAAAGAAACATAACCTTAGTCGTTCATAAAATGAAATGATATTCTCAAAATGAAAAGACTATTATTAGTTGGCATGTGCACTAATAATAGGGAATGAATGTGATTCTTATATTATTATTTGACTTATGTATATGGCAAGTAGAGAACGAGGACACCTGGGACGTCCATGAAATGAGGATCAATCCCCAGCCTTTTTTGAACAGCAAGCTCTAATAGAGGATGTGGGTGTCGCTATTGCAATAGTTGCACAGACTAGTGCAACTGGAGGTCAAGAAATAACAACTAACCTCCAAAAACCCAAGGCACATCATCCTCCAATATTTATTGGAGGAGGGGACACAATGATAGTAGATCATTGGTAATGACAAGTTTAGAAAAAAAACATGGACAAGTTATTGCATGTGACTTCTCCTTTGGGTACTAAAATGAAAATTAGTTAGATATGTCAAGATTGTGAGTTAGAAATCTCAGGAATTATTTTCATGGTCGATCTTAAAGTCATCGAAATGTCAGATTGTGATGTAATTCCTGGCATGGATTGGTTAATAGCACATCGTGTCATTATTGATTGTGATCGTATAAGAATTATTATCCACACACCGGACGATATATGTATTGTATTTCAGGGGGATAAGTTTGATGCTTTACCCCATACTATGTATGATTCTAAATGATATGGACAACTTATGGGTTGGTTGGCATGTCTCACCCTAGAAGAAGAAGGGATATTGAATATGAATTTTCCTCGGATAGTTAGTGAATATAAGGATGTTTTTCCTGATGAATTACTAGGATCATCCCCACACATGAATGTGGATTTTGTATTTAGTTACATCCTAGTACATCATCCATTTCTATGACTCCACATTGGATGGTATCGATTGAATTACAAGAACCCAAGGTCCATATACAAGATTTGTGGGAAAAAAGTTTTATTAGACTCAGTACTTCACCTTGGGGTGCTCCAGTTTTATTTGCAAAGAAGAAGGATAAAACCCTTCGACTATGCATTGATTATCGATAGTTGAATAGGGTTATGATAAAGAATCAATATCCATTTCCAAAGATTGATGATTTATTTGACCGGTTAAAAGGGGCACAAGTATTTTCCAAAATAGATTTTCGTATTGGATATCACCAGTTGTAAGTTGGGGAGGCTGACATTTCTAATACAGCATTTAGAACACGGTATGAGCATTTTGAGTTTACAGTAATGCCTTTTGGATTAATGAATGTGCCAGCAGCATTCATGGATCTTATGCATAGAATATTTCAGCCATATCTAGATTATTTTGTTGTGATTTTTGTGGATGATATTTTGATTTATTCTCATTCCGAAGGAGAACATGAAGATCATTTACAAATTGTTCTCCAAACTTTGAGAGAACATAAGTTGTATGCCAAGTTTGGTAAATGTGACTTTTGGTTGACAGAAGTAAAATTTTTGGGACATGTAGTATCAGCTATAGGTGTCTTAGTGGACCCTGAAAAAGTCAGGGCAGTCATGAGTTGGGAGAGGCCAAATTTAGTTTTTGAAATACGTAGTTTTTTGGGATTGGCTGGGTATCATAGAAGATCTATTGAGAATTTTTCTAGGTTAGCTGCTCCAATGACTAGATTGACCAGGAAGGACATCAAGTATGAGTTGACTGATTCATGTGAAAAGGCATTCCATGAATTGAAAATGAGGCTTAATTCAGCACCTATTCTAATAGTTCCAGATAGGGGGTAGAAATATACAGTGTATTGTGTTGTCTCGAAAGATGGATTGGGATGTGTTCTGATGCAATTTGAAAGAGTGGTAGCTTATGGTTCAAGATAGTTAAAAATCATGAGAGAAATTACCCCACACATGATATAGAATTGGTGGCTATAGTATTTGCTTTAAAAATATGGCACCACTATTTATATGGGGATAATCTGAGGTATATTCAGATCATAAAAGTCTGAAATATATCTTTACACAATGAGATCTTGACATGAGACAAAGTCGATGGGTGGAGTATCTAGAAGATTATGGTTTTACTTTGCATTACCATCCATGTAAGACAAATGTGGTGTCTAATGCACTTAGTCGAAAG
This sequence comes from Sapria himalayana, assembly GCA_029783825.1. Classification (NCBI taxonomy): domain Eukaryota; kingdom Viridiplantae; phylum Streptophyta; class Magnoliopsida; order Malpighiales; family Rafflesiaceae; genus Sapria; species Sapria himalayana. Next base: position 168,792 of record JAREIK010001963.1, on the reverse strand, counting down.
TCACTAGGTGCACTAGCTAGTATAGCTTCGTGGGAATGGGATATGCATGAAACTGTGGGATGATTCAACTTACAATATAGTAGTCAAAGTCAGGGTGTTATCAGGAGTTTAATATCTATACATTCACTATTAAATAAGGTAATTGAGATGCAGAAACAAGATGCAGAAATATTATCTATAAAGAACCGAGTAGAGACTGGTGCGTGCGATGAATGTTGGGCTATTCATATGGATGGTAGTCTTCGGTTTAGGCAATAGATTTTGGTTCCCCCTATAGTAGAATTGAGAGAGCAGGTTCTTAAAAAATTTTACTATTCTCATTTTATAGTACATTTAGGTGACACAAAGATGTATAATGATCTTTGTCGCCAATATTACTAGAATGGGATGAAGAAACATATTGGAAATTTTGTTCGACGATGCCTCAAGGGTCAGCAGATAACGGCTGAGCATCAGAGGCCAGCAGAATTACTTCAGCCTTTGCAGGTAGTAGAGTGGAAATGGTAGCATATCACGATGGATTTTGTGACTCACTTGCCACGGACATCATGAAAACATGATGTTGTGTGGTTAATTGTCGACCGGCTTACAAAGTCCGCACATTTTCTAGTAATGGGAATGACCTTCACACGCAAGGAATTGTACAAGTTATACATATGAGAAATTGTTTGATTACATGGAGTGCTAGTATCTATTGTATCGGATAGAGATCCTCAACTTACGGCTCATTTTTCGAAGAGTATTTAGAAAGCAATGGGAACACAGTTGATAATGAGCACTACTTTACATCCACAAATAGATGGTCTGTCGGAAAGAACCATACAAGTTTTGGAAGATATGTTGCGAGCATGTTGTCTAGATTTCAAGGGTAGCTAGGAAGAACATCTGCCTTTGGTCTAGTTTTGGCTATAATAATAGTTATCAGGTAAGTATCCAAATGGCACCATATAAAGCATTGTATGGAAGGCCATGTCAATCTCCAAGTTGTTGGGGTGAGGAGGGAGACCGATCCATCATGGGTCTAGATGTGATTAGAGATACCTCAGAGAAAGTAAATTTGATACGACAACATCTTCTTACCGCAAAAAGTTGAGAGAAAAGTTATGCTGATAGATGAAGATGACTCTTAGAATTTGAAGTGGGAGATCATGTTTTCTTGAAAGTGATGCCAAAAGGGGAAGTAATCAGATTTGACAAGCGTGGAAAGTTATCACCAAGATATATTGTGCCTTTCAAAATACACGAGAAGGTGGGGCTGGTTGCTTATCGATTGGCATTACCGCCACATTTTTCTGGTGTCCACGAGATATTTCATGTCTCTATGCTTAGAAAATATATTTCTGATCTAACTCATGTAATGGATTGTAGTGAACTAGTTATTGATGCAAATGGAACATTTAAAGAAATGCCAATGCAAATCATTGATAATCAAGATCAAGTTTTGCAACTCAAAACTATGAAACTAGTAAAAGTGATATGACAACATCGAGAAATAGAAGAAGAAACATGGGAACATAAATACACGATGCGTGTTGCTTATACTCTTTTATTTGAAAATTAAGGTATGTATTTTAGTAATTTAATAATTATTTAACTTTAGAATATGTTTATAAGTGCAAAGGTGTATTTATGAGAATTTTGGGATGAAATTCTTTAAGGAGGATAGAATGTGAAATCCCGAAAAAAATGAATATATAACTAACATAATTTGATTTCTGGAAAAAAGAGCAAAATAGTAATTTTGCAATAAGAGAAAATAACCTAAAAATTTAGAGCCATAATGATAAAATAGATGTCGTTATTGAATTCGTCTTGGAAAATATAGCTACGGTGTCAATTTTGGTTAAATTCTGAGAAAATTAGAATTTGTTATATTTTTATTTAATTAAATAATTATTAGAATATTAAAAAAAATTGTGCTCGACCAAAAGACCACGCCATGTCATCCGCACATGGTTGTGCCTGTGTGGGCAGTTCGTCGGCTGTACATGTGTCAATCTAAAAAAAATATTATTAATTAATGATAATAATTATTAAAAAACATCAAGAATCCGAAAAATGGGAGAAAGGCTAAAAAAATGCTCGGCACCAGAGTGCGATACAGTACAAAAAAATATATATGTGAATTTTTTTAATCGTAACGGATTATTTTGGAATCGGAATGAAATAGTTCAAGAACTAAAGTTACTCCACACGACGAGATATTCACATTGATATTAATTTATAGTTTTTGTGAAAATTTCTGAAAGGTATTGGTTTTCTCTTATCAAAATTTCTTTCTATTTAATGGCTAGAAATGATCATGTATTATATTTCAATTCGAATTATTAGAAATTTTATTGGAAATAAATAATTGGTGAAAAGTTTTGATATTTCATTTAGTAAAAATTAGTACATGACAAATTAGATTTAGATTATTATAATTGTGTCTGGAACATGGGTTAAATTGAAAATGGCATAATTGCATTTCATATGCACGTGAACATTCCATATACATGGGTGGGTGCATGATATATATATATATATAAGGTATATGGATGGTATTTAGCGAACTCGAATTGGGACAACGTCTAGACTAAGTTGCGCGTGATTTTATTTGGTACATGGTTATTATAAATTGTGAACTTGAATTAAGACAATATCTAGGCAGAGTTATGGTGGTGAATATTTCTCAGAGTAAATCCAAGAAAATCATATTTTATTTGCATAAATATCCAATATATATTTTGGAGGTCCATATTTTTCAGAATAATTCCAAAAAAATAAATATTTCTATAGATATATATATCCAGATATATAATATGTCACACTTGGTTTGGGCATGTGTGAGGGAGTCGTTGGGACTCGAAAATATGTGCATATAAATATTTCATTCATAATTACATTCATATAAATATTGTACTTGAGTGGGTGTTGATATATATTCATGATGTATTACGTGCACTTAGGTAAGGAGTATCTCTGAAAGAGTTTACCTCTACTGAGTTTTGCTTACTCCATTTGTGGGACCCCTTTTTATCTATAGGTCCAGGATAGATGACAGATCCACATACGGGATCACACATGTGATTGGAAGTTATTTGTGGCTTAAATAATATGTTGTGTGTTTTCTCTCTTTCGCTGAGCAAATAAAATGTAAAATGAAAAAAAAATGTATTGTACATTTGAGAAAATTTTATTTTATTGCACATTGTATTATGTGATGGAATGAATGGGAACCCATGGGGGATGAACATCAAAAAAAGAATAAGAATAATAAGAAGAATAATAATAATAATAATAATATTATTATTATTATTATTATTAAGAATAATAAGAAGAATAAGAAGAAAAAGAAAAAAAAGAAGAACAAAAAAAAAGTAGAATAAATAGAATTTGAAGAATAAGCAGAATTAGAAGACTTAGAAGAATATAAAGAAAAAGAAGAATAAGAAAAATAAGAAGAATATGAAGAATAAGAATAATAAGAAAAATAAGAAGAATACGTGGAATACGAAGAAATTAAAGAATAAGAATATTAAGAAGAATAAACTGAATAATAAAAATAATAAGAATAAGAAGAATAAGAATAATAAAAAGAATAACACTATAAAAAATTATCTATTTCGCTATGAAAACTTAGCTAGGGAAAAATTCCTAGCTAATTTGTGATGATTAACTAGGGAATAACATGAGTTAGATTTTACATTGAATTACAAATTTGTGATGGATTTGTGACCAATTATAGTTGGAAACTTTTGATTAAAAAATGTCCATAGTTAATTTTATTTTAGATTTTCGTGCAAAAAATGGCATCAATTTTAGTAACATATTTATAGATGGATTTTTCCTAGCTAATTTGATCGAGATAAAATCCGTCGCTAAATAGTTATCTCAAATTTTCTTTTTATGATTTTTTATTAATTTCAAGTGATATGTCCTTAAATGAAAATTTTAACAACATATATGCATTTAGCTAGGGAATTTTCACTAGCTTTTTGGGTTGGGGATTATTTCCATAGCTAGTCTATACTGATTTTTTTTTATTTTTTATATGTTATTTGTTTTAATATTTGATATAATTTTGTATATTAAATGATTTTCATGGTCTAGGTATGAGTGATCCTTAAAAGACACATTATCCTCATATAATTATAATAATATGATATTATAAATAAATACTTTCAAAAATATATAAATATGAATAAAAATTTATATTAATAAAGTCTAAAATAATTATTTTAATGATTATAAAATTTTAAAAAAATTATCCAAAAAATTTTTCTAAAATTTTTAATTATGAATTTTTAAATTTTTGTATTAAAAAAATATTAAATAATTAAATCTATAATTATATTCATTTTAAAGAGGTTTTGATAAATAAATAAAAATAAATAAAAATTTCTTCTAATAAAAAGCTAAAATAATTAATTGTATGATTAAATAAAAATATTTATAAAATATCTGAATTAACGAATAAACAAGTAAATATTTATTTTATTTAAAATTAAAAATAAAATTTTTATGATTAATGGAAACTTTTTAAAAAATAATTTGTAAAAGATTTGAAATTTTAGAATTATAAAAAAAATTAAAGAATTTTTTATAAAATTTAAATGAAAATAAAATGATAGTTAAAGATAAATACATAGATATTTTAATTACATAAAAAAATTGATGATTTAAAAAATATATCTTTATGTGGTTATTAAAAAAACACTTCGAGTATTTTTTTAGGGTTTAAAAAGAGTTATTTAAACCATTTATAATGATATTTATTTGTCTTAAAAAATTCAATTTGCCTCTAATCAGATTTGAATTCATGTTTTATTTTTTTCCCCTACTAAAATTTATAAGAATTAAACAATTGAGTAACATTTTTACTATTAGATATTTAATATTCCATTTTTATTAAAATAATAAATATAACTTTTTTTAATAATTTTCTCACTTTAAGTAATTTTTGGAATTTTAATAATTATAAATTATATCAAATAATATAAAATTTTATGCTTTAAAATTATTACATATTATATTCATAAAAAATAATTCAGATTTTTTAAAAATTTTTAACTAATATATATATATATATATATATATATATATATATATATATATATATATATATATATATATGAAATACTTTTTTATAATATCAAAATATTTTTATTTATGAAATAATATTATAAATTTATTTAAAAACTATAAATAATATGATCTATTAAAATTTTGTATAGTTATACATTTATATAATTTATTTATGGTATATTAAATAATATCTTTTTTTAATTAATGAATTAATATCAAAATTTTATTACTAATTATTAGTTTTCATGGTTGTTAGTAATATATTTTTTTCTTCATTTTTATAGCCATTAATAAATTTATTTATTTCTGAAATTAATTTCATTAATTAATAAATAATATTAAAAAATATAACTTTTAAAATTTCAATACTTATTAACCAAACATTTTTTTATTTATGAAAAAATTTCATTTCTAGTTAAATAAAAATATATTTAATTTTTTTAATTTAAATTAATAAATAATATAATTTTTATTTACTTTTTAAATTTTCTCTTTTTTTCTATATATTTACTTCCATTTTTTTTATTTGAGCTTTCTTCAAATATAAAAATGCTAGGGCAATGCATTCAAACACTTAAACAATTTTTCATATCTTTGCGAAGAGAATAATCTCAGTGTTTAAAGTCAATAGAGGTTTCAAAGAATGTGGTAATTATGCTTTTTAAATGTTTAAATCTACATGATAGCTCGGCTGACATTATGAATTTTACTAGAAATTAAATGTCTTCTTCTCAGATTCATAGCTTCATGGTTTTGGTTGTGTTTTTATGTTCGTCGACAAGGTTAATCAAAGCTTCATATCGGGAACCAATTAGAAGCGCAATAATAGATTCATGCATCCATGTCACTGATAATGGCAGAGTAACCATTAATAGAAAAGTAAGCACATGCAAGTACTAATTCATCTCTCTCCAAACTCCTTGATAGTTTTTTACCTGTTTGTTGATTCTCATCCTCATCTTCTATTTATATGTATTCTTCATCTTCATGCTATATGGTACCTTAAATCACCATGATCAGCTTAAGGTATGAATCATTTTTATGCTATACAGGTCTTCTTCATCCCTATAACTATAACTGCAATCATTCTATGTAGTTGGGAGCTAATAGTTCAGAAGATGCAACTAGATGGATTCGTTCTCTACTGAGTCCTGTATTAAAAAAGTGCCCAAATCGACACGATCTAGCAGCAGATATATATTTGCTTGATGAAGAAAGAAATGTAGCATTGTCATATCGTGCTTCCCAATAATTTGCTCCACTACTGACATAGTGGATTAACACTGGGGAATAGTTCATGCAGCAATTTCTACTTCAGGAAAATGTGAAAAGATGCTGAGAGTGATGGATTTGGCAGGATGAAAATCAAGCGATAGAAAAAATTCTTGCTCTATGCTCTTGTATCTAGTTGTCACCATCTAATTGATCATTTATCGAGAGATCTACCAACATTATTCAATACTATAAAAGATTTTTGTGGTTCAAATTATCAGCAATTTGAGATCCTTCTAGTGGATCTTCAGCCACTGCTCTTCATGAAGGACACACACCATATAACTTGGAAGACCTATAGGCATATTTAAACAAATTTAAGCCTTCATACTACACCAAAAATGGAAAGGACCTTATGGTCTACCCGTATGTGCTACTTCTAAGCATACAGTTATGGTCCACTATTATCTATTTATCCAAAGAAGCTTAAGATGAGGGATATAATATTGATGTTGTCCACATATCAATTGTGTTGGATGACTATGGGGTTCTTTATGAGGGTGCAGGAATTGTAAAGAAAACAAGAGTGATGTATGATCATGCAGAGGCCTCAAGCCTAATCAAGTGATATGGTGCTAGATTTTTACCTCATGGGGATCATGCAATGACATTGGAATACAATGTACAAGTTGTCATTACTATTGGTGGAGGAGAGGTGTCATGGAGTGGAAGAGGTACCATGGATCAGAAAAGAAAGAGAGGTTTGATGTTTAACAACTTCTTTCTAAGTTGTCATTACGAGATGGTGGTGTTTATCTTTTACTTGGTCTGAGAGGTGCTAGCGAGGAAGGTGAACTGGTATGGTTTTTGCCTGACTTTAGTTCGAGGCAGAAGTTTCTTCTTGAAGCTATGCACCAGTAGCAACAAGCTAGTTTTTATGACAAATCTATTGAAATTTTGAAAAAAGTTGGAGCTTTCTCTTTGGCACTGGATGCTACTAACATGTTCCTTTCTGAAGCAATTTGTGCCCTAACACATGGCAGACTTGATAGTGAGAGTTGGGTTGCAGGTCTTATTCAGTCTGGAAATGAGATTTTGGAGACTAACAAGTATTACCATGATGCAAGTACCCAGAAGAGTGAACTTGCTTTAGAGCAAGAAACTATGCTGAGGCAGCTGGAGGCAATGTTGTCGGTGTACAAGTTGGCAAAATTAGGATGTCATGCAGATGCTTTGAAGGAAGAAACCATATTGCCATTTCTTCCCTTCAATCCTCGCATGGCAGATGTGGCCAGTAATGTGCGTCAGAATGATGTGTTGTCTCTCCATGTTCAAGCGTGCATGTATGACGATATGAAAATTACTTTTAACTATCTCGACAGTATCACCGATTCTGATAGATCACCTTGAGCTGTCAGAGCCAAGATTGGGATGTTCCTTGCAAGTAATTTAAGCGAGAATTGGCCTCATGATTTATATGACAAGGTTGCTTAGAGTTTGTGAAAATTTCCTTGCTATTTATTATTTCCTCACCTATTCTCTCTCTCTCTCTCCCCCCCTCTCTCTTCCTCACTCCCTCCCTCCCTCTCACTCCCTTTCTCTCTATCCCTCCATATATATATATATATATATATATATCTCTCTCTCTCTCTCTTTTACTATCTCTTTCTATCTCACTATCTCTCTCTCTTTCTTACTATCTCTCTCTCTAGCATGCACTCTCTCTCTAGCATGCTCTCACTCCCTCTCTTGTTTTCTCGTGCCTTCTCTCTCTCCCTCTCTCTTCCCCCTCTCTCCCTCTCTCTCCCCCCTCTCTCTCTCTCTTACTCTCTCTCCCTATATCTCTTGCTCTCTCTCTCTCTTCTCTCTCTCTCTCTCTCTCTCTCTCTCTTTCTTGCTCGCTCTGTCTCACATTGTTGCTTAGCTAACAAAATGGTGATCATAAAAAATATTTTGTTGTATTTTTGTTTTTAACTTAAAAAAATGGTCATCCTTAAGGTAAGTTATGAACAACATTTCCCTGTATTTGTACTCTTCTTGGACACAGTGTTTCTTCTTCAAGGTTGGGTGTTTCAAAAAGGATTAGCCATAAAAGATATGTAGAATGTTCCACGAGATTTCACACAGATGCAATGACATATGATGTGATTGCACCCTCTCCATGAAAAATATTTAGTTGTTATACTGGCAATATCTAGCATTTTTTCCAACTCCTTGGCATGTTTTCAATGTGGACGTGAGTTTAAATTATGCTAAGTATTAGTACCAAATATTATAGGGTTGTGACTTTTCAAAGAAGCAAAGGATTAGGGCAATCATGGCGGAGTAAGTTTAAGTTTCGAGAACTTTTGTTTGTAGCTTGTTTGCTTCATCTTTCAACGTGAGAAATTTTGTTTCTAGCATTGGGATGATCATCCTACTATAATGGTTGTTGGTGTTGTTGATGGGACTTGCGAAGCCATTTTCCAAATCTCATGTTTTTGGGTTCTTCGATATTTGAGTAAGGTTCTTCTGTATAATTTTTTGTCTTCCTAAAATTTTCTTAACTTTTTTTTTTTAATAAAAGGAGTTTATTAATATTAACCCTTTCTTTTGGCGGAGGAATACCATTTTTACAAACTAAAATCTACCCATTCCCCACTTACAACCTTGACCCTTAACCTTAAAATTAAAAACTCAAAAAATTACTAATCCTCTATTCTTGAGTATAACTTGCAATGGATGCACTTATTTGAGATTAGCTATTAAATTTCTTGTATACAGCTTTAACCCTCCTTGATATGATCTTTGAAATTCACTTGAGCTTCTGCTACTTCATTGGGTTTACATAATTCCTGCCCTCCTAGACTCCTGGTTTATGCTTATTCTATGTTGACATTCCTGATTTCCTGCAATACAAAGCAACATATCTACATACTCATTCATTCATCTTGTTTACCTTATGGCTACTCTTCCTTCTTGCCTTTGAAGTTATCCTTTACTCTTTTAACCTCTTTTGATCCAACTTGATAAAACTAGCAAATTACTCCAAGTGATTTTTCTGCACTTTATCTTATCTCCATTTCCACTTACATCAATGCCCCTTTAGACCTTCATAAACTTACCCTATTCCTTTAGCCTCCATAATGTTCTTACCTGTTTACCTGTAAAATAAATAAGCAAAACAGCACAAACAGCACACTGAAAACTTAGGCTTCTTACCATTTTTCCCTTTTTAATTATTCACCTCAGTTTCTGTTAATCCCCTTCAGGACCATGGAGATTTTAAGATAAGTGTCTCTTATCTTTTCCATTCCCTCTTCTTTCTGTTTTATGAGGTGAACCCTAGCCAATATTACAAGGAAGCTGCTCTCTGTATGATTCTTCCTTATTATAAGACATTGAACAGCAGGGAGTCTTTCCTCTCCAGTGGTTATATTTGTCTCAACAGCGGGAGTACTCCTGACAGCAACAGGGGGCAGCAACAGACAGCAACTATCTCTCCTTTCCCCTGTGCGTCTGGCTCAAATCTTCACGAGATTCCAGCCTTCTTCCTTCGTCGTGTATTTGCTGATGATCCTAGAACAAAACCAAAGAGAAAACAAAGAAACGACAACCATGCCTACCAGAACTTTACACCCTATTACCCTTATTCTTGATTAAGCTAATACAACATAAGTCAATTTTTAACGATTACTCCCCTTTAACATACTGCAAAATTTTCTTAACTTCTTGATAGAAAACTGATCTATATTTTTTTAGTAGATGGGACTTCTGTTTCTACCGAGGCACCATGGTGGAGGAGCTTGATGGGCACACTGATTTTATTCACAAGCAGTTGTACAATGAATGGCTCCCCTGGTTAGATGAAGAATTGTTGTTGATGAGTTGTAAAGCTAAAAAAACAAACTATATCTCTACCAACATAATCTTGCTTGATAAAATCACCATAAAATTTATAGAGTTATTTACTTAGTATATTTACACTCATAAGTTATATTTATAATAAATAAAAATATTTTTTTATTTATTAATTCAAGTTATTACCAAATATTCACTAAATGTGTTAATTATCCATTTGGTTGAACTTAACTTCTTTGCAATGTGGGTTTTTAGTTTGCATTTAATTTGTTATTTTAGCTATATCTCAAACCATAATGTACTATGTATATATGTTTATGGGTTTTCTTAATCTCAAGTTTGGTTTGTATAATGTGTGATTTGCATAGTTAATTAACTAGACCCTCCACTTGTAGGGGTATGGAACCAAGAGATATATTGATCCGTGATATTGGCGAAGGGAAGCAGATGGAACTTATAGTATAGTAATGTATAAATGAAATTTTGATTTTCATAGAAATTTTTAACATTTATTTTGTGAATTTGATATCTTTATTTTGGTTGTCTTGGCAGTTATTCTATATCATTCGATGATTCACAAGAAATGTACTCCACAAAAGGGCTACATTAGAGATTGCCTTAAAAGTAATGTAGGCAACCTTTTTTGTAATTTTAGCTCTAAATGTTATTTGTTTAGAGAAATCTCAACCTAAAGATTTACTTTCACCTTAATTCACAAAAAAATGCTAATGAACCATGATATAAAGATGATTGACTCAACATTGGGTGCTAGCTTAAACTAACATTTACTAATCTTTGGGTGGTAGGATTAGAAGGATGAGAGATTGCATATAGGTTTTTTGGTATATTATTTTCATTACATATATTATCTTTTACAAATGTGTTATGTAATTAAATAAATATTAATATTGGTTTTCATAATAACATTGAAGGTAAATATGTTTATGAATGAATAATATATTAAGATGATTTATCACTTGAGAAATTTTTGTATTACATAGTCTCTTCAAAAATAGTTTTTTTTAAGTTATTAGATAAAATTGTTGAGATATTTATCTTTTTTTAGATATCTTTTTTTATATATTATCTTTTTTTATCTTTTTTATATATCTTGGTAAAAATAGTTTTTCAGGATAGATAAGAAAACAAATTGTACCAGTATCTTATCTTGACAGTCTTACTTCAAAAGATTGAAGAGATCATATATGATAAATCTTGAATCCAAGACTTACTTTTTAGAGTTTGGACTGATTCTGGTCATCACATAAAGATGTGATATCTTATTAGAAACAAAAATATATCTATTTTAACATTTGAATAAGTCATGAAATTGAAGACCAAATGGATGAAAATATTCATCCATTATTTGAATTCCACAAAAATTTGAAAATTGGATTTGAAAATATATTAATTATAAATGATATTTACTTATAAATTTATATAAACCCTTATGAAATCTATCATTTATAGAGATTGTCTAATAAATGTGTAAAATAAGTGTTTTAAATCTTTATGCCTAAGTATATTCCATGCTAATTCATTAAGATTTTTAAATCCGAAATGAGGTTATTAATCCTACTTTATTTTAATATCATCAAATCATGTCCCCCTTCAATTCTATCCAATCAAACACAACCTAAAGAGTAACGAAAGCATTAGAAGAGCTAATACAAGCTACCACTTTTCTAATCATGCTTTGCATGTTGTGATAGATTCTATTAATGTATTAGAATGTATCTAACTTAAATGACATACTCATTGAGATTTTTGTCTCGTATGCTTATAAAATATAAACTTTAATACTCAAAATTTAAAGATTTTGGAAACTATATCTCCGTTCATCATTAGCATGCTCCATACCTATTCGTATGCTTGAAAGGGTTACAGGTAGCAAAAATGGCTCATTTCTCTGCACTCACATTACTTTTTTGACTAAATACTATCATTTTCACCATTGAGGGAGTTGTTTCGAGCAATGTCATGGAACTATCATTCTGAATTTTCATCTTGAAATATGCAAAGACATGTCTTCATGTCTAAAACTAAAATTAATGCTATGAAAGTTGAAGACCTAGGAAGTGGTGATGATGGCGAGGCAGAAAAATCAACTTTGGGATTCACCAACTTTGTCTCTCTTAATGATGCCTCTGATGAGTTATTAGATGTACCTGATGCCATTGAGTTCTTTGATCTTGACCATCTAGATAATGGATGGTCTTCTGAAGTGAACCCTGATCTTCATGCTCTTGTACTTCAAAAATTCATTTTTTACAACTTTCAGAATGTTCTTGTTAAACACAATCGCATTTTTCTAATTATGATGTCTTGTTTTGCAGAATATCAAACAATCAAATTTATCTTCCAAAACTATAATCAATAAGCTCCATGATTTTGCTGGTTAGACCCATTTTTTCAGCTATTTAATTTCTTCCATGATCTTCAATACTTATTGATATATTTATATATATTTGAGATGAGTGATTATAATGTGATTTAACATGTTTAGAAGTAGTTGATATATGATATATTCATTTTGCACACTACCATAACACACTACATGCATTCATTGCCCGATTTGCCTCACAAAGCATGTCACACTACATGCATATAACTGCCCATAACCTTTCCACACACACATCCACTGTGCACATTGTCACATGGCACATGTCACAATGCCACCTAATTTGTGTCACACTACATACACATTAACACTACTTCACACATGCACATTGTGCATTCCAAATTGCCACTGGCACATGGCAGAGTTCCACGTGGTGCATTTAGACTCCCACATGATGTATCACCCTATTATTGCATGCCAGACTACCATATGATACGTCACCCTATTATTGCACGTCAGACTGCCACATGATGTGTCACCCTATCATTACATGCTCACACCTCTTCCTTTGATTTCATGTTAAAAGTAAACTCATATAAAATTCATACAAACTCATAATCATAAATGTGTAATGAGTAAATTGAAAAAATATAAACCCTAATAGTATGAAAGATTTTATTTATAAACTACCATTTTTTTCTAGTTTTGCTTCTTTTGAAGTTTTGCATCATATATCTTCAAGTTCATTACTTTTTTAAAGCTTTTTATTGAGATACGTAGAATATATATAGCAATTAGCTAGGTATGTTCTTTGTTTCTTGATTATTAGTGCCTAGTTTTCCTACAGATGGACATCATTGGGTTGTGTTGTGATGCGATGTGAATTACACTTTAAAGGAGAAAAAAAATTGGAATAATTAGCAAGCTAGATGTTTGTATATTTGCTCTTAATATTTATGATGAGAAAAATACTCTGAGCATCTTAACTGATTCATCTACTCATGGTACACATGTTGTTTCTATTGCTATTTCTTTCCACTCATAGATATCATACTTGTCTACTGCTATTGGGTTATTCCTTCATGGTGTTTTTACATTTTTTTCTTACTCTTCAATTTAAGGAGCAGTTGCTCAATGGAATTACACCTGGGGCACAAATAGTATCATGCAAGACTGGAGACTCATGCTTAGGGTCAATGTAAATATTGACATAGGCCATGATAGCTATAGTGAAGGTCGAATATTGTTATTAGTCATTCGTATTTACTCTAGATAATTCACATGGTAAAAACACTTGCTTTTTATGCAGCATAAATGTGATCTCATCAATATGAGCTATGGAGAGCCCACATTACTTCTAGATTATGGTCATTTTGTTGATCATGTTATTGAAGTATGAGCTTTAGGTATTAACAAATGAAGCTGGATGCAAGTCGAGCAGAGGGCCAATAGTTGATGGTGATGTTGGGGTCAACATAAGTGCTCATAGTGGTGTTGTGGCTCTAGTGCCCAGATGGACTCTCCAAAAGCACATGCTGATGAATGGAACATCAATGGCCTACCCATCTACTTGTGGAGAAATTGCATAGCTCATTAGTGTAATGAAACTAAGTACTTTTTAATTTTATATTTTTTTATCTTGGTGTGTTATCTATGTAGACATGATGGTGTTCTCTGCTCAACATTGTGTAGACCGTGAGTATTCCTTTGAGTCTATATGCTGTAAGGAAGGCTTTAGAAAATACATCAATTCCAATTTTTGAGTTTCGGCTGATAAACTATCTACAAGCCATGGGCTCATTAAAGTTAATGAGTTATATTTCTATTCATATGCTTTTTTCTTTAGTATCTTATCCTGACCAAGGATGCCTTCACTGTTTTAATTGGAATCTCATTCTGCTTCTGCCTCTTTTGTTATCCACCTGCAACATCTTCTTTTTTTTTTGCTTTTTTACCATTCTTTCTCTTAGGTGCTTTCAAAGCCCAAGAACTACCGACACCCTTGGCTTGGTTTTCAATTTCCTTTCTTATTTCATCTGTATCAATCATGGCTTGCAGGTTCAACCAAAATCCCATCTTCATTCACGTAATCAAGGATATTGTCATCATCTTTTAAGAACAAGAATCTTGTGATGGGATATAAGTGGGTTGGTATAAATATTGGGCTTGCATGATCTTTACCTCCCATGCTCATGCTGCCAAACTATATCTAGGGCAAACAGCTAGGCTAATGTACTAGACTGCATTAATGAAGAGCTGTTTCAAACTTGATGATCCTAAAAGATTCGCTTCTCAAATATATAATTTCATCAAGTCTAGCCTCGACATCAGCCTCGATGCTGTTGTCGAGGATGATGCCGCTGATAAATGGTTCTTGAACTAGAAAACAAAACAAGCCCTAGCTAGGTGGCAGATGAAGTGCATGGTATTGATTCCAAAGATGAATTATAACTTCATAATCTATTTGAATTGTTTGATTTTGTATTTGATCATTTTGAGGATGTCTTTTCTACACTAGCTCTATTTTAGTGAGTTACTAAGTTATGTATAAGTTAGTGTTCAATTCATGAGCTGGAAATTGCGAATCCACTCTGAAAACTCATTACAAGTACCGGTCATAGCAATGGAAGATTATATTTCAATTCCCTTGTGCATTTGTGAATCCACTTTCTATTATTATTAAAATGTTTAGATTGCTTTACACTTGCATTAAACATGTGGCAGGTTGATATTTTCACATAGTTATACATGTTCATTTGTGCATATAAGCTTGGTTAAGTATCATAGATAGTAAAGAACAAATGTATAAGGGATTGATGTGGGTTGATGTGATTTTATGTTTGATTGTATTGTATGACTGTATCTTTGCTATATTATATTAGAAATGTGTTTTAATGAGAGTGATGTGATTGAATTATAACATAACAGGCTCAGATTCATATCCTACGAAGGTGAGTCTACCCAATGAATTTGAGATGTGATCAAAGTCATCTACATAGAGAAATTTGTCGCAGTAAAAAGATGGTAACCAGAGGAGCTAGGGGAGAGAAAGCAACATCAATTTCATAGATACATTATAGTTTATACATTGTCTTTACATATATTGATGAAGAAGAAAGATGACCTATCCAATTCAGTGTGTGTTGGAGTGACAGGAACAAGAAAGTTACAGAAAAGCAGAAACATATTTACCTATGTTATGTTTTTGTTTTAACTATGTAACATATTGTATCACAATAATTTATTAACTATTTTTAATTTTTATTAATTATAAATAATGGCTTATAGTATAAGTTTTTATTCAGTTTAAAATAAAAATTTAATAAATATGTAATCAAATTTTTTGAAAAAAAATAATATGTGAAAATAGTTTTTAAATTAAAATAGATAGAAATTTTTGCATCGCTAATTTAGATAGGGAAGTTGTCGTAACTCTTAATTACGAACAAAATGAGCAAGGAAAAAAAATAAATAGCTGAGGAATTTCAGTCATTAAAAGATTAGCTAGGAAATTTTTTTTCTCGTTAATAATTTGTGATGAACACTTTATCTTGGGATAATTAGCACCATTAATCAGTCTTTTATCTATCATTATTTTATTTTAGCAACGGATAAAGACAATATAGTTAAGGAAATTTTTCTAGCTATATGGGTTTTTTCTTGTCGTGTAAGAAGAATACGAAGAATAAGTAGAATAAAAAAAAATAGAAGACATAGAAGAATACGAAGAATAAGTAGAATAAAAAAAATAGAAGACATAGAAGAATAAGAAGAATTAGAAGAATAAGAAGAATCATAAATCAAAGAAGAATAAGATAAATAAGAAAAATAAGAAGAAAAATAAGAAGAAAAATAAGAATAAGAATAATAAGATGAAAAAAAAAGATAAAGAAGAATAAGATGAATAAGAAGAATATGAAGAATATGAAGAATATGAAAAATAAGAAGAATAAGAAGAATAAAAAGAATAAGAAGAATAAGAAGTATAAGAAGAATAAGAAGAATAAGAAGAATAAGATGAATAAGAAGAATAAGTTGAATAAGAAGAATAATAGGAATAAGAAGAATAAGAATAATAAGATGAATAAGAAGAATAAGATGAATAAGAAGAATAAGAAGAATAAGAGGAATAAGACGAATGAGAAGAATAAGATGAATAAGAAGAATTAGTAGAATAATAAGAAATAGTAAAATAATAAGAATAAGAAGAATAAAAAGAATAAGAATAACAAGAAGAATAATAAGAATAATAAGAATAATAAGAATAAAAAGAATAAGAATAATAAAAAGAATAATAAGAATAAGATGAATTAGAAGAATAAGAAGAATAAGAAGAATAAAAAGAATCAGAAGATTAAGAAGAATAAGAATAATAAAAAGAATTCCAAGAATAAGAACAATAAGAAGAATTCCAAGAATAAGAACAATAAGAAGAATTCCAAGAATAAGAACAAAAAGTTGAATAAGAATAATGAGAATAATAAGAAGAATAAAAAGAATAAGGGGGATAAAAAGAATAAGAATAATAATAAAAATAAAAAAAAGATGAATAAGAAGTTAGCATATTAGAAATAGAACATGAGAATAATTAGGACGAACCTTCTAGAATTAATTTGAATAAAGCAAATGTAAAATTAAAATTATTCTTGCATATGAAAAAAATTTCTTTGGAACAAAGGGCCAAAATTAAGTGGCTCAAGGAAGGAGATAAAGATACTAAGTTTTTAAATACAGTTGTAAAATAAAAAAAAAATCAAAGAATAGAAATTAGAGGAATCAAGAATGATATTGGCAAGTGGATAGATGAGGAGGGAGAGATCAAAAAAGTTTTGATAAATTACTTTAAAAGTCATCTTTGTGGATACAACCAACGAAGGGATGATTTCTTAACTCGACTAATAGAAAAAAAATGTAACTGAAGAACAAAACAAGCTATTAGAAGAGTGTCCTAGAATATCATTCTTAAAAAAGTAACTGCAGTCTTTAGTGGAAATAAAGACAGTGCAATATGACCAAATGAGTGGAATAATGGGTTTTACCAAAAAACCTAGAATATAATAAATAAAGAGTTAATGACTACAATTATCTGGGTTTTTGTTGGAGCAAATATCACAAAATCATGGGTCATCTCATATATTGTATTAATACCAAAGAAGAATAACCCACAAAAAAGTGAGTATGATAGACCTATAAGTCTATATAATTCGGTGTATAAAATTCTAACAAAAGTTCTTAGAAATAGACTAAATAGGGTAATCCCCTTCATCATATTGAAAGAACAAGTAGGTTTTGTTAAAGATAGATTAATGATAGAAAATGTTAATTTAACTACAGGACTGATGTAAGAAATAGGGGTGAAGGTTAGGGGTCAAAATGTTACTATTAAATTAGACTTGTCTAAAGCATTTGATAGAGTTGAATGAGATATTTTATGCTATATAATGAGAAAAATGTGATTCTCAGAATTCTGGATAGACTAATGTATAGATGCATCTCTAGTGCATGGGTTAAAATTTTAATTAATGGGGAGGCAGGTGAAGAATATAACCAAGTTAGAGGTCCTAGACACGGAAACCCTTTATACCCATTATTATTTAGTATATACATATAGAATTGCTAATAATGAATTTATAAAGAAAAATGAGAGAGGGTAATATAATTTGCTTTAAACAACCTAGACACACTCTGAATGTAAGCTGCCTAGCATATGCTGATGACTTAATTGTTTTTACAAATGCATGAAGCGCATCACTGAAGAATATGATGGAACTATTTGATATAGTAGAGGAAGAAATGGGTCAACATCTTAATAAAAATAAATGCCAATTTGTGGTTTCGTGGAAAACACCTAAAATGAATATTCAAAGGGTTAAAAGAATTACAGGCTTTGAACAAAGTAAAAGGGTGTTAATGTATTAGGGTTGCCCTATATATGAGGGTAGATTGAAAGAAACATATCTAGCATTCCTAAAGAATAAATTAAGAGGTAAAATAGTGGGATGGAAGGAGAACTTGTTAAGTATGGTGGGACAAATTACATTAAGTAAACATGTTTTACAATGAACTATAGCACATATCTTAATGTCCTTACAGCTGCCTAAGAAGGTCTTGAATGGATTAGAAAAGGAAATGGCTAACTCCTTATGGGGTAAAAAATCAAGAAAAATTAAGCTACATTGGAAGAAATGAGAAGATATATGTTGTTTAAAGGAGGAAGCGGGTCTAGGCTTGAACAGATTAAATGATATGGCAAAAGCTTGGGCATGTAAGAACTGGTGGAGGCTCAAGTAGAATAATAGCTTCTGGGCAAGATATATGAAAGCTAGATATGGTCAGGAAATAAAACTTATAAAAATACTAAAAATACTAAAAAAGAATCTAGAAGTTGGAATATGATGCTCAAGCAAAATGATTTAGTTGAAAGTAATGCATGCCTAATCAATAATGAATGGAGATGGATTCTAAATACACAAGGGAGGTTCACGCTTAAAAGCACAAAAATATTAGTAAGAAAAGAAAAAATAAGTCAAGAAGTTTTTAAGGGGGTCTGTGTGAAAGAGATCCCACAAAAAATTAATATATTTATGCGGAAGCTTTTGTCGAATGTCATTCCAGTGGACTCAAATATTCAAATCAAAGGGATTAAATTAGTTTCCAGATGCGAATGCTGTTACTCTAGCATAGAAAGCATAAATCATTTATTTTCAATAGGAAATATAGCGATGGAAGTCTGGGGTTATTTAGGTAGAGAGGCACAAGTTAGTAATAAATTAGAAGATATAAAGGAAAGATTAATGAGATGGAGGATAAGTCACACAAAGAATAAAGTATGTAACTAGCTAAGAGATTATATCCCACACATCATAGTCTGGAAAATTGGAAACCAAGGAATAGAAGTAGGTTTGAGAATATCAAAATGAATGGTAATCATATAATAGATGAAATTAAAAAAGAATGCACATGGATATCGGCAGGATTCCCATTAAAACTTAGAAACGTGGAAATAGAGGAGGAAAAAAAGAAGAGTATGTGGATTACATGCATTTAAAGGAAAAATCTCTGAGGTTAAAACAATGTGTTGGAAAGAACCCCCATGGGGAAGTTTGGCTATAAACACAGATGGTAGTTTTAACAGGGAGATGGGAGAGGCGGGAGGAGGAGGTGTGATAAGAAACGAGCAAGGTAACGTACTAAAAGCTTTTACTATGAAAGAAAAAGCTTCCTTAGCATTACACGTAAAAATTGTAGCTTTATATAAAGGTATTAAAATATGCAAATAAAATTTTTATATAAACATACGAATACAAGACGATTCTAGTATACTAGTGAACCTGGTTACAAATAAGATATAAATGTTGCAATATGATGAACAAATAGAGTTAATTAAGCATCTTCTAAATGACATAAAAGGAGAGGTTATGCACATATCTAGAAAAGCCATCGCTTTAGCAGATAATCTAGCAAAGGAAGGATTAAAGAAGGGGCACAAGAGTTTGAAGGGGTTGACATACCAGAGAAATATAAAGGCATAATCTTATTAGATTAATTTGAATATCCATATATTAGAATTCAAAAGCAGTAGCTAGGAAATGGTTCTCCTCGGTCCTGTGGGGAGAATATAAGTATTTACATAGTGAGAAACTATGTTGTTGGCTAAAAGTAATTCACTCAGCTACTTTATTATGCCTAAAGTGGAGGGACTGCATTGGATCACAGAGTGGGAATACCAAATACAATTTAGTAATTGGAGATATCTTCATGCAAGGTAAATTTAGTTTTTGTGTCTTGCCTTTATGGTTTGATGGTGTAGTGTATAAAGTCAAAGGTAGAGGAAGCTAGGTGAAAATGAACTAAAATCATGATGATATGCCAAACACAAGAAGTTTCTCTTCAAGTAGAATGTGCATGTTTCATTTATCTCATTAAGGGTGTAAAAGGGGATAAGGGTAGATTTAGCCAATATATACTCTGCTATGGTTTGCTTCAAGTGTAGGGGGGTATAGAATACGAGGCAGAAAGTCTAGCAAACTATAAAATAGTCTGCAAGGAAGAAGGACACGTTGTTGGTCAAAAAGTATATATACTGTATCAATTGTGTCATTGGTTTTGTGTGCTTGATGTGTAGGTCAAAAGAATAAATAGGATATGAGGAGTATGATTAAAATAGCAAAGCGGCTATCAAAATTTTAATTAAGGTAGGATGGTAGAAGATATATGGATGCTGATGTGAAGGGTGCCAGCTAAAAAACACAAGGGAAAGAGAGATAAAAGGCAAACTAATCAAGGCATAAAGAAGTATAAGCACATAATCAAATTGAAGTGGTGCATTTAAAGTTAGGAAAAGAAGAGTCACTTCAAGCATAATGAGTTCTCTGGTTTATTTTATTTTACTCAAGGGCGTAAAAGAGATAAGGGTAGTTCTAGATTGTAAAAATGGTATTCCTCCGCTAAAAGAGAAGGCTTTTTTATTAATAAAACAAACTATCAAAAAATATGAATAAGAAGAATAAGAAGCAAAAAAAGCATAAAAAAAATAAGAAGAATAAGAAGAATACTAAGATTACCAAGAATAAGAAGAATAAGAAGAATACCAATAATACCAAGAATAAGAAGAATAAGAAGAATAAAAAGAATAAGAAAAATAAAAAGCAGAACGGGAATGGTTCCTAAATATAAAAATAAATAAACAATATTGGGCGAAAAGTATCTCTTGGCACAAACCTCCGGAAGGAAAACTCTCCTTAAATACGGATGGAAGCTTTAATAGGGACACAAGTATAGCTGGGGGAGGTGGGTTAATAAGAGATTCTACAGGAACAGTTATGAAAGCTTTTACTACAGTTAGTGTAGCAGCCTCGGCTCTACATTCAGAAATCAAAGCATTAAATATAGGTTTAAGTGTTTGTAAAAATTAGACTATAAGAATATTCAAATACAGGTAGATTCATTGTTATTAGTTAATTTAGTAACAAAGAAAATATCTCTTTGGAAACATGAAGAGGAATTAGAAATTATATTGAATCTCATAGAAGAACTGAATGCATCAATATTACATATATATAGGGAGCTAAACACCCCGGCAGACAATCTTGCAAGGTTAGGATCGCAAAAAGGAGAAGTAGAATATGATGAGGTTACTCTGCCGATAAAAATAAAAGGCCTGGTGGAACTAGACAAGAATGCAATTCCCTATGTAAGAGTTAGAAATGGTAGAAAGTGAGAGGTAGTTAAAATATTAATAGATTATATAGGTATAATAGAAGAGGAAAGGTTAATGGTAAGGAGTGGGGCTCCCTTGGGGAATATGGTATAGATGTATTTGTTTTTCTGAGTAGTGCAGCTCACTCAAAGCTTCATTCATTGGGAGGCAAGATTTGTTGGCACACGCAGTCTATACCTCATTTGCTTTAATTCTTTGTTTATTGTATGTTTAAAAGTTTTATTTATGCTTATGAGAACAATGTTGCAAGGTCATGTGTTAATTAATTAGTTAGGATGCTAGAACATTAGACAGTTGGGGTATAGAATAGGTCTTGCTGTCATTAAGAAGCAAATTTCAGATTTGCTAAGGTTCAATGAGGTTACAGAAATGAAGCGGCTATGGGGGAAAAATGGAGCACAAAGTTGCTGGGATACAGCAATGAATTCCAGGTATAAATGGAAACATATACTATGCTGAAATGTTATTTTTGATGCAGGAATATTAGAGAGATTAAAGTTAAACAAAAGGAGGAGCACGTGAAGGCTATCTTACATTTTTACGTGGTAGAGAACACACAAAAGAAGCCTCTTGGATGCACTCTTGGAACAAAGTAAAGGCTGGAAAAATGTCTATTAAGAGACAAATACAGAATGAACATCTAAACCAAAAAAAGACACAATTAATTATGTGTCCGTATACATAAGATTTCTTTAGATTTAAATTTTATTGCTTAAGTTAAGTTAGTTAGGAATGAGTCAAGGGTGTAAGGGGATTAAAGGGTAGACTCTAGTTGGTAAAAATGGTATTCCTCCTCCAAAAGAGATGGCTAAAATTAATAAACATCCTTTAAAAAAAAGAATAAGAAAAATAAGAAGAAAAAAAAGAAAAAGAAAAATAAGAAAAATAAAAGGAATAAGAAGAATAAGAATAAAAATAATAAAAAGAATAAGAAGAATAAGAAGAATATGAAGAATAAGAAGAATATGAAGAATAAGAAGAATAAGAAGAATAAGAAGAATAAAAAAAATAAGAAGAATAAGAAGGATAAAAAGATTAGGATGAATAAGAAGAATATAAAAAATAAGAAAAATAAGAAAAATAATAAAAAAAGAAAAATAAGAAGAATAAGAAAAATCTAAAGAATAATAAGAATAAAACAAATAAAAAGAGTAATAAGTAAGATTAATAAGAATAAAAGAATAAGAAAAATGAGAAGAACAAGAAAAATAAGAAATATAAGAAGAATACCAAGAATAAGAAGAATAAAAATAATAAGAATAATAAGAATAATAAGAAGAATAAGAATAATAAGAAGAATAAGAATAATAAGAAGAATAAGAATAATAAGAAAAATAAGAATAATAAGAATAATGAATAGAAAAGAAGAATAAGCACAATAAGAAGAATAAGAAAACTTAGAAGAATAAGAAGAATAAGAAGAAGAAGAATGAGAAGAATAAGAATAAGAATAATACGAAGAATAAGTAGAATAAGAAGAATAAAAAGAATAAGAATAAGAAGAATAATAATACGAAGAATAAAAGAATAAGAAGATTAAGAAGAATAACAAAAATAAGAAAAATAAGAAGAATAAGAAGAATAAGATAAAATAAAAGAATAAGAATAATAAAAACAATA
This sequence comes from Sapria himalayana, assembly GCA_029783825.1. Classification (NCBI taxonomy): domain Eukaryota; kingdom Viridiplantae; phylum Streptophyta; class Magnoliopsida; order Malpighiales; family Rafflesiaceae; genus Sapria; species Sapria himalayana. The sequence goes on along the minus strand of JAREIK010001963.1, from coordinate 145,492 downwards.
AGAAGAATAAGAAGAATAAGAAGAAAAAGAAAAATAAGAAGAAATAGATTAATACTAAGAATACTAAGAATAACAAGAATAAGAACAATAAAAAGAATAAGAACAATAAGAAGAAGAATAATAATAATAATAAAACAAGAATAAGAGGAATAAATAAGAGAGAATTTTGAAAATCTGCTCAATAATATTTTAGAGAAAGAAAGTCAATTTCTAGAGAGATAAAGTGGGTTTATAGAGAGAGAAAGCTCAAATCTTGAAGAAGAATAAGTTATTTTAAGCTCAATTCGGTGAAAATGGATTATTTAGCTAATAAAAAAATCATTTTCACCACATTTTAATAAAACTACGAGTGCTGAAACAAGGATTTATGAGAAGCAAAGTGAACCTTCCTACTTCTCTACCGAGGATATCACTAGTTTTGCAGAGGCTCAAAAATTTTCAATTGTGGAAAAATTTTCACATGGGAGGCCTCGAGTTGAAGAGGTAAAAAACTTCTTTGACTCATTGAAGTTGAAGGGTTTGGTGAAAGTGGGTTTAATCGACGAGAAGAACATTCTGGTGCAACTGTTCGTCGAAGAGGATATGCATATTATTTGGATGAAAGATACGTGGTTTATAAATGGCTTCCCCATGAGAACATTCAAATTGTCGCTGGAATTTTCAAAAAGGGAGGAGTTGGACAAGGTCCTGGTTTGGTTTCTTCTTCCCTTATTGCCTATCCATTTCTTTGATAAACATTCTTTCTACCTCATAGCAAAAAAATAGAAAATACTTTCTTAATTGATGCTACAGCCACTTTATCAAGATTGAGCATAACTCGAAACTATATAGAGATAGACTTGCAGAAACCTATCCCACAGAGAGTATGGATAGGCGGCATGGGGGACTTGGGATTCTTGCAGCAAGCTCTGCCAGAAAATCTACCTCAGTACTAATATATATTTAAAAAACTTGGGCATAGGGCTGAAGCTTGCATAGTTAAAAAAAGAAGAGAGGAGCAGGAATCAGTAGGGGAATGTTGGGGAAAATTTGAGGAAAAGAAATAGTAGTCTATAAGGAAGTTAGAAAGGAAATTGGGCTAGAAAATTGTAGAGAGAAGTAGTCTCTACAATTAGAGGCATGGGAAGAAATAGGTGGGTTTCAGGGGTAGAAGGTAGAGAGAGAAGGAGAGGAAATATGGGTAAATAAGGTGTGGTCAATAGGGGGGCAGAGGATGGGGGAAGAGGAGGAAAATGTAGAGCAGAAATGTAGGAAAAGCAAGGGGAAAGAAGAGAGAGATGAGAAGAAGAGCAGAGAGGAGAATAGGGAAAGAGAGGTTAGGATTAGAAAAAAGGGGGGAAGGGGATGGGCTAGATGATGGTCAAAGAAGACATATGATGCAGAAAGTAGAGAAAATGCTAAAAAGGTTCAGGAAGGGCAAGCAGGAGGCTAGAAAGGTGAGGCAAAAGAATAGAGAAAGAGGGATAAAATGGGCAATGGAAAAAGGGTAGTGGGTAGATGAGTTAATAAAGGAAGAGATTTAAAGTTGTACAATAGTCATGAGTGAGGAGGAGGATGAACAACAACAAAAAATCCAATCAAAGTGCTGTATATGTAATTTGTTTTAACTTAATAATCTGTTTAAATATTTTTATGTAAGTGCAGGAAATGATAAATATTAAAAGCTCGGGGATGCAGCAGTAGCACAATAACGGGGTCCCACTTCGGTTAAATGAACCGGATGTTTATTTTCTGTATAAAAACATTTGTATTTATTTTTCGGGTGGCTGTTTTTGACCCGGTTGAACTATTCATCGTCTCTTCTCCTCTCTCTCTGCACGATTTTTCACAACTGTCGTGCTGCATACTGTAAGACATACATTTCTTGGTTTTAATCTGTAACGCATAAGCATTTTCTGGTGGAGGTAGCTAGTCGTACTGAGCGACTAGCGACCCACGTTATTTGCTGTGTTGTTTTTCTCGTTTTGATTCTGTCATGGATGTTTGTAGATTGGGATATATATATTGCTCGTTTCTGTGTTGTTTCTGTATTTTCTGTTCTTAATCTCACTACCCGTGGAAGTGCGATTACCCAACACAAAGGATGATAAAAACAAAGAAAAGAATAGAGAAAGTGTGGGAAGCATGGAATGGAAAATACAAGAAATAAAAGGTATGGCCATTAAGTAAAATAAAATTAATACGGATTAATGGGGTATAGGAAAGATAGAGAGCCTGAGCACAAGTAAAAAATTGATAAACACTAAAAAATATTTAGGCAAGAAATATGATTCTAACTGTACTATACGAGCAAGTGCAATGACATCCATCAATATTTAGATATTTATATTGGAATGTGAGAGGTGTAGCAAATACACCCACCTTAAGAAGATTAAAAAAGTTAAAATAGACATTTAAAATTTCATTAATAATGATAGCCAACCCATTGGTTGAAAAAGATTAGTTAGAGAAATACCAAACCATTATTGGTTTTGATAAATTCTTTACAAACTACAATGGAAAAATATGGTTGTTGTGGAAAGATAAGCTCTATATTATTATTTTAAATGATACAAAACAATTAATAAATATAAGCAGTTAAAAAAATATGCTTTTAAAAAGGAATGAAAAATTCATTTTAGTAGTATATGCAAAAAAATCAAGGCAAGAGGGAAAGTCTCTTTGGAAAGACATGGAGGAACTAGAGAGGAGAAAGAAGCCATGGGCCAATGGAGGAGACTTCAACATAATCAGAAATAGTAAGGAAAAGAAGGGAGGGAACCCTTCTTATAGAAAGGCTCTTAAACAATTTAATGAGATGATAACTAAGACAAATTTAATGAAAGTAAATTTTTTAGGCTCGAAATACACATGGTGTAATAATAAGAGGAAGAGAAGGACTATATGGTCAAGACTGTAAAGTTCTTACATAATTTTAAATGGGTAGAAAAGTATGGAGCTATAGGTATTAAGCATCTTAATAGAACCTACTCTGACCATAGTCCCTTGCTCATTACAATAGAAAAATCAAATGCCATAAAAGAAAGATTCAACTTCCAGGATATGTGGAGTTTGCATAAATACTATAATGATGTAGTCAAAACAGAATGGGAACAAGATACTACAGGTAATCCTGTTCAAATGTTTAATCAAAAGTTAAGAAGGCTTAAATTTAGGCTGCGTAAATTGAATAAAGAGAAGATTACGAATATTAATAAAAATATGAATGAAGCAGAAATCAAAGTTAAAAATTTAGAAAAGAACTACAAGGAAAAGGGAGGAGAGGAAATTAGGAATGTACTTAACATGGCACAGGCAGAGCTCGAACTAAATCTTCATATGGAAGAATTATACGGAAAGTAGAAAGCTAGAATAAAGTGATTAAAGGAGGGGGATAAAAACACTAAATTTTTTCAAACAATGGCGAAAAGAAAGCATCTAAAGCAAATAATTAAAAGGGTCAGAAATGAGGAAAATGAATGGCAGGTAACTAACAAAGATTTAAAAAAGCACTTTGAAGAATACTTTAAAGGAAAATTGGGTAAGAAAGGCTCTCACAATGAAAATAGATTGATAAGCAATATAGAAAAGAAGATTACGTAAAAGGATAATAGAAAGCAAATTCATTTTCCAGAGGAGGAAGAGATATAGCAAGCTATAATTAGCATGAATAAAAACAGCATGGTAGGTCCAGATGGGTGGAATAACATCTTTTATCAAGTAAGTTGGGATATAATAAAGAAGTGTCTCACGAAAGCCATTGAATGGATATTTTGTGGGGCAAAATAAAAAAACTCATGGGCTTATTCACGCAGAATTCTTATACAAAAAATGAAGAATCCTCAAGGGGTCGAGGACTATAGACCTATTTTGCAAAATAAGCTAGTATCAATATTACGAAAGATTATTTCAAAAGAGCAAACAGGTTTTATGAAAGATAGATTAATAATGAAGAATATTAGTTTAGCTAAAGAATTGATAAATGATTTAGGAATAAAATCAAGAGGGCATAAAGTGATATTCAAACTGGATCTATCTAAAGCATTTGATAGAATAGAATGGGATGTACTATGTTTCATAATGAGAAAAATTGGATTTTCAGAATCCTAGATAAATCTCATATACAGGTGCATTTCTAATGTCTGGGTTAAAATATCTATAAATTGAGAGATGGGGGTGAGTTTAAACCGGTGAGAGGTTTAAGACATGGTGATCCCCTCTCTCCATCTCTTTATAATATTTATTTAGAATCAATATTAGTTAATATCAAAGAGAGAATGAGTAAAGGAAGCATATTACAATTCAAACAACTGAGGCTAACCCCCCCAGTTTGCATGTTTGGCATAGGCTAACGATGTAATCATGTTCATGAATGCCAGCACCAAATCACTCAAGAACATGATGGATCTGTTCCTAATAGTAGAGGAAGAAACGAGGCAAATTTTTAAAGCAAAAAAATGCTTATTCATGACTGCGGCTAAAGTCCTAAGAAATGTTAATCAAAGAATTAGAAATATTACCGGATTTACACATAGAAAAGGGGAGATGATTTACTTGGGATGCCCAATATATGAGGGTAGACTAAAAATTGAATATCTAGATTTTCTGTTAAACAAAATAGGAAAGAAAATTGTGGGTTGGAAGGTAGAAATGTTAAACATGAGTGGGAGAGCCACATTAATAACGCATGTTTTACAGAGCACACTAATGCACAATCTTATGATAATTCAATTGCCTAAGAAAATATTTAAAATACTAGAAGGAGAATTAGGAAACTTCTTCTGGAGAAAGAAAGAAGGGAAGAATAAATTACACGAGAAGAAATGGAAGGATGTGTGCCTACCAAAAGTAGAGGCAGGATTAGGTATTGGAAGTCTACACAAAATATCAAGAGCATGGGCATGCAAGAGATGGTGGAGGATTAAAGATAATGACAGAGTGTGGGCGGAATTCATGAGGGCTAAATACTAAATAAATAATGATACGAACAGAGAAAAAAAAGTGTAGGAAGTCAAATGTATGGTTACAAATGCTGAAGAAAAAAGAAGTGGTGGAAAAGTATGCTAAACTAACTAGAGGGTGCTGGAAATAGAGGTGTCAAACGGGCCGGGCCGGGCCCGCTCGGGCCCGGCCTGTCCATATGGGCCGGGGCAGCCGGGCAGAGGCAGACCCTGACCCGAGACCCGATTGGCAAGAATTTTTTTTTTATTTTTTTTTTAAAATTTTATATATTGTAAATTGTAATGCATAACAGCTTAGGTGTAGGTGTACAGTATAATATTAAATATATATAATTTTATAAATGTTAAAAATTAAAATTAAATAAAATAACAAAGTTTAGAAATTTTTTTTTTCAAATTCAAATTAGTTTAACTTTTATTATATTTATTATTTATATATTAAAGTTATTAATGTTTAAAATAAAATTTAAATTGAAAATAAAATAAATCAATACATTATGTTAGTAAAAGCTACAAATAAAAATTAAAAACAAAATTAAACAACACAAATCAAAAATTACCAATCTTCCATTTGAAAACCGATGGTCCGAACATAACAAGTATAAGTTTCAACACAACGTACAAACAAAGCGTACAAATACAATCAATAAAAAAACATCGAAAACAAAAAACAGTAGATCATCATCAATCATCAATCGGCATATCATGAGAATCATCAGCCGCAATATCAAGATCAGTATCATATGGATCATCATCATCGGCAATCAACTCCTCCGTCATCGTAGTGGATGTGGATGCGACTGCAGTGTCTGTCCCAATACCGGCTCCAGCATGATCATGGATGCTAAACCTCGATTCCTCCCAATCCTTCAAACATGCCAAGGCCTCAACCATATCTAGACGTAATCTCGATCTCCTATCCGAAATCACGTTCACTGCAACAGAAAAAGTAGACTCCGATGCTACACTCGACACCGGAGGAGTCAGTAGATGTCATGTCATCCTAGATAGCATGGGATAGGTGGACTCATATGATTTCCACCACTGTAATAAATCAAGATTCTTAGTATCAGAATGTGATAGGATTGGGCAGTAATCGGTATCTAAGTACCGAGACAGCTCGCTCCTATGTGATGGTCCACCCCTACGTTTCCCCCTCGCTAGCTGAATGGAATAATCGTCATCTCCGAACAAGGGATCAATGTCCGTAATCATAGTCTCACCACCCCCACCATACCTAGTATCGTAGTACGTGAACAGGTTAGTCAACTTCTCGTGAATGAACCCTTCAGGTGGCTTTTCCAGGTTCATGCACTAGGAAATAAAAGTCAGGGTGTTTTCTACCCCTTCCACCTTAGCCCTAGGGTCCATGCATGCAACGAGGCAATAAAGAGATGGAACAGTAGACCAGTACTTAAAGTACTTGGTCTCCATCTTTGCAACCATATGGCTAAGCATCGGGTCAGCTCGATACTTTCTAAACATGCTACTAATGTTGCATATGCACCAGAGTACAATTCAAGTGGTGGGCGTATAAACCGACGAACACATGTTCGTCGTGTCATAAAATATCTTCAGGAATTTCATAGATGAAATTCCTGAAGCCCAGTCAGTGTCGTCAATAATAAGTTCGTCACTCTTACTATTGACGTAGTCGGATATCAGGTGTTCGTATCCAACACATGATTCCAACATCAGGTATGTGTAATTCCAACGATGTCTCACATCTGATTGGAATTTTTTCTTCTTAAGATTCGCAGACAAACAGAGAGTACCAAACTCTTGTTGTCTGCGAGGTGTGCGAATATACTTGAGTGCATTGCGTATATTTTCCAACGCGAGGGAACACACCTTCATGCCCGCTTGAACAATCAAGTTAATCACGTGACACATACATCTGACATGAAAGATCTCTCCTAATGGTGCGTCTCTAATATTCCTAACAAACATATTGATCGCTACGCCATTATTAGAAGCATTATCGAATGTGACACTAAAAATTTTATTTTGAATTTTATATTCCCTAAAGATTTTCATCATACACTCAAAAATGGCCGGGCCATCATGAGGATGAAGAATCTCAGTGAATCCTAAAATTTTTTTATTGATTTTCCAGTTAGAATCTACATAGTGACTCGTGAGACATACATAAGAAGAATCATCGTGAATTGTCCATATATCGGACATCACGGACACCACTCTACCATATGCCATAAATTCCTTAATTATTTTTTGTTTTTCTAACTTATATATATTTAGTATATCATTCCTAGATGTGGATCTAGGAATTCTACAATAGGAAGGCTGAAAATAAGTCTGCATGATGCGCACTACCCTTAGATCTTCCGAAAATCTGATCGGAAGACCCATCAATGTGATGAGTCTGGCCATGCCGTCCCTACCCAACTCGCTGGAGTATACGAATGGAGTAAACTTTGAGACTGAACTCTATCCAGTCTCAAAAAATGTAGTGCCAAGTTGGGTTTGCCTAGGATCTAATGGTCCATGTTTTTTGGTGCATAATTCGGCATGCCTCTTAAGGTGTCCAGTCCCAAATAAACTCTTGCATGTTAAAAGTCTCATACAATATTTGCACTGTGTCATTTCTTGTTCCTCACCCATTACATTTTTTTGTGTTATGATTTTAAAATGAGTCCAAACTACAGAAGTCCTCGTTTTTTGTTTTTTAGAACTTTGGGATTGAGTTGAGACGACTGGAGAAACTAAAGTTTCAGCAGCCTCGGACCTCTGTGTAACATTTTCATTTTCCAAATTTAAATACGTGTCAGGTGTATTTTTCATTTTTTATGTTTTTTATTTTTTCCTATTTTTTTCTAGAGAGAGAAACTTTAGAGAGAGAAAGTGAAAACAACGTAAAATAAATTACCCGGTAAAAGCAATGTGGTCAGTCACGTGCAAGGTGCACAGCAGCAAGCTTTGATGATCAAAACTCAAGTCGAGTTTCACGAAAATCCAAGCCGAAAGCAAAATCTCGAGGCCCGAGAGAGAGATGCACGGTTTATGTGAGAGAGAAAGTTTTGAGAGAAGTTATGTTTTTGAAAAATATAAATGTTATAGGGAGGGGGGTATAATTTATAGATTAAAGATATTAATTTTTTATAAAAAAAGATATTTTTTTATTATTTTTTTGAATTTTTAATATATATTTAGGAGGCAGAATCACCATGACCGTCGGATTCTGCCCCCTAGCAGTTGGAGGAGAATCCAACGGCTGAAATTCAATTAAATTTGAATTTTTTTTTCCCGTTGGGATTGGGTCGAGTGTCGGGACCGTGGGTCGGGTCCAATCAGACCCGACTCGCGGTCTTTTTTTAGTCAGGGGCAGGGCTATGCTCATGCCCACGCGTGCCCGCGTGGCGCGTGAGCTCAAACCAGCACGAGAAGGACCCGTGCCGGCTTGCCGGGCTAGGCACGGCACGGCACGGCTCGTGCCTAACCCAGGCACGGCTGAACCGTGCCGTGCCTCGCGGTTGAATATTTATGTGTAGAAAAAAGTGCCTAGCGGTAGAGGTGTCAATTAAATTTGACACCTCTACCTAAAAATGGACCTTAAATCCAGAAAGAAATTTTACTTTGAAATCAGCCAAGAATGAAGTCAGATCGAAGAAAAAAGTGCAGGAGTTATTTAGATGATTAAGGCAGGATAATAACATATATAAAATTTGCATATTTATGTGTAGGGCTTTGTTGAATATTATACCAATAGACAGAAACATTCAGACTAAGAGATTTAGGCTTGCCTCAAGATGTGAGTGTTGTCGAGAAAATGAGGAAATCTTGGACCATCTTTTATCTCAAGGTAATATAGCTAAGGAAGTATGAGACTCCATAGAAAACTCTATGTACATGAAAAATGATAATATAAAATCTAAAGATAGAATATATAAAGGATAAAACCAAAAAATAACGAACATAGATGGTTAAAAAATAATATCCCATATATAGTTATTTGGTGTATTTGGAAGGCTAGGAATCAAAGCAGGTATGAGGGAATAAAAATGTGTCGGATAAATATTTTAAAAAATACTGAGAGAGGAACAGGAAAGATATCAGAGGCTAGTCCTATAAAAATAAAACATTATAAATTAATAAGTGATATGTCACAAATGGGGGCTAACAACTAGAAAGGTTAAATCTATATTGAATAATTAAATTTAATTGGGAAAACCCCTAAGAAGGATAATTGGTATTAAATATTGATGGAAGGTTTAATAGGGATATGGGATTAACAGAAGGAGGAGGGGTGATGAGAGATGTAGAGGGAAAGATGATATTAGCATTTACAATAAATTATAAAGCAATCTCTGTGCTACATGTAGTGATCCTAGTTCTTAGACAGGGGCTAAAGCTATGCTAAAAAGAAGTTTTGAATACATTGTTATTCAAGTAGATTCAAAAATAGTAGTAGATCTCTTAAACCAAAAAATTAAGAGGTGGAGATATGAGTAGGACCTATAAGACATAACTAATCTAATGAGATCTCAAAAAGGATACAATAGATATATATATATATATATATGGAAGTGAACGAGTTGGCAGACAAATTAGCTAGAGAATGGATAAAAAAAGGTAAACAAATATTTATGAATAATATGATTCCAGTGAGTTATAAAGGCATTATCAAATTAGATAGTATGGCCTTTCCACAAATTAGAATAAAGAAAGGAGAAATAATAAAAAATGTCAAGTAAAACTTTAGTTAAAAGGGATGTCTAAAATAGTAAGATGACAGAATTTTATTCTTGTCGGATAGATATAGACTTCCAGATGCTATTACTGGATATTGGGTTAAAGAAGTCAAGATAGGTTATATTTTATTATACATGTTATTGTCTTGATAGTAATGCAAGAATAGCACGAAGATGCAAGATGAAATGGGCTGGATTAAACAGTACATGCAGGGATCTCAAACACATAAAATATGATTAAATAAGGGGCAGGGACTATAGTTTCGGTTCTATTAGTTGATAGAAGAAAGTAGGGAAAGCTTCATAGAAAGGGGGTATGTGGCTGTAGGAAGATCTATAGTCTATATATTTTGTGGAATGGATTGTTTGTTGTTGTTGTTGTGCAGGTGAAAGGATAATACAAAATGTAGTTTCAAAAGGGTTAAAATGAGCGAAAGATCTAAATAGAAAGCATCCTTAATGAAAGTCGTTAATCACCCTGGTCTTGAGGGCTGATTAATAAAAGAAAGGGGCTAGGCCAGATATGGAGGACATGTTTTGTTTGCTTTTGTTTTTGTGGGTTGCTGTCTTATTGCCTTAGGTAAAGGCCAACTAAGGCAGAAGAAAAAGTGGTGAAGTTGGAGATGGGGCTATTAGGTTGTGGGTGAATTTTACTGTTATGGTTATTGATGCAGTCAAGTGTGTTAAGATGACTGTGTTGATGGTAACACAGTCAAACAATGTTGTATAAGAGTATGTATTTATTTTCAGTGTTTGTTAAGGAGTCTTTAATGTTTGTTATGGCTACATAAGAGTGGAGATATGAGAAGGATCTAGAAGACATAGCTAATCTAATGAGATCTCAAAAAGGATACATTAGACATATATATATATATATATATATATATATATATATATATATATATATATATATATATATATATGGAAGTGAACGTGTTGGCAGACAAATTAGCTAGAGAATGGATAAAAAAAGGTAAACAAATATTTATGAATAATAAGATTTTAGTGAGTTATAAAGGCATTATCAAATTAGATAGTATGGCCTGTCCACAAATTAGAATAAAGAAAAGAGAAATAAAAAAAATGTCAAGTAAAAATTTAGTTACAAGGGATGTTTAAAATAGTAAGATGACAGAATTTTATTCTTGTCAGATAGATACAGATTTCTAGATGCTATTGCTGGATATCGGGTTAAAGAAGTCAAGATAGGTTATATTTTATTATACATGTTATTGTCTTGATAGTAATGCAATAATAGCACAAAGATGCAAGATGAAATGGGCTGGATTAAACAGTACATGCAGATATCTCAAACATATAAAATATGATTAAATAAGGGGCAAGGACTATAGTTTCGGTTCCAATAGTTGATAGAAGAAAGTAGGGCAAGCTTCATAGAGAGGGGGTATGGGGCTGTAGGAAGATTTATAGTCTATATATTTTGTGGAATGGATTGTTTGTTTTTGTTGTTGTTGTGCAGGTGAAAGGATAATACAAAATGTAGTTTCAAAAGGGATAAAATGAGCGAAAGATCTAAACAGAAAGCATCCACAATGAAAGTCGTTAATCACCCCGGTCCTGAGGGCTGATTAAGAAAAGAAAGGGGCTAGGCCAGATATGGAGGACATGTTTTGTTTGCTTGTGTTTTTGTGGTTTGCTGTCTTATTGCTTTAGGTAAAGGCCAACTAAGGCAGAATAAAAAGTGGTGAAGTTGGAGATGGGGCTATTAGTTTGTGGGTGAATGTGTCTGTTATGGTTATTGGTGCAGTCAAGTGTGTTAAAATGACTGTGTTGATGGTAACACAGTCAGACAATGTTGTATAAGAGTATGTATTTATTTTCAGTGTTTGTTAAGGAGTCTTTAATGTTTGTTATGGCTGCATAAGAGTTAAGAAGTTTCTACCTTTTAGGGTAGAATAGGTATTCAAGAGTACGTAATGTTGGTAAATGTAGTGTCGGTAATTAGGGGTTAGTAAAGTTGGGAAGATATGAGGAATGTCATGATGAGTCTCAGAACAAAACATCCTAGCAGAAGTAAAGGGGCAGACTAGTAGGAATTTGAGAAATTGGGAGCTAGGAGGACAACAACAAAAAGATGATTGGAGCTGGAAAAGTTGTAAGTGGTATAAAGCTGCACAAGCAGGACTGCATAGTCAGAATATGGTATATCAGAAGATTTGATTCAAAATAAAAGGTGGTACAGAAGGCAAATATAGAGTGATGAATAATGAAGGAAAGTCTAGATTGCTATTGTCTTTTTTATATATTGTAATTTTAAGTAAGGAGTGTAAGAGGGTAAAGGGTAGTGTGTAGTTTGTAAAACATGGTATTCTTCGCCAAAAGAGAGGGTTATTATAATAATAAAACAAACCTTTAAAAAAAAGAATAAGATGGATAAGAAGAATATGAAGAATTAGAGAATTAGAAGAATTAAAAGAATTAAAAGAAAAAGAAGAAAAATAATAATAAGAATAATAAGATTAAAAAGAAAAATAAAAAGAATAAGATTAAAAAGAAGAAAAAGAGGAATAAGAAGAATAATTAGAATAAGAAAAATAAGAAGAATAAGAAGAATAAGAAGAATAATAAGAATGAGAAGAATAAAAAGAATTTGATGAATTAGAAGAATTAAAAGAATATGTAAATTTAGAAGAATTAAAAGAATAAGTAGAATTAAAAGAAAAAGAAGAATTAGTAGAATAAGAAGAATAAGAATAATAAGAAGAATAAGATGAATAAGAAGAATAAAAAGAATAAAAAGAATTAGAAAAATAAGAATAATAAGAAGAATAAGAAAAATAAAAAGAATAAGAATAAGAAGAATAATAATAATAATAATAATAATAACAAGTAGAAAGAGAAAACTAAAAAGAAAAAGAAGAATTAGTAAAATAAGAAGAATAAGAAGAATAAGAATAATAAAAAGAATAATAATATTAATAAGAAAAAGAACAATAATAAGAATGAGAAGAATAAAAAGAATAAGAAGAATACAAAGAATAAAAAGATTAAGAAGAATAAGAAGAATAATAAGAAGAAAATAGAAAGAAGAATCATATTAAGAAAAGAAGAATAAGAAGAATAAGAAGCACAAGAAGAATAAAAAGAATAATAAGAAATGAAGAATAATAGGAATAAGAAGAATAAAAAGAATACTAAGAATAATAAGAATAAGAAGAATGAGAAGCTTAAGAAGAATAAGAATAATAAGAATAATATGAAGAATAAGAATAATAAGAATAATAAGAAGAATAAGAAGAATAAAAAGAATAAGAAGAATAAGAAGAAGAATAATAAACAGAAGAATAAGATGAAAAAAAAGAATAAGAAGATTAAGAAGAATAAAAAGATCAAGAAGAATAAGAAAAATAAGAAGATTAACTAGAATTACATTAAAAAGAAGAATAAAAAGAATAAAAAAAATAAAAAAAATAAGAAGAATAAGAAGAATAAGAATAAAAAGAAGAATAAAAAGAATATGAATAATAATAAGAATAAATAGAATATGAAGAAAAAAAAGAATATGAAGAATTAGAAGAAGTAAAAGAAGAATTATATGAATAAAAAGAATAAAAGAATAAGAAGAATAAAAAGAATAAAAAGAATATGAAGAATATGAAGAATATGAAGAATAATAAGAATAATAAGAATAAGAAGAATAATAGGAATTAGAAGAATTAAAAGAATAAGAAAAATAAGAAGACTAATAAGAATGCGAAGAATAAGAAGAAAAAGAAGAAAAGAAGAAAAAGAAGAAAAAGAATAATAAGACTAATAGAAGAAAGGGATAATAAGAAGAATAGAAGAATAATAAGAAAAATAAGAAAAAGAATAAAAAGAAGAATAAGAACAAAAAAAGAATAAAAAGAATAAGAAGAATAAGAAGAATAAGAAGAATAAATAAATAAGAAGAATAAGAATAAAAAAAATAATAAAAATTAAAAAAATATAAAGAATAAGATGAATAATAAGAATAATAAGAATAATAAGAATAATAAGATTAATAAGAATAATAACAATAAAAATAATGAGAAGAATAAAAAGAATAAGAAGAATAAGAAAAATAAAATAAATAAGATTAATAACATTAATAAGAAAAAAAAGAAGAATAATAGAAAAAAAAGAAAATGAAGAATATGAAGAATTAAAAATATAAGAAAATTAAGAAGAACAAATAGAATAAAAAGATAAAGAAGCATAAGAAGAATAATAAGCATAAGATGAATAAAAAGAATAAGAGTATAATAAAAATAAGAAGAATAAGAAGAAATGAAGAAAAAGAGGAATAATATGAATTAAAACAATAAGAAGAAAAAAAGAGTAAGAAGAATAATAAGAATAAGAAGAATAAGTAGAATAACTAGAATAAGATGAATTAGATTAATAAGAAGAATAAAAAGAAAAAGAAAAATAAATCGAATAATAATAATAATAATAATAATAATAATAAGAATAAAAAGAATACAGAAAATAAGAAGAAAAATTAGAATATGAAGAATAATAAGAATAAATAGAATAAGAAAACTGAGAAGAATAGATAGAATAAGAAAAATAAAAAAACAAGAAAAATAATAATAATAATAATAATAATAATAAGAAAAATAAGAAGTATAAGAATAATAATAAGAATAAGAAAATAAAAAAAATAAGAAAAATTACAAGAATAAAATGAATAAGAATAATAAGAAGAATAAGAAGAATAAGAAGAATAAGAAGAATACGAAGAATAATAAGAATAAGGAGAATAAGAAGAATAAGGAGAATAATTAGAATAAAAAGAATAAGAAGAATAAGGGGAATAAGAATAATAAGGAGAATAAGAAGAATAAGAAGAATAAGAGGAATAAGAAGAATAAAAAATATAAGAAGAAAAAGAAGAATAATAAGAATAAGATTAATAAGAAGAATAAAATGGATAAGAAGAAAAGAATAAGAAGATTGAGAAAACTAAAAAGAATAACACGAAAAATAGGAAAAAGAAGAATAAGAAGAATAATAAGAATAAGAAAAATAGGAAGTATAGAATAATAAGAAAAATAAAAAAAATAAGAAAAATTACGAGAATAAAATGAATAAGAATAATAAGAAGAATAAGAAGAATAAAAAGAATAAGATTAATAAGAAAAATAAAAAAATATGAAAAATAAGTAGATATATAAAAATAAAAAGATTATGAAGAAAAAGATGATTAAGAAGAATAAGTTGTTTAAGAAGAATAAAAAGAATAACAAGAATATGATGAATAAGAGGTATAAGAAGAATTAAAAGAAAAGAAGAATAAGAAGAATAAATAGAATAAAAAGAATAAGAAAAATAAAAAGAAATAGAATAATAAAAATAATAAAAATAATAAGAATAAAAGAAGAATAAAAAAAATAAAAAGAATAAGAAGAATATTAAGAATAAGAAGAATGAGAAGAATAAGAAGTATAAGAATAATAAAAATAATAAGAAGAATAACAAGAATAATATGAATAAGAATAATAAGACGAATAATAAGTTTAATAAGATTAAAAACAAAAAGAAGAATGAGATGAAGAAGAAGAAAAAGAAGAATAATTGGAATTAGAAGAATTTGAATAACAAGAAAAATGAGAAGAATAAAAAGATTAAGAAGAATAATAAAATACGAAGAATAAGAAGAAAAAGAAAAAAAGAAGGAAATGAATAATAAGAATAATAAGAAGAATAGAAGAATAAGATGAAAAAAAGAATAAGAAAAAAAAAGAATAAGAAGAATAATAAAAAAAAATTAGAAAAATTGGACAAATTAGAATAATAAGATGAATAAGAAGAATAATAAGAATAAATATATTAATAAAAATATTAACAACAAGAAGAATGAGAAGAAGAAGAATGAGAATAAGAAGAAAATAAATAATAAGATGAATAAGAAGAAAAAGAAGAATAATAAAAAAGATTAAAAAGAAAAAATGAAGAAAAAAATGAATAAGAAGAATAAGAGGAATAAATAGAATAATAAGAATAAGAAACATAAGAAAAATAAGAAACATAAGAAGAATAAGAAGAATATTAAAAATAAGAAGAATAAGAAGAAATGAAGAATTGGAGGAATAATAAGAATAAAAAGAATAAGAAGAAAAAAAGAGTAAGAAGAATAATAAGAATACGAAGAATAAGTAGAATAAGATGAATTAGATAAATAAGAAGAATAAAAAGAAAATGAAGAATAAATAGAATAATAAGAATAAGAAGAATAAAAAGATTAAAAAGATTAAAAAGAATAAAAATAAAGAATAATAAAACTAAGAAGAATAAAAAAATAAGAAGAATAAAAAAATATGAAAAATACGAAGAATAAGAAGAAAATGAAGAATAATAAGAATAAGATGAATAAGAAGAATAATAAGAATAAAAAGAATAAGAAGAATAAGAAAGATAATAAAAATAAGAAGAAATTAAAGAATAATAAGAATAAAAAGTATAAGAAGAATAAAAAGGAAAAGAAGATAAGAATAAGAAGAAAAAGAAGAATAAAATGAATAATACGAAAAACAAGAAAAAGAAGAATAAGAAAAATAAGAAAAATAAGAAAAATAAGAAGAATACGGATAATAAGAAAAATAAAAAGAATAAAAAAATTACAAGAATAAAAAGAATAAAAAGAATATGTAGAATAATAAGTATAAGAAGAATAAGATTAATAAGAAGAATAAAACGAATAAGAAGAATAAAAAGAATAAGAAGAATAAGTAGATAAAAAAGAATAAAAAGAGTAAAAAGAATAAGATGATTAATAAGAATATGAAGATTACAAAGAATAAAAAGATTAAAAAGAATAAAAAGAATAAAAAGAATAAGTAGAAGAATAATAATAAGAATAATAAGAAGTATAAGATAAATAATAAGAAAATAAGAATAAGAAGAATAAGAAGAATAAGAAGCATAAGAAGAATAAGATGGATAAAAAGAAAAAAAGAATAAGAGGGATAACAAGAATAAGATGAATAAAAAGAATAAGAAAAATAAGTAGAATAAGAAGACTAAAAATAATAAGAATTATAAGAAGATTAAGCTGAGTAAAAAGAATAAGAAGAATAAAAAAATAAGAAGAATTAAAAGAATAAGAAGAATAAAATGAATAAGAAGAATAAAATGAATAATAATAAAAATAAGAATAAGAAGAATTATAAGAATAAGAAGAATTAAAAGAATAAGGAGAATAAGAAGAAAAGTAATAATTATAAGAATAAAAAGAATAATTAGAATAAAAATAATAAGAAGAATAAGTTGAAAAAGAAGAATAAAAAGAATTAGAAGAATAAAAAGAATAATAAGAAAAAAAATGAATATAAAGATTATTAAGAATAAGAAGAATAAAAAGAATAAAAAGAATAATAAGATTTATAAGAATAAGAATAATAAGATGAATTAGAAGAATTAGAAGAATTAGATGAATAAGAAGAATAAAAGAATAATAAGAATAATAAGAATAAGAAGAATAAGAAAAATTATCAGAATAAGAAGAAGAAAAATTTATAAGAAAAAAACAAAAAGAAGAATAAGAAGAATAACAAAAATTAGATGAATATAAAGAATAAGACAAATAAGATGAATAAGAAAAATAACAAAAATGAGATGAATAAGAAGATTATTAAAAATAATAAGAATAAGAAAAAAAAAGAATAAGAAAACTATAAGAATAAGAAGAATATGAAGAATATGAAGAAAATGAAGATTAAGAAGAAAATGAATAATAATAAGAATAAGAATAAACGAAAAATAAGAAAAATAATAGAATCACAATAAAGACAAGAACAAGAAGAAAAAAAAGAATAAGAAGAATAAGACGAATAAATGAATAAGAAAATTAAAAAAAAAATTAGAAATATAAGAAGAATAATCTGATTAATAAGAATAATAATAATAAGATTAATGAGAAAAATAAAGAGAATAAAAAGAATATGAATAATAAAAAGAATAAGAAGAATAATAAAAAAGAAGAATAAGAAGAATAAAAAGAAGAAAAAAAATAATAAGAATTAAATAATAAATAGAATATGAATAATAAGAAGCATAATAAGAATAAGAAGTATAAGAATTATAAGAAAAATAATAAGAATAAGAAGAAATGAAGAATAAGAGGAATAATTAGAATAAAAAAAATAAGAAGAAAAAAAAGAGTAAGAGAATAATAAGAATAATTAAATAAGAAGAATAAGCAGAATATGAAGAATAAGAAAAATAAGAAAAATATGAAGAATAAAAAGAATAAGAAAAATAAAAAAATAAAAAAAAATTAGAATAATATGAAGAATAAGAAAAATAAAAAGAATAAGAAAAATAAGAAGAATAAGAAGAATAAGAAAAATAAGAAGAATAAGAAGAATAAGAAGAATAAGAAAAATAAGAAGAATAAGAATAAGAAGAATAAGAATAATTAGAACAATAATAAGAATAACAAGAATAAGAAGAAAAAAAAGAATAAGAAGAATAATTAAATAAGAAGAATAAGTAGAATACGTGGAATAAGAAGAATAAAAAAATATGAATAATAAAAACAATAAAAAAATAAAAAATACAAAAAATAAGAATAATGAGAAGAATAAGAAGAATATGAAGAATAAGAAGAATAAGACGAATAAGAAGAATAAGAAGAATAAGAAGAATTAGAAGAATAAAAATAATAAGAAGAATAAGAAGAATAGGAAGTTAAAGAAGATTAAGAAGATTAAGCAGAATATGAAGAATAAGGAAAAAAATAATAAAAATAAGAATTATAAGAATAATAAGAATAAGAAGAATAAAAAGAATAAGAAGATAATAATAAGAAGAAGAATAATAATAAAATGAATAACATGAAAAGGAAGAATAAGAAGAATAATAAAAATAAGAAGAATATAAAAATATGAAAAATAAGAATAATAAGAAAAATTAGAAGAATAAGAAGAATAAAAAAACACAATAAATAGAACAAGAAAAATAACAAGAATAAGAAGAAAATGATTATTAAGAATAATAAAAAGAATAAGATGAATAAGTAGATAAAGAAGAATAAGAAGAGTAAGAAGAATAAGATGATGAAGAATAAAAAGAATCAGAAGAATAAAAGAATAATAATATTAATAAGAATAGGTCGAATAAAAGGTATAAGTAGAATTAAAAGAAAATAAAAATAATAAGAATAATAAGAATAAGAATAATAATAAAAAATAAAAATAATAAAAAGAATAAGAAGATTAAAAAAATATGATAAATAAGAAAAATAAGATGGATAAGATAAATAAGATAAATAAGTTGAATAAAAATAATAAGAAGAATAACAAGTTTAATAAGCATAAGAACAATAATAAGAATAAGAAAAATAATAAGAAAAAGAATAATAGTAATAATAAAAATATTTAGAAGAATATAAAGTATAAGAAGAATATGAAGAATAAGAAGAATAAGAAGAATAAGAAGAATAAGAAGAATATGAATAATAAGAAGAAAACAAGAATAAGAAGAAAAAGAAACATGATAAGAATAAGAAGAATAAAAAGAAAAAGAACAATAAGTATAATAAGAAGAATTAGAATAATAAGAAAAATTAGAATAATAAGAATAATAAGAAGAATTAAAAAAATTAGAAGAATAGGATGAATAAAAAGAATAAGAAGAATTAAAAGAATAATAAGAATATGAAGAAAAGAATAAAAATAAAAAGAATAAGAAGATAAAAAAAATAATAAGAATAATAATAATAATAATAATCATCATAAAAATAATAAGAAGAATAAGATAAATTAGAAGAATAAGGAGAATAAAAAGATTAAGAAGAATAAGAAGGAATAAGAAGAATAAGAAGATAAGAAGAATAAATAGAATAAAAAGAATTAGAAGAATAAAAAGAATATGGAGATTTAGAATGATAAGAATAATATGAAGAATTAGAAGAATTATAAGTATTAGATGAATAAGAATAAAGAGAATAATAAGAATAATAAGAATTAGAATAATTAGAAAAATAAGAAGAATGAGAAGAATAAGAAGTTTAAGAAGAATAAGAAGATTAAGAAGAATAATATGAATAAGAAGAATAAAAAGAATAAAAAGAAAAAGAACAAAAAAAATTAGAAGAAAAGAATAAAAAGAAAAATAGAAGAATAAGAAGAACAGGATGAATATGACGAAAAAAAGAATAAGAGGAATAGAAAGAATAAAATAATAAGATGAATAATAATAATAATAATAAATGAAAAATTAGAAAAATATTAAAAATAACATGAATAATAAGAATAAGAAGAATTATAAGAATAATAAAATTAATAAGAATAATAAAAATAAGAAAAATGAGAACAATAAGAAGAAAAAGAAGAAGAAGAAGAATAATAATAATAATAAATAGAATAAAAAGAATAAAAAGAATCTTAAAAAAGAAAAAAAAGAAGAATAAGAAGAATAAAAATAATTAAAGAATAAATAGAATATGATTAATAAGAGGCATAAAAGAATAAGTACATAAGAAGAAGAATAATAATAAGATGAATAAAAAGAATAAGAAGAATAAGAACAATAAGAAGAATAAGAAAAATAAGAATAATAAGAAGAATAAGAAGAATAAGAAAAAATGAAGAATGAAATATATAATAAGAATAAAACGAATAAGAATAAAAAAAGGGTAATGAGATTAATAATAATAATAAGAATAAGAAGAATAAGAAGAATTAGATAAATAAGAAGAATAAAAAGAAAAATAAATATAAAATGAATAAAAAAAAATAAGAATAAGAAGAATACAAATATTAAGAAGAATAAGAAGAATAATAAGAATAAGAAGAATAAAATGAATTAGAAGAATAAGACGAAAAATTAGATTAAGAATAATAAGCATAATAAGATGTATAAAAAGAATAAGAAAAATACGAAGAATAAAAAGAATAAGTAAAATAAAAATAAAAATAAAATAAGAATAAGAAGAATAAGAAGAATAAAAAGAATAAGAAAGAATAATAATAATAATAATAATAATAATAATAATAATAATAATAAGAATAAGTGGAATAAGAAGAATAAGAAATATAAAAATTTAAAGAAAATATGAAGAATAAGAATAATAAGAAGTTAAAGAATTATAAGAAAGTATGAACAAAATAAAAAATAAGAAGAATAATAAGAATAAGAAAAATAAGAAGAAAAAGAAGAAGAATTAGAATAAGAAGAATAAAAAGAATAAAAAGGATAAATAGATAAGAATAAGAATAATAAGAATAAGAATAAGAACAACACGGATAAATTGAAAATGAAGAATAAGAAGAATAACAAAAATAAGAAGAATAAGATTAATAAGAAGAAAAAAAAGAATAATCAAAATTAGAAGAATAAGAAGTTAAAAAGATTATGAAGAATAAGAAGAACAAAAAGTTTAAAAAGAATAAGAAGAATGAGATTATTAAGAATAATAAAAAGAATAAGAAGAATAAGTAGATAAAGAAGAATACGAAGAGTGAGAAGAAAAGATGATTAAAAACAATAAGATTATTAAGAATAAGAGAATAATAAGAATAAGAAGAATTAGAATATTAACAAGAATAGGCCCAATAAGAGGTATAAGTAGAATTAAAAGAAAATAAAAATAAGAAGAATAAGAAGAATAAAAAAAAGAATAAGAACAATAGGAAAAATAAGATGAATAAGTTGAATAAGAAGAATAATAAGAATAACAAGTTTAATAAGAATAAGAACAATAAGAAGAATGAGAAGAATATGAAGAAAAAGAAGAATACCAAGAATAAAAAGATTAAGTAGAATAAAAATAAAAAAAAATAAGAAGAATACAAAAAATAAAAAGAATAAGAAGAATAAAAAGAATATTAAGAAAAAAAAGAAAAATTAAAATAAGAAGAATAAAAAGAAAAGAAGGATAACAAAATAAGAAAAATAAGAAGAATAAGAAGAATAAGAAGAATTAGAAGAATAAGAAAAATAAAAAGAATAAGAAGAAAAGAAGAATAATTAGATTATTAATAATAAAAAGAATAAGGAAAATAATAAGAATAAGAAGAATAAAAAGAATAAGAAGAATAATAATAATAATAAAAATAATAATAATAAGAATAAAAAGAATAAAAAGAATAAGAAGAAAACGAAGAATAAGAAGAATAAGAAGAATTAGAATAATAATAAGAAAAACAAGAAAAAGAACAATAAGAAGAATAAGATTAAGAATAATAAGAATAATAAGAATAATAAGAATAATATGATCCATAAAAGAATAAGAAGATTAAGAATAATAAGAAAAATAAAAAATTAACAAGTATAATACGAAAAAGAAGAAGAATAATAATAAGAACAATAAAAAAAAGAAAAATAAAAAGAATAAGAAGAATATGAAGAATAAGAAGAATTAAAATAATAAGAAAAAAATAAATAATAAGAAATTAAACAAGAATAATAAGAGTAAGAAGAAAAAAAGAATAAGATGAATAAGAAAAATTAGAAGAATAAATAGAATAAGAATAAAAAAAAGAATAATAAGAAAAAAAAGAATAAGAAGTAAAATCTGAATAAACAAATAAGAAGAATATGAAAAATAAAAAGATTTAGAAGAATAAGAATAATAAGAAAAATATGAAGAATAAGAAGAATAAAATGAATAAGAAGAATAAAAGAAAATGAAGAATAAAAAGAAAAAGACGAATAAGAAGGATTATAATAATTAAACTAAAAGAAGAATAAGAAGAATAAGAAATATAAAATGAATAAAAAGAATAAAAAAAATAAGATGAATAATAAGAATAAGTATAATAAGAAGAACAATAAGAATAAAAAGAATTAGATGAATTAGAAGAACTAGAAGAATTAGAAGAATAATAAGAATAAGAAGAAAAAAAACAAAAAGAAAAATAAGAAGAAGAAGAAAAAAAATAGAAGAAGAACAAAATGTAGAAAAGAATAATAAGAATAATTGAAGAATATAAAGAATAAAAAGAATAAAAAGAATAAAAAGAATAAAAAGAATAAAAAGAATAAAAAGAATAAATGAATAATAAAATAAAAAGAATAAAAGAATAAGAAGAAGAAGAAAAAAAATAGAAGAAGAACAAAATGTAGAAAAGAATAATAAGAATAATTGAAGAATATAAAGAATAAAAAGAATAAAAAGAATAAAAAGAATAAAAAGAATAAATGAATAATAAAATAAAAAGAATAAAAGAATAAGAAGAATAATAATAAAAAAGAATAAGAAGAATTATAAAAATAAACTTATAAGATGAATAAGAAGAATAATAAGATTAATAAGAATAATAATAATAATAATTAGAAGAATAAAATGAATAAGAAGAATACGAAGAATAAAAAGAATATGAATAATAAGAAGATTAAGAAGAAAAGAAGAATATAAAAAAGAAGAAAAATAAGAATAAGAAAAATAAGAAAAATAATAAGAATAAGAAAAATAATAAGAATAAGAAATATAATAAGAAAAAATAATAAGAATAATAAAAATAAGAAGAACAAGAAGAATAAGAATAAAAATAATAATAATAATAATATGAACAATAAGGTGTATAAGAAGAATAAAAAGAATAAGAAGAATAAAAATAATAAAATTAATAAGAAGAATAAAACAATAAGAAGAATAAAAGAATAAGAAGAATAAAAGAATAAGCAAAATAAAAAAGAAAAAGTAGAAAAACAAGAATAAGAAGAATAAAAAGAATAAGAAGCATAAAAATCATAAGAAAATAAAGAAGAATTTTAAGAATAAGAAAAATAAGAAGAATAAGAAGAAAAGAATAAGAAGAATAAGATGAATAAGAAGAATAAGAAGATTAAGATTAAAAAAAGAATAATTATAACAATAAAAATAAGTAGAATAAGAATATTAAGAAGAATAAGAAGATAAATTACAATAAGCTGAATACTAATAATACCAAGAATATGAAGAATAAGAACAATAAGAATTATTAGAAGAATAATAAAAATAAGAAGAATAATAAGAAAAAAAGTATGAGAGGAAAAAGAAGAATAAAAAGAATAAGAACAATAAGAAGAATTAGAAGAAAAGGAAGAAAAAGAAGAAAAAGAAGAAAAAGAAGAAAAAGAAGAATAAGAAGAAAAAGAAGAAAAGAAGAATAAGAAGAAAAAGAAGAAAAAGAAGAATAAGAAGAAAAAGAAGAATAAGAAGAATAAGAAGAATAAGAATAATAACAATAATAAGAAGAATAAGAAAAATAATAAGAAGAATCATAATGATACTAATAATAATAATAATAACATGCAAATGAAGAATAAGAAAAATAATATTATTAATTAGTATAACAAGAATAAGAAGATTAATAAGAATAAAAAAAATAAGAAGAATAATAAGATTAACTTGAAAAATAAGAATAAGTAGAATAAGATGAACAAGAAGAATAAGAAAAATAAAAAAAATATAAAAAGAATAAGAAGAATAAGAAAAAAAACAAGAATAAGAAGAATACGAAGAATTAGAAGAATATAAAGAATAAACAGAATAAGCAGAATAAAACGAATAAAATGAATATTCTCTAGTATGGTTTATTCAACCTCAACTACCCATACCTTTTTTTAACAAACTATCACTCTTCTCCATCTCTAAGCTTTTTCATAATCCTCTATTAATAAACTGGGCTATTGCCACCCTTACTAGGTCAAGTGTGGCCAGGGTTTGCTTTGAAGTGAATCTAAATTTTCCTATCCCACAAAGGATCTGGATTGGGCCGAATGAATAGAAGGGCTACTTGCAGTCTATCTCCTCTGAACAGCTTCCTAGTTACTGTGGGCAAATAAAAAAAAGTGGAAACTCAACATAGGAATTTATGGATATGTCTTGGTATAAGAACCCTAGTACAAAATAGAAGAAATTGGTTTAAGACTCATAAACAAGCAGAAGAACATTATTTAGGTGGGCATATCTGAAACTCCTTCACTAACAAAATCTTTTCTTCTATTAATAGAACCTACTAATAGCTATTATGTCCAAGATAAAAAAAACAAAAGTAGAAAAAATTAGAATTATGATGGATAAAATTAAAGATTTAGCTATCAGAACTACAAAACCTAAAATGAATACAAATTTAGAAGACACATATGGGTGGTTTTCTGATTTCGAAGTTGGTTCCTTGAAGATATTAAAGGCCGCAATTATATTTTAAAAACTCCAGAAATAAATTACCCTACTCAGTCTAAAGATGACATACATATTGAAAAAAAAGAGATCAGAAATAGTTAATAGGGAATGGACCTTAGAGGAATTGAAAATTATATGTATGAAATTGCCTATTATCGACAAGGAGGGAAGGTCTGAAATAATTCAAATCCCTAATCTGACAAAAAAGACAATAAACTAATAAAAATACTTAAATAAACACTTTGATACAAAGTGTAAAACAAGAGCTCAACTAAAATTCTCAAATAATGTTTAGATACTTATTCTAGAATATTTGGAGAATATCCAACTCCACATCTTAAACAGATAAAAAAAAGATAAGACTAAATAAAATTTCACTATTGATGTTAGCGGAACAAATGTAGATAAAACAACTTAAAGATTTTAAGAATAAGTCAGGGTCACAAATACATTCTTTAATAAAAGCTAGTAAAATATGTGTGATTTGGAATAATTATTTGGATTTCACAAATATGGAGGAATACGAATAATTAATAAATCTCAGCCTAAATAAAAGTAAGCCGATAACCATATTAATAGCTTATGCTACTAACTTTAAATAAAAAAGAAAAGAACTCTAAAAAATTATGGAGCATATAGCACTCAAAAACATGCCCTGGATAATATGAGGAGAATTTAATATTATAAGAAATGTATCAGAAAAAAATGCAGCACAACTATAAATTTACAAGCTAGTGATCAATTCATACAAGTATTCATAAGATGTAATTTACTAGAAGTTATCTTTTTAGGCTTAAATTTTACTTGGACAAACAACCATAAAAAGAAAGGAGCTATCTGGTCTAGACTGGATAGTGTCCTCTTCAACTCTAAGTGGCTAGATTCTTTTGGAAATATAGGTGTCAAACATCTAAATAGAATCTGTTCAGTTCATAACCATCTTCTTAGATCCCATCAAAAAAATAAAATAAAAACACAGCATTTACTTTTTAGAATATGTGGTGCCTCCATGATGATTTCCAAGACATGATGAAAGAGTCTTGGTTGCAGCCAATAAAAGGTAATCCGAATCAGATCCTCACTATTAAATTAGATAGGTTGAAATCATGTTTATTTAACTGGAATAAAAATAAGTTTGGGAATATCAACAAGAGCATTATAGAAATAGAATAGAAAATTGATAACCTGGAACAAGAATATGATAGAGATCATAGCATAATAAATCTTTGTGGCCTTAATAAGGCATAAGTTGAACTTAAACTAAAATTACATATTGAAGAAATTTTTTAGAAAGAGAGAGCAAAAGTAAAATGGTTGAAAGAGGGAGACCAAAACACTAAACTTTTTTAGCTGGCTTGGAAAATAAAGATTCATAAACAAAAGATAAATGGAATAAAAACAATGAAGGAATATGGATAGAAAATAAGATAGAAATTAAAGATACTCTTGATGGAATTTATTAAACATTACTATGCGATAATAATAGAATGAAAGGGCATAATTTTTTGCAAAACATAAATAAAAAAATTAATGATGAAGATAATAAGAAGCTAATGGAATTCTCGGAAGAGGAAGATATCAAAAGCACAATTTATAGCATGGATAAGGATAGCGTAGTTGGCTCAGACTGCTGGAATTCTAAGTTTTTTTAAGCTAGTTGGGATATATTTAAACAAAAGATTATTCATGACAATCATTGGTTCTTCTGTGGAGTAGAAATTAAAAAAAAAATTGGGTGCAAACTCATATAGTCCTTATTCCCAAAAAGAAAGAACCACAAAAAGGAGAGGACTACCGACCCATCAGCGTATGCAATTCAATATATAAAATACTGGCGAAACTATTGCAAAATAGACTAGGACTTATTCTTCTTATAGTTATTTCAAATGAATAATCCGACACTATGAAAAATAGATTGATCATGGAAAATATATGTCAGGCGAATGTGCTCATGAAATAGTAATCCTCTAAATCTAGAGGGCATAATGTAATTTTCAAATTAGACCTATCGAAAGCCTTTGATAGAGTAGACTGCAGTTTTAATCTTTACCATGAAAAAAATGGATTCTATAGAAATATGGATAAATTTAATTTTTAGATGCATTTCTAGTACTTGGTTCAAGATTATTATAAATTGGGAAAAGGGGAAAAAGTTTAAGCCCACCTGGGGGTAAAACAAGGTGATCCCCTATCAAATAAATAAAGGGAACATATACACTTTTAAAAAATTTAGAGACACTCCTCAAATTAGTTGTCTGGCATATGCAGAAGACATCATTTTATTCACAAATGGTAATAATAGATATATACATTTTCTAATAAAAAATTTTAAAACAATAGAAAAAGAAATGGCTCTAGTGTTAAATAGAAAAAAATATCAATTTAATATATCAAAGAAAGCTCATCCCAACCTAGTAGATAAGATAAAAGAGAACACGAGTTTTTCTCACATAAAAGGAGCTCTCTCTTATCTTGGGTGTCCATTATATGAAGGTAGAATTAAATTAGAGCACCTAGATTTCTTTCTTGTTAAGCTTAGGCACAAGATTGTGGGCTAGAAAATTGAATCGTTTGATATGAGTGGAAGAATGACACTCATAACACATGTACTTCAAAGTATACTAATGCACAATCTAATGGTTATACAATTGCCTAAATTTTTCATAAAAAAATAGGAGAACTTGCTAATTTTTTTGTGGAAAGTAGAATGGTAGACTAAATTTTTATTGGATTAAATGGAAAGACCTTTGCTTTCAAAAAAAAGAAGTGGGTCTTAAATATATTAGTCTAGAAGAGATAGCTAAAGCATGGGTCTGTAAGAGATGGTGGGGGTTAAAAGAGAATAATAATCTTAGGGCATCATACATGAGAGCAAAATATCTAGTTAACAATGACACTAATAGGATAAAAAAGATCAGTAATGAATCACAGATCTTGAAACAAACTTTAAAGCAAAAAGAAATGGAGGATAACTACTTTGTGTTTACTAAGTATTGTTGGAAATGGAAGTTAAACGAGGAAGGCTCATTTTTCTTAAAATCAGCCAAGAACCTAAGTAGGAGTAATCCCCATGAGATTTATTTGAAAGGTGTTGGAACAACAATAAATCACAAGATATTCTAACTTGAAAGTTTGCATATTATTTTGTTGTAGCATACTGTACATCCCTTACAATGGACACCAATTGTAGCAGCATCATTTATCTTTCACATGATATTCTATAAGAAAAACCCATAGTCTGCATTTGAAATGATTAGTATTTTGGTCCTGTGGGATGCTTAATTAGGATAAGGGAAAATTTATATATTGGGTACTTTTATGGGCCCTTGTATGAAATTACTAAAAATATTAGTTTATTTTAAATCTTATGGATGTATTTTGATAGGTTGTGTTTTTTTGTTAATGTCATGGAGTAAATGTTAGGGTGCTGCTAATAGAAATATTATCATGTAGTAGAGGGGTTTGTTTGTTAGAACTTGGGGTGATTGAATGTGATGGGGATGATGCATGCTGCTGATAGAAAGATAGTAATAAGGGAGAGGAGGTGATGGATGTATATTTGTTTGTTTAGTTTCTTTTTCTAATAGAGCAGGTGACATAATAGAAACAAAGTGAAGCTGGTCCAGCTAGTCGAGTTTTGGCAGATAAAGGCAGATGGACAGAAGTAGAAAGAAGACTGCTACAGATTGTGATGGTTGTTTTAATGTTTATTTGTCTAGTTGTGTAAAATAGTTAAATAGGAAGAAACAGAAGGAGCTCTAGAAGTAGTAGAAATCCTGGCAGGAACTAGAAGGAGCACAATAATAATAACAACATGCCATAGCTAGCTTACTGATAATAACTACCTTTTATAGGCAGACTGGAAACAACAAGAAAGAGGACCAAAAAAAGGCAGATCGGCAGCAACACGGAAAACAATGTATTGTCTGTTTGCTATTGATCTATGGTTCGTGCAGGTGATATATTAAGAAGGAAGGCAGAAGCTATACAAGTGCATAAAGAGATAGGGAGAAACTAAAAGGAGCAAACAAGGGCATCAGCAATAAGGATGTTTAGCTAAAGATAAAAGTTGTACAAGTGGACAAAGATATAAATAGAAACTAGAAAAAGTTTACCCAAAGCTGCAGCAGGAGATGCTGATATAGATTAGCTCAGTGATGTCAAGTAGGAAAAATGCTCAAACAGGAAGCTCAAGCAGAAAGCTCAAATAGAAAGTTCAAGTAGAATGCTCAAACATAAAGTTTAAGTAGAAAGCTTTAAAAAGATAGAGGCAGAAAGCTCAAGTAGATTTTTAAAATTTGTTAGAATGTATAGAAGTTAAGACTAGGAGAATCCTATGGAATTAAAGTTAGATGAAAAATCTTTCCTAGCATGTGATATAATAGATAAAGCAGAATAGTATGCTTGCTATATTTTTTTAATTTTGCTTAAAAGGTGTAAAAGGGCAAAGGGTAGTATAATAGCTTATAAAAATGGTATTCCTCCTCCAAAAGAGATGGCTATTATAATTAATAAACAAATCTTGAAAAAAATAATAAGAAGAATAAGAAAAAAATAAGAAATAAGGAATAATCAGAATAAGAAGAACAAGAATAATAAAAGAATAAAAATATAAGAAAAATATAAATAATGAGAGTAATAAGAATAACAAGAATAACACGAAAAAGAAAAATAAGAAGAATAATAAAAATAAGAATAATAAGAATAATAAGAATAATAAGAATAATAAGAATAATAAGAATAATAAGAAGAATAAGAAGAATAATAAGAATAAAGAATAATAAGAAGAATAAGAAGAATATGACTTTTGAATGAAGAACTAACAAAACTAATATACTACTCTTTTCCCTTTTACATCCTTTTAAGCAAAATTAAATAAATATAGCAATCATACTATCATGCTTTATCTATTATATCGCATGCTAGTAATGATTTTTCGCTTTCTAGAGAGAGAAAATTCACTTTCTAGAGAAAGAAACAACCATTATTGAATGAAGAAGCTCAATTTTAAAGCTAAAATGGAGAAATCTAGTTTATTCTATAACAAAAAATCATTTGCATCACTATTCAATGGGACCAAGCCAATTTTTCTCAAGTTTGACGTGAAGAATGGTGAGCCTTCTATAATTTTTTTGAATCAGAAACTAACAAAGCTTGCGGATGCATTTAAGCTCATGCGTATTGGGAAGTTCTTCCATGGCGGACCCGTATTCAAAGATATTCATGATTTTCTGGCTTCATTAAAATTGAGGGAAGTGGTAAATATGGCTTGGTTTGATGTGAAGCACATATTCCTCTATTTCAAGGAGGAAGAAGACTTTTTTGAATATGGATTAGAGGACAGTGGACAATCACAGGGTACCCTATGCATGTCCTCAAGTGGTTGCCAAGCTTCACTCCTTAGGAAGATCATGCATAGGCCCTGGTATGGTTTAATTTACGAAACCTCCCTCTTCATTTTCTTTATAAGCTTCCTCTAAACTCAATTGGCCTTTGCTTAGGCAAACCCTGGCTTATTGATTAAGCCATAGCATGCATGACTAGACCAAGCAAGACCAGGATTTGCATTGAAATAAATCTTAAAAATCCTCCACCAAATAGAATATGGATTGGAAGTAACTCATCAAATAGATTCTGGCAAGAGGTTATTCTCGAATCCATACCGAGTTAATGCAGAAACTTTTTTATAACGAAGCATGGAATAATAGAATGTATGGTGGAAGGAGGGATGAAAAGAGATAGATTTAAGTAGGGGAAAGTTAGAAGCAGGCTATGGGTGAAGAGGGGGCAGAGAGAAGAGGAAGGAGCTGTAAAATTGGACAGGGAGGAGAGTGTAGAAGAGGGAAGGAGTCACGGTGAGAAAGGGGCAGAAGGAAAGGATGGTGGGGCTTATATGCAGACTGGGAGTGTTAGAGATAGGGATGAAGAGAGTTTAGAAGGGGCATTGGAGTTAATAGAAATAGGGTTTGCTTGAAAAGAAAATGATGGGAAGGGAGAGGGTAAAAATGGAGAGAAAGATGAAGAGGCAAGGGTAGTAAAGGAGATGGAAAAGGTATGGAGTGGAAGGCATTAGGGAATGGCTTGCCAAAATAGCAAAGATGATAGAAGGAATAGGTGTAGAAGGGGGGGGGGGGGGGGGAGGTTATAAACAGCAGGGTCGGGGTTGGAGGAAGGAGGAAGGAGAAAATAAGAGGGGCAGAAAAAATTAAAAAAATAGAGAGATATAATTGGGGAGATGATGATCTTCTTTCGGAGGAGGACTCGGAGGCTAAAATCTGGCTGTATATAAGACATGTTAAAGATGAAGTGAGGCAAATCTTTAATCTGCCTCAGGATGATTTAAATGAACAGAAAATGCTCTAATTGATCCCATAGAATAGAGAATGCCCAATTGAAGAACTAAGAAGAATGGATAAATGCCTGGAAAAAATGAAACTAGGAAAAGAGCATGCGCCACCTAGCTCAAGTAAAGCTTCTAGAAATAGGAAAAAATATTTAAATATGAAGTATGATTCGAAATGCATCACTAGAGCACAAACAAGATTCACATTGATATGTTTAAAAGCTTGTATTTGAACATAAGAAGAGTGGCGAATACTCCTACGATAAATAGAATTAAAAGGCTAATTAAAATATACAAAATTATATTGTAATATTAGCCAAACCAATGGTAATAAAAGAACAAATAGAAAAATATAAGAAATTTGAATGGCTTCAATCGGGCCTATTCGAATCTGAATGGTAAGATATAGGTTCAGTGGAATACATCAATGGAGGTTGAAATAGTTGCATAAGCCGAGCAAATTATCAACTTCAAATTAGATAAATCAGATTCAATAATTTTAGCGGTGTACGCTAGCAATGCTAGAGAAGATAGGAAATTGTTATGGAAAGCAATGGATGATATAGCTACGAAGAAAACTCCATGGATTATTGGAGGAGATTTCAATGTGATTAGAAACCCTAGCGAAAAAAGGAGAGGTAGATCTCCTGACCAGATAACTTTAGATCAGTTCAACGAGACAATTGCAAGAGCAAATTTAATGGAGGCGGACTTTCTTGGGTCAAATTTTACATGGTTCAATAATTGGAAAAGGAGGGGAGCAATATGGTCTAGGTTGGATCGAGTTCTACTTAACACACAATGGATGGACAAGATGGGAGGAATTAAAATCAAACATTTAAGTAGAACCTGCGCGGACCATAACCCGCTCCTTATGGCATTTGAGATAAGTAATGGAAAAACCTATGGGTTCAAATTTCAAAACATGTGGGGATTGCATAAGGGTTTTGATATCATAGTAAAAGAATCATGGGAAACCCCAGCTTCGGGCAATCCTATGCAAATCCTGGCAAAAAAACATCGAACCTTGCAATTCTCACTTGTTAAATGGAATAAGAAGATTTTTGGAAATATTAATAAAAATATTCAGGAAGCTAAACAGAAGGTTGAGAAGCTTGAAATAGAATATGAGGAGAGGTAAGATGATGTCTCTAGAATTGAGTTAAGTAAAGCAAGAGCACAATTGATGTCGAAGTGGACATGGAAAAAATTTTTTGGATACAGAGAGCTAGAGTTAAGTGGCTAAATGACAGAGACAAAAATACGAAATATTTCAATACTATGGCAAAAATAAGAAGGTAGAAACAAAGAATAAAATGTTTAACATTATTAAATGTGCAATGGTAAGAAAAGGAAGAGGAAATAAAAAATGAATTAGAAAAGCATTTTAAAAATCATTTATGCAATGCGAACACACCTAGAAGGCCCTCATTAATGTAGTATATTGAGAGGAAGATATCAGATGAAGATAACAAAAAATTGGAAAAATCCCCACAAAGGAAGAGGTAAAGGAGGCAGTGTTTAGTGTGAACAAAGATAGCACGGAAGGTCCATATGGGTGGAATAATGGGTTTTTTCAGCATAGTTGGCATTTTATTAAAAAAGAGCTTATAGCAGCTATTGCTAGTATCATCGCTGGCAAGGAGATTACAAAGGCATGGGTAAATTCTTACATTATATTGATTCCTAAGAAGGCAAATCAAAAGACATGAGAATATTATAGTCCAATCAGCCTATGTATTTCTATTTATAAGATTCTAGCTAAATTACTACAGGGCAGGCTCAGCAAAATTCTCCCCTCTATCGTATCTGTTGAACAAACAGGTTTTGTATAGGATAGATCGATAAAGAAGAATATTAATTTAGCTTCATAAATAATAAAGGAAATATGAGCCAAAATAAGAGGGCATAAAGTAATATTATAACTAGACTTGTTCAAAGCATTCGATAAAATTGATTGGGATATTTTATGCTTTTTAATGAGAAATATGAGGTTTTCGGAATTCTGGATAGACCTAATGCATAGATGTATTTCTAGCACATGGTTAAAATTCTCATAACTGAATAGGCTAGTGACGAATTTAAACCTACAAGAGGGATTAGACAATGGGACCCTCTCTCGCCATCTTTATTTAACATTTATTTGGAACTCTTTATAGTAAATATAAAAAATGATATGAGAGAAGGAAAAATCATTACATATAAATGGCCAAGGAGCACACTGCCTGTGAGCTACTTGGCGTATGTGGATGATATTATTATCTTATATAATGCAAGTAGCAGATCCATGAGAAATTTAATGAAGTTATGGTAGAATTTGGAGGAAGAATAGGGGCAAGTGTTAAATATAAATAAATGCCAATTTATAATGGCAAAAAACACGTCTGAAAACATAACCACAAAAATTAAAAACCTCACAAGTTTCACACATAAAAAAGAGCTCTAAGCTACTTAGATTGCTTGATTTATGAGGGAAGGTTGAAGGAAGAGTATTTAGTAGGTCTATTTGAAAAGTTGAGGCAAAAAATTGTGGGCTGGAAAGAAGACTGACTAAATATGGCAGGAAAAATAACGTTAATCACGCACGTGCTACAAGGTACACTAGCATATACTTTAATGGCTTTACAACCTCCAAAAAAACATTCTTACAAAGCTTGAAAGAGAAATGTCTAATTTTTTATGGGGTAAAAGGGATGGAAAAGATAAAACTCATTGGAAAAGATGGGAAGATCTCTGTTTACCGATGGCGGAAGGAGGTTTAGGTTTCAATAAATTGAATGATATAGCTAAAGCTTGGGCTTGTAAGAATTGGTGGAGTTTAATAAATAATAAAAGTGATAGCCTTTGGGTGGCATACATTAAAGCCAGGTATAGCTTAGGCGATAAAGCATTCAAAAATCTAAAAAAGGCAACAAAAGGCTAGAAGCTGATGTATAAGCAGCATTGTGGAGAAACATGCGATATTAAAAAGATCTGGGTGGAAATGGTCGTTAAACCCACAAGAAAAATTTACACTAAAAAGTGCTAAAGAACTTGTTGGAATTAAAAACCTCAACAATATATTTTTGAAAGAGCATGGACAAAGGTGCTCCCACAAAAAAAGAATGTGTTCATGTGGAAACTTCTCTCATAGGGGATTCCTATAGACGAGAATATTCAGAGGAAAGGCATAATATTAGCATCCAGATGTGAATGCTGCAAACAAGATATAGAAAGCTCGAATCATCTTTTTTCTACATGAAAAATAGCTCGGAAAATATGGAATAAATTAGAAATGGAAGCGGATATAGAAACTAGCACAACATCACATGAAGAGAGGTTAAAAAAATGGAGGGATAGTCACACTAAAAATAAGATTTTAAAATGGATAAGAAATTACATTCTGCATATCACAGTCTAGTGCTTATGGAAGTCTATAAAAAAAAGTAGGTTTGATGGTGTTCTGATGAATGAAAAAAATATATTAGATATAATTAAAAATGAAAGCGCATTTATTTCGGCCTGTAAGCTAATAAAATTGAGCAGAATAGGATTAGAGGAGAACAAAAAGTTAACTTGGGGCCTCTCTACGCGTGATAAAAAATGATAGTAATAAGAGTTATAAGCTGGAATAAGCCCCCTCAAGGAGGCTTGGTTCTAAACTTAGATGGAAGCTTTAAGAGGGATATGGAAGTAACAGGTGGAGGAGGTGAGATTAGAAATCAAGAGGGAACTGTAATAAAAGCATTCACAATGGGGGGTATGGCCTCCTCAGCCTTGCATGCTGAAATTAAAGCATTATATAAAAGAATGAAAATTTGTAACGAAAAAAACTTTTTAAATATTCAAGTTCAGGTATATTCGAGTCTGTTAGTTGATTTAGTGATAGGTAAAATAGAATTATGGAAGTTTGAGAATGAAATTAATAAAATTAAAAGTTTAATAGAAGAATTAAATGGTAAAATAACATACATTTTTATGGAGGCAAATGTCGTGGCTGATAAATTAGCTAATGAAGGTAGAGAGAAAGGAGCACTAGAAATTTGATGGTGTTAATATTACAAACAAATTCAAAGGATTAATAAATTTAGATAAAATAGGTTTTCTCTATATTAGAGTTCAAAAAACTGAAGATTAGAATGAAATAAGATGTAGCTAGGTGGCAATGTTTAATTCTTGGTCTTTTAACTTGTTTATTTGCAGTTATTAACAAATACAGGAGAAGTTATTCAAGAGTCCCTCTGGTCCTGAGGTAGGACTATGAAGAGATACACTGCATAAAAAAAGGCACATCTATTTGTTGCTATCTGCTTTATAGGCTTTGAGGAGAAAGACAAGAAGGCACAGCCACTTGCAGCATTTTGTCATTATGATTACAGTGCTGTTGTATAGTTTTGGGTTTAGATTTTTGTAGATGTTGCAATCAATTTTGTAGGTTTGACAGAGGAGGTCAAGAGGGCACAACTATTTGTTGCAAACTGCAATTATAATTGTTGCAGAGCAAACAAACTACATGTGCCAATCATTAGGGTTAGGAGGTAATGAAAAATATAGAATAGAAGGATGCTGGTTATTTGTTTTGCATATTCATTGACTTTAGGAGCAATTCAAGTATGGAGATGCAAGAGGCCAGGAACTGAAATGGAATAGGAATTGGGTAGGGATTGATGTTGTTAGAGTCTGTAATATGTTTGAATGATGTTTTTAATTGTGTGTGGGTTTGGGGGTGTGTAAAGCAGTCTGCTGGGCTAGAGTTTGATAAGTGTCTGTAAAAGGTTGGCGCTATTAATTGACTATTTAGTAGTCTACTAGATTATTGTCAGTTAAGCTGTTTGCTGGGAATGTATAGAGTCTATTAAGTGTCTGTTATGCTTCAAGGTTTTGGTTGACTTTCAGCAAGAACTTTTCTAAGGAAGGAAGCAAGGCTAAAGGGCAGATTTTGGAGGAGCTTAGGAAGGTAGGAGATGAGGAGCACATGGGAAAGATAAAAAAACATATTATTGCAGCCTTTAAATTCAAGAAAATCTAGCACATATATGGCTCAATGTAGATACTGAAATTATGAAGTTCTTAACTTGTTATTTGCTTTTATTTTAAAAAAAGGGTGAAAAAGGGAAAAGGGTAAATTTTAGCTTGTAAAAATGGTATTCCTCCACCAAAAGAGAGGGCTATTATAATATAATAAAATAAAATTTTAAAAAAAGAAGAATAAAAAGAATAAGAAGAATACGAAGAATAAAAAGAATAAAAAGAATAAGAAAAATAAGAAGAATAAGATGAATAAGAATAATAAAAAGAATAAGATGAATTAGAAGAATTAGAAGAATAAAAAGAATAAGAAGAATAAAAGAATAAAAAAGTAAGAAGAATAAGAAGATTTAGAAAAATAAGAAGAATAAGATGAATAAGAAGAATAAGAAGATTAATAAGAATAAAAACAAAAAAGTAGAATGAGAAGAAAATAAAAGAATAAGAAGAATACAAAGAATTAAAAAGTAAGACGAATAAGAAGAATACAAAGAATTAAAAAGTAAGAAGAATAAGACGAATAAAAAGACTAAGAAGAATAATAAGAAAAAAAGAATGAGAAGAATAAAAAGAATAAAAAGTATAATATGAAAATGAAGAATAATAAGAATAAGAAGAATAATTAGAATAAGAAGAATATGAAGAATATGAAAAACAAGAAGAATAAGAAAAATAAGAAGCATACGAAGAATAAGAAGAATAAGAAAAATAAGAATAAGAATAAGAAAACTAAAAAGAATAAAAAGATAAAGAAGAATAAGAAGAAAATGATGAATACCAAGAAAACCACTAATAAGAAGAATATGATGAGTACCAAGAAAACAACGAATAAAAAGAATAAGAATAATAAGAATAATTAGAAGAATAAGTAGAATACGTAGAAAAGGAGAATAAGAGGGATAAGTAGAATAAAAAGAATAAGAAGAATAAAAGAATAAGAAGAATAAAAAGAATAAGAAGAAAAAGAATTATTAGAAGAATAAGAAGAATAAGTAGAATAAGAAGAATAAGAAGAATAAGTAGAATAATAAGAAAAGAAAAAATTATATAATTAAGAAGAAAAAGAAAAATTAGAAGAATTTGAAGAATTAGAAGAATAACAAGAATAAGATGAAAAATAGTATAAGTAGAATAATAAGAAAATATGAATAAGAAGAATAAGAAGAACAAGAAGAACAAGAATAATAAGAAGAATAAGAAGAATAAGAAGAAAAATAAGAATAATAAGAATAAAAAGAATATAAAGAATAGAAAGAATAAGGTATATAAGAAGGATAAAAAAAATTAGAAAAATTAGAATAATAAGAAGAATAACAATAAAAATGGGGCAAGAGGATTTCCTATCTCATAAGAAGTCATTTGTCTCAATACTAAAAGGGCCCATGCTCATATCCCCTCTATTCGGGAACAAACAAGAAATACCGGTGGTATTTTTCTCTCCCTCCGAACTCGCGAGAATGGCAGAACCATTTGAGTTGACCTTGGTTGGTAAGTTCTCTCATGGTAGACCGAGCTCCAAAGATATTCGGGACTTCCTAACCTCACTAAGGCTTAAAGGGGCAACAAAAATAGGAGACTTCGACTCCAAACATGTTTTCCTGCAACTCATGGAGGATGATGATTACTATATAATATGGATGCGAGGTATGTTGTTTATCAATGGCTTTCCTATGCGTATGCTTAAATGGACGAATGAATTCACCCAGCTAGAAAAGTCGCCTATTGCACCGGTATGGTTTATACTCCCTAATCTCCCTCTAACTTTCTATAACAAAGCTGCTCTCTTCTCAATCGCCTCATGTGTGGGTAAACCAATGAAGATGGATGAGGCTACTGCCACGACATCAAGACCTCATAGTGCTCGTGTCTGCATTGAAATGAATTTGCTGTCGATGCTCCCACACAAACAATGGATATGAAGTGATGTCAACACAGGGTTTTGGCAAACCATTGTTCTCGAATACCTTCCTAAATATTGTATGACATGTAAAAGAATGGGGCATGGTGAAGAAGACTGTAGGATGGGCTTGA
Source organism: Sapria himalayana (assembly GCA_029783825.1). Taxonomy (NCBI): domain Eukaryota; kingdom Viridiplantae; phylum Streptophyta; class Magnoliopsida; order Malpighiales; family Rafflesiaceae; genus Sapria; species Sapria himalayana. Next base: position 107,365 of record JAREIK010001963.1, on the reverse strand, counting down.
ACAACAAAGAGTATGGCAATGAGAGGAAAGGAAAGGGAAGAATATAGAAATGGAGGAGGAAGGGGAGCCCGAGTATAGGACCTCCTTTACTCTCTAAGGATATCCCGAATGAAGTACCTCCAAGGAGTGATGCTAGAAGCTCAAGCGGGGGGGAGGTTTTGGCTCGGAAAGGAGTAGTAGAGGGAGAAGGCAAAGCCGAGGAGGAAGTGAAGACATGGAAGGAGGAGAGAAGCCCCCGACTAAGGAGGTTTTCATACTTGGAGAAGAATTAGGAACAGAATTCCAGCATGATTGAGTCTTTCCTAACTTTAATAAGAGGTAGGCTAGGAAGGTTAGGAGCAAGAGGAGTGTGAGAGACAAAGAAGAAGACTTAAGTTGGATTGATACAGATGTGCTGGATTTTTCAGAAGAAGAATTTGAGATAAAAAGATGTGATTTCCCAACTCAAAGCAATGCTATGGAAAGGCTGGAAATAAACAATCCTAAAGATGATCTGGTAATGGCCATAAAAAGATGAGATTCCTGTACAAGAGAAGAGGCTATGGAGGAGATTAAAACAATGGCTTTATGGCTTGGAAAAAGTTTAAAGGATAAGAGAATTGAACCAGTTTATTCAATTAGCGCCATAAGACCCCCGAGAAACATGAAGAAATGCATGAATATGGAACATGGATCAAAGCGTAGGATGAGAGCATAGACTAAATCAGCAGGTAATGGATAGATATATATATTGGAATATAAGAGGGGTGGCCAACACATCCACCCTAAATAGAATAAAAAAGCTTATTAAAATTCATAAACTAAAGATTGTAATTATAACCGAACCAATGGTACATAAGAATAAATTAGATCAATATAAAAAATTAATGGGGTTTGATAATGCCATAGCAAATTTCAATGGGAAAATTTGGGTCATGTGGGATAGGAGGATAGAAATCATAATATTAAAGGATACAGATCAAGTAATACATTTCAAAGTTATCAGTCATACAGAATTTTTAATGTCAGTAGTTTATGCGAAAAACTCCAAGGAAGGGAAAAAAATGTTATGGTAGGACATAGGAGGAAATAGCGGTGAAGGATCTTCCTTGGGTTATTGGCAGAGACTTCAATGTAATAAGAAGTCCTAGTGAGAAAAAAGGAGGAAGACATCCGGATGCAGAGGTGATGTCACATTTTAATGAAGCGATTGCTAATGCAAATCTTATTGAAGTCGATTTCTTAGGGGCAATATATAAATGGTGCAATAACTAGAAGAAGCGGGGAGCAATTTGGGCAAGACTGGACAGGTTTTTGTTCAATGTGAAATGGGTAGATTGACATGGATCTACAACTATTAATCATTTAAATAGAACTTGTTCTGATCATAGTCCTATACTCTTGAATTACCAGAATAACTATAAGCCCATAAAAACTTTTAAATTTCAGAATATGTGGGGTCTGCATAATAATTTTGAAGAAGTTGTAAGGAATACATGGATGGAAAAGGCTACAGGGAACCCACTGCAAGTTTTAGCGAAAAAAATGTGTAGGTTAAGAACTAGGTTATTTACATTGAATAAAGAAGTATTTGGGAATATAAATAGAAAGATAAAGAAGGCGGAGGAAAGGGTGGAGAACAGTGAAATAGAATATGAGAGAGATCAAAATGAGGAGAGACGAGTAGAATTAAGTTGACCAGAGTCAGAATTGAGACTTAGTATAAACATGGAAGAGGTTTTCTGGAAACAGAGAGCTAGAATTAAGTGGCTTAAGGAGAGAGATAATAATACTAGATTCTTTCACACTATGGCAAAAATCAAATCCCAAAAACAAAAAATTAAAGCTATAAAAAATTTAGAGGGTAAATGGGTTGAAAAAGAAGAGGAGGTAAAAACACAATTAGAAGAATATTTAAAATTACACTTGTTTCAAAATGTGAGGAGAGAAGGAAACAACTTGCTATAGAAAATAAAACATCAAGTCACGGATGAAGATAATAAGAAGCTGGCTGAATTTCCATATGAGGAGGAGGTGAAGTTTGCTGTATTTAGTATGAATAAAAATAGTGTGGCTGGTCCAGATGGCTCGAACAATGCATTTTTTTTAAATTTGCTGGCATATTATCAAAATTGATCTGATACAGGCTATAAACTGGATATATGCAGGAGCAGAAATTACAAAATCATGGGCAAGCTCGTTTATTGTGCTTATTCCTAAAGTTGAAAATCCACAAAAATGAGAAGATTTCCGGCCAATTAGCTTGTGTAACTCAATATATAAAATCTTAACAAAGTTGTTACAAAATAGGCTAAATGATATATTTCCTAACAAAATTTCACAAGAACAATCAGGTTTTGTTAAAAATAGATTGATAATGGAAAATATTAGCCTGACATCAGAAATGACGAGAGAGATTTGAGTCAAAGTAAGGGGTCATAATCTGGTCTTAAAACTTGACCTGTCAAATGCATTTGATAGGGTTGAATGGTCAATCTTATGCTATATAATGCGTAAGATGTGCTTTCCAGAATTTTGGATAGATTTGATATATAGATGTATATCAAGCTTGTGGGTTAGAATCATAATAAATGGGAAGATAGGGGAGGAGTTTAAGCCCTAAGAGGGCTAAGGCAAGGAGATCCACTATCACCCTATTTATTCAATATCTACTTGGAATCACTACTGATAAATTTAAAAGATAAAATGGACAAAGTGAAAATTCTAATGTTCAAGCAACCTAAGAACACTCCCCGAGTCTGTTGTTTGGCATATGCAGATGATGTGATCATTTTCACAAATGCCAGTAGGAAATCTCTTGTTAATTTGATGGAATTATTGCACATGCTAGAAGAGGAAACATGTCAAACTCTAAATATTAAGAAGTGTCAATTTATGCTCGCGGCAAAAGCACCAGATAAAACTGCTCAAAGAGTTATAAATATTATAGGCTTTACCCAAAAGAAAGGTGCATTAATGTACCTGGGATGTCCCATTTTTGAGGGGAGACTAAGAGAAGAATATTTAAGTTACCAGGTGACAATAATGAAAGGAAAAAAAGTAGGCTGGAAGGAAAAGCTCTTAAGTATGGGGGGTAGAATTACATTGATTACGCATGTATTACAAGGTTCACTCGTATATATTTTAACCATCATGTATCCTCTAAAAAAGACTATAATGAGTCTGGAAAAAGAAATGGCGAACTTCTTGTGGGGAAAAAGGGATGGCATGCTGAAATTACACTGGCAAAAATGGGAGGACCCATGCTTTCCGAAGGAGGAGGCAGGTCTGGGATTTACAAGTATTACAGATATGGCTAGTGCATGGGCCTACAAAAGTTGGTGGAGGTTGAAAAAAAATGATAGCCTATGGGCATGGTTTATGCGTGTCAATTATGAATGGGAAAAAGAACAATTCAAAGATTCGAAGAAAGCATCTAAAGCCTGGAAGTCAATGATAAAGCAAAAAGATTTAGTAGAAGCTCACTCTAGATTAAATAAAAGCGGATGGAAATGGACACCAAATGAAGAAGGAAAATTTACTCTTAAATTAGCAAAGAATATAATTAGGAAAAAACACAAACATAGACCGATTTTTAAAGAGTTCTGGAAAAGTGAAACCCCATAGAAAATGAAAACACTAATGTGGAGGACGCTCATAGGAGCCACACCCGTGGATTTAAATATACAGAAGAAAGGCATAAAACTGGTGTCAAGATGTGAATGTTGCCACTCAGAGATAGAAAGTATGGATCATCTCTTTTCGAAAGGGAAGATAGCAAAGGAGATATGGAGACAGCTTGAAGGGGGACAGCTAAAAGAGGATAAATTAGAGGATAGACTGATACACTGGAATGTGGAGAAAACCAGAAGCCGGGTTCATGCTTGGTTTAGGAGTATCATTCCCTCCGTAACTATTTGGTGCATATGGAAAGCTAGAAATAGAAGCAGGATTGAAGAAGTACGGATGAATTCAGAAGAAATTCTAAAAGATATAAAAAAGGAAATCTCAATTATTTCTGCAATAAAACCAATTAAGACTGGTAACACTGATACATCAAAAATACTGAGAATTCAATGGGGGCTGAGTATCAAAAAAATAAGGGTGGTTGGGTCTAAAGAGAGTTTCTTGGGCTAAACCACCAAATGGAATGTTGGCTCTTAATACGGATGGATGTTTTAATAGGGACATGGGAATAGCTGGTGGAGGAGGTGTCATCAGGGATGCACATGGTTTGATTATAAGAGCTTTCACTATGAAAGATAAAGCTAATTCAGCCCTACAATCAAAAATCCAAGCCTTGCTTAGGGGGCTTTAGATTTGCAAAAGGATGAATCTTAAAAATATTCAAATTCAAGTGGACTCAAAGCTAGTGGAAGGGCTAGCATTAAAAAGACTGCAAATGTGGAGATATGAAGAAGACACGGAAAATATAAGAGAATTAATGAAAGAGCTGGAGGCCACAATTTCACATACATATAGGGAGGCCAATGCACTTGCGGATAAACTAGCAAAGGAGGGCATGTTTAGGGGAATGCAAGAATTTGATGGCCATGATATTCCTAATAAATTTGCAGGGGTGGCTAAGCTGGATAAAATGACATTTCCATATGTTAGATTATGTAGGCAAATAGAGGGTACATAGGATACAGGATAAAGGGGGGAATGTTGTTGCAGGACCCTAGTAGCCTAACCTAGTTAGGGTAGGGAGTGTGCAAGAGATGGGGGTTGGCCTGGGAGTGTCCTCTTTGTCTATTTCTGCATTTTCTGCAGAAATAAAAAGGCAGTACAGGGGCCTAAAGAATTAATAGATGTTAATTGCGGCTTTCTTTAATTATTAACGTGTATGGATAATTCTTGTAGGAACACGTATCTGCAGGAACATATTTTCTTAAATTTTCGATTGCAGAAAATTTTGCAGGAATAGGAACATTTAAAGAAGTATGGTTAATTTACAAATTTTCCTTAAATATTGTTACTGTATGTTCTATTTTTGCAGGAACTTTTAACGAATCTGGTAAGGACAGATAAGTTTAGAGTTATTTTTTCACACATGCCACTAGTTCTTGATATATTCTGTAGAAACAAGGGACTGGGGATAAATACTAGATGGTTTTGTAAGTCACAATTGGTATGTAACAGTGAGTCAGAAGGGTCACGTCTGTAATAGGGAGCTAGAGCCTACAAGGTATTTGTATAAATGTCTGCAATGAGATGCGTTAGAGGCTATAAAAATGAGTTAGTGTCTACTGTGTGTTTGTATAAATGTCTGTGCATGTGTTCTATGAAATATGCTAGATTGTTTGTATAAATGTCTGTGTATGTGTTCTATGAAATATGCTAGATTGTTTGTATAAATGTCTGAATTCTAGAAGTAGTGGTTGATCAAGAATTCGGGATTTGGGTGGTCACATCTGGAAAGTGGACCTCTGGAATCTCAAAGTCGAGAAAGGATAATGGATAAAGGTAAAGCAACAGAAGCTCTAAAAATTTAGTTTCATATTAGCAAATTTAGAGGGCTAGCATAAAAAAAGAATTAAAAGAATAAGAAGAATAAAAAGAATAAGAAGAGTACAAAGAATTAAAATAGTAAGAAGAATAAGACGAATAATAAGAATACGAAGAATAATAAGAAAAAAGACTGAGAAGAATAAGAAGAATAAGAAGTATAATAAGAAAATGAAGAATAATAAGAATATGAAGAATAATTAGAAAAGAAAGATTAAGAAGCATAAGAAGAATACAAAAAAATAAAAAGCATAAGAAGAATAAGAAGAATAATAAGAATGAGAAGAAAATGAAGAATTAGAAGAATAAGAAGAATATGATGAATACCATGAAAATCACGAATATGAAGAATAAGAAGAATATGATGAAGACCAAGAAAACTACGAATAATAAAAATAAGAAGAATAAGAATAATAAGGATAATTAGAAGAATAAGTAGAATAAGAAGAATAAGTAGAAAAGGAGAATAAGTGGGATAAGAAGAATAAAAAGAATAAGAAGAATAAAAGAATAAGAAGAATAAGAAAAATAAGAAAAATAAGAATTATAAGAAGAATAAGAAGAATAAGTAGAATAAGAAGAATAATAAGAAAAGGAAAAATAATATAATTAAGATGAAAAATAAAAATTAGATGAATTTGAAGAATTAGAAGAATAACAATAGGAAGAAAAATAGTCTAAGTAGAATAAAAAAAATATGAATAAGAAGAATAAGAAGAATAACAAGAATATGAATAATAATAAGAATAAGAAATATAGTAGAATAACAAGAATAACAAGAATAAGAAGAATAATAAGAATAAGAAGAATAAGAAGAATAATAAGAATAATAAGAATAAGAAGATCAAGAAGAATAAGAAGAATAAGATCAAAAAGAAAAATAAGAAGCAATTGAAGAGTGAGAAGAATAAAAAGTGTTAGAAAATAAGAAGAATAAAAAGTGTAAGAATATAAGAAAAGTAAGAAAAATAAGAAGAATAAGAATAATAAGAAAAATAAGAAGAATAAAAAGATTAATAAGAATAAGAAGAATAAGAAGAATAAAAAAAATAAAATGAATTAGAAAAATATGAAGAATAAGTTGAATAAGAAGAATAATAAGATTGATAAGAATAAGAACAATAAGAATAATGCGAAGAATAAGAAGAATACCAAAAATAAAAATATTAAGAAGAATAAGAAGAATAAAAAGAATAAGAAGAATAACAAGAATAACAAGAATTATAAGAATAATAAGAATAAGATGAATGCCAAGAATAGCATGAATAAGAAGAATAAGAAGAATAAGAAGAATAAGATGAATAAGAAGAATAAGAATAAGAAGAATAAGAAGAATAAGAAGAATAAGAAGAATAAGAAGAAAAAAAGAATAAGAAGTACAAGAAGAATAAGAAGAATAATAAAAATAAGATGAATGCCAAGAATAGCATGAATAAAAAGAATAATAAGTATAATAATAATTAGAAGAATAAGTAGAATAAAAAGAATAAGAAGAAAACAAGAATAAGAGGAATAAGAAGAATAAAAAGAATAAGAAGAATAAGAAGCATAAGAATAAGACAAATAAGAAAAAATTTAAAGAATAAGAAGAGTAAGATGAATATAAAGAATAATAATAATAATTAGGAGAATAAGAAGAATAAGCAGAATATGATGAATAAGAATAATGAGAAGAATAAGAAGTAGAAGAAGAATAAGAATAATAAAAAGAATAAGAAGGATAAGAAGAATAAGAAGAATTAGAAGAATAAGAAGAATAAAAAATATAAGAAGAATAAGAAGAAAAAAAGAATAAGAAGAATTAGAAAAATAAGAAAAATAAGATGGATAAGAATAATAAGAAGAATAATATGATTAATAAGTATAAGATCAATAAGAGAATGAGAAGAATAAGAAGAATACCAACAATAAAAAGATTAATAAGAATAAATAGAATATTGAAGAATACAAAGAATAATAAGAAAGAAGAATAAGAAAAATAAAAAGAATAATATGTATACCAAAAATACCATGAATAAGAAGTACAAAAATAATAAGAATAATTAGATGAAAAAGTAGAATAAGAAGATTAAGAAAAAATAAGAATAAGAAGAATAAGATTAATAAGAAGAATATGAAGAATATAAAGAATAAGAAGAATAAGTAGAATATGAAGAATATAAAGAATAAGAAGAATAAGTAGAATAAGAAGAATATAATGAATAGGAAGAATAAGATATACAAGAAAGATAAGAAAAATTAGAAGAATTAGAATAATAAGAAAAATAAAAAGAATATGATGAATAAAAGTATCTAAAGAAAAAGAAAAAAAGAAAAATAATAAAAATAAAACAAATAAAAAAAGATGAATAATAAGAAGAATAAGAAGAATAAGAAGAATAAGAAGAATAAGAAGAATAAAAAAAAGATTAAGAAGAATAATAAGAATAGGAAACATAATAAGAATAAGAAGAATAAGAATAATAAGAAGAATAAGAAGAATAATAAGCATAAGAAGCATAAGAAGAATTAAAAGAATAAAAATAATAATAATAATAATTAGAAGAAAAAGAATAATAAGAAGAATAAGAATAATAAGAAGAAGAATTATATGAAGAAGAATATGAAGAATATCAAGAATAAGAATAATAAGAAGAATAAGAAAATTATGATGAATAAGAAGAATTAAAAGAATAAGAAGCATAAAAAGAATAAAAAGAATAAGAAGAATATGAAGAATAAGAATAATAAAAATAATAAGAATAATAAGATGAATACCAAGTATAATGAGAATAAGAACAATTCGAATAATGATAAAAATAAATAGAATAAGAAGAATAAGAAGTAAAGAATAATAAGATGAATATGAAGAATATAATGAATAAAAAGAATAAAATAATAAGAAAAAAATGAAGTATTAGAAGAATAACACACAAAATAAGAATAAGAAGAATAAGATGAATATGAAGAATATGAAGAATAAGAAGAATAAGAATAATAAGAAGAATAAGAAGAATAAAAAGAATAAGAAGAATAAAAAGAATAAGAAGAATAAAAAGAATAAGAAGAATAACAAGTTTAAGAAGTAAAATAAGAATAAGAATAATAAGAAGAATAACACGGATAACACAAAAAATAAGAATAAGAAGAATAATAAAATAATAAAAATAAGAAGAATAAGAATGATAAAAAAAATAAGAAGAATAAGAAGAATAAGAAGAATAAGAAGAATAAGTAGAATAAGAAGAATAAGATGAATAAATTGAATAAAAAAAATATTAAAAATTAGAAGAATAAAATAATAAGAGGAATCACAAGAATAGGACGTATCAGAAGTTTAAGAACAATAAGAACAAAAGAAGAATAAGAATAATAAGAATAATAAGAAGAATAAGAAAAATAAGAAAAATAAGATGAATAAGAATAATAAGAAGAATAAGAAGAATACAAAGAATAATAAGAATAAGAAGAATAAGAATAATAATAAGAATATGAAGAATAAGAATAAGAAGAATAAGAAAATTAAGAAGAATAAGAAGAATAAGAAGAATAACAAGAGTAAAAAGAAAAACAATAATAACAAAAATAAGAAGAATAACACGAATAAGAAGAATAAGAAGAATAAGAAGAATGAAAAGAATAAGAATAGTAAAAAGAATAAGTTGAATAAAAATAATCAGAAGAATTAGAAGAAAAAGAAGAATAAGAAAGATAAGAAGGTAAAAATAATAACAAAAATAGATAAATCTGAATCTATCTTCTTTAAAAAATCTTTTATATCAATATTCAATGAGCCCAAGCTCTTATTTCTGAACTTTTACGTGAAGGAGGAGGAGCTGACGGTGATTATTTTGAAGAATGTGCCCTTTGAGCTCATTACCTCATTAAAACAACATTAATAGGGATGTTTTCTCATGGCTTACCTGAATATAAATATTTCTACAACTTCCTCGCTCCCCTGAAAATATAGTAGGTTGTGAAAGTCACCATTTATGATGGGAGGCATGTCTTCTTCTAGTTCAAGGAAGAATACGACATCCTCCATCTTTTGGTTAGAGGCAAATGGAATTTTGCCGCATTTCTCATTCGCATTCTTAAGTGGTAACCATACTTTTCTTCCTCGGTGGAATCTTCTCATGGCCTGGTATGGTACTATCTTTCGAAGCTACCACTGCACCTCTTCAACAATCATGCACTACACTTCATTGCTCTGTGTTTGGCCAAGCCATGTACGACTGATCTTCTTATCTTCCTTATACTTTTTATTCCTCTTATTATTCTATTTCTTCTTATTCTTCTTATTATTCTAATTCTTCTTATTCTTCTTAGTCATCATATCATATTTTTCTTCTTTTACTTTTATTTTCTTATTCTTTTTATTATTCTTATTCTTCTTATACTTCTTATTCTTCTTATTCTTCTTATTCTTCTTATACTTCTTATTCTTTTTATTTTTATAATTATTCATATTCATGTTAGTTTTCTTTTTTTTTAATTCTTTTAATTCTTTTAATTCTTCTTATTTTTATTATTCTTCTAATTTTCTAAATCATCTTATTTTTATTATTATTCTTATTCATATTTATATTTTTATTATTTTTATTTTTCTTATTCTTATTATTATTCCTATTCTTCTTATTTTTATTATTTTCTTATTATTCTTATTCTTCTTATTTTTTTTATTCTATTTATTCTTATTATTCTTATTTTTCTTCTTATTCTTCTTAATTTTCTTAATTTTCTTAATCTTGTTATTCTTCTTATTATTCTTATTCTTATTATTTTTATTATTCCTCTTATTCTTCTAATTCTTGCTATTATTCTAATTCTTTTTATTCTTCTTAGTTATCTTTTTGTTTTTTTCTTTTTATTTTTCTTTTTCTTTTTATTCTTCTTATTCTTCTTATTATTCTTATTCTTATTATTTTTATTATTCCTCTTATTCTTCTAATTCTTGCTATTATTCTAATTCTTTTTATTCTTCTTAGTTATCTTTTTGTTTTTTTCTTTTTGTTTTTCTTTTTCTTTTTATTCTTCTGATTCTTCTAATTCTTCTGATTCTTCTTATTTTTTTTATACTTCTTATTCTTCTTCTTTTTATTATTCATTTTATTCTTCTATTTTTTTATTCTTCTTATTCTTCTTAATCTTTTTATTCTTTTTATTCTTTTTATTCTTTTTATTCTTTTTATTTTTCTTATTCTTTTTATTCTTATTTTTTTCAAATTCTTTTTTATTTTTCTTATTCATATTCATATTATATTACTTATTTTCGAATTATTCTTATTATTCTAATTATTTTTATTCTTCATAGTCATATTTTGTTCTTTTTCTTTTTATTCATCTTATTCTTAATATTCTTCATATTCATCATATTCTTCATTTTCTTTTTATTTTTATTAATCTTTTTATTCTTATTATTTTTATTATTCTTTTAATTCTTCTAATTCTTTATATTCTTCATATTCTTCGTATTCTTCTTATTCTTCTTATTCTGCATATTATTCTTATTCTTCTTAATTTCCTTATTTTTTTATTTTTTTTTATTTTTCTTATTCTTCTTATTCTTCTTATTCTTCTTATTCTTTTTATTATTTTTATTCTTCTTATTTTTCTTATTCTTCTTATTCTTTTTATTCTTCTTATTCTTCTTATATTTTTATTCTTCAATTTTTTTATTCGTCTTATTCTTCTTCTTCTAGTTATTCTTCTTAATCTTTTTATTCTTTTTATTCTCCTTTTTCTTCATATTTTTTTATTCTTTTTATTCTTATTTTTTTTATATTCTTCATATTTTTCTTTTTCATTTTATTCATATTATATTACTTATTCTTATAATTATTATTATAATTCTTTTTATACTAATTATTCTTATTATTCTATTTCTTTTTATCTTCTTAATTATCATATTCTTGTTTTTCTTATTATTCTTCTTATACTTCTTTTCTTTCTTATTTTTTTATTCTTCTTTTTCTTTTTATTCTTCTTTTTCTTCTAATTTCTAATTCTTATTCTTGTTTTTCTTTTTATACTTTTTATTTTTATTATTTTTATTATTCTTCCTATTCTTCTTATTCTTATTATTTTTTTATTATTCTTATTATCCTTATTCTTATTATTCTTCTTATTCATCTTATTCTTCTTATTCTTCTAATTCTTCTAATTCTTTTTTTTATTCTAATTCTTCTTATTTTTCTTATTTTTTATATTCTTTTTATTCATCATTGTTATTCTTATCATACTTATTTTTATAATTCTTCTAATTATTCTTATTCTTGTTATTATTTTATTCTTCTTTTTATTCTTATTCTTCTTATTCTTTTTTATTCTTCTTATTCTTTTTATTTTTTTTATTCCTTTTATTATTCTTATTCTTTTTATTTTTCTTATTCTTAATTATTCTTATTTTTTTTATTCCTCTTATAATTTATAATTTTGTTTTTTTTATTATTCTTCTTATTCATATTATTTTTATTAATCTTCTTATTCTTATTATTCTTCTAATTCACTATTTTTTTTCTTGTTCTACATATTCTAATTATTGTTCATATACTTTATATTCTTCATACCATTTTTATTCTTCTAATTATTCTTGTTTTTTTTATTCTTATTATTCTTCTTATTCTTCTTATTCTTCTTATCATTATTATTATTATTCTTCTTCTTCTTCGTATTCTTCTTCTTTTTCTTATTCTTCTTATTTTTCTTATTCTTGTTATTCTTTTTATTGTTTTTATTCTTCTTATTCTTCTTATTCTTCTTTTTCTTCATATTATTCTTCTTCTTATTCTTATAATTCTTCTTTTTCTTCATTTTATTGTTTTTTTTCTTTTTTTATTCTTCTTATTCTTCTTATTCTTTTTATTATTCTTATTATTCTTATTCTTCTTATTTTTCTTATACATCTTATTATTCTTATTATTCTCCTTATTCTTCGTATTCTTTTTATTCTTCGTATTCTTTTTATTCTTTTTAATCTTTTTAGTCTTCTTATTTTTCTTTTCTTCTTATCCTTCTTTTTTTAACTGTTTGTTTATTAATTATAACCCTCTCTTTTTGTGGAGGAATACCATTATTACAAACTAAAATACTACCCTTCACCCTTTTACATCCACTTGGTCCCAAAATAAAAAGAGATTATAGAAATCTTTAAGAAATATTTTTCTAAAATGAGCCAAAATGTCAGCTTGTGCGGGTAACTTTAGATGCCTTAGCTAGATGTGTTCTTTTAGTACTACTGTACTTTTTTTCTAAAAAGCACATTTTTCATGTTGATGGTCATATTACTTCTATTTAAGGTTCCACCAGTTCCCTATCTTCCTTGATTTGCACCTGACTTCTTTATTTTCTACTTGTCACTTTTACTTTGCAGCCTCAATCAGCGACAACTTGTTCACTGCTTTAGACTCCATACTTTCTTTCTTTTGAATAAGATTTTCTACAACCATCATTCTTATAATAGCACAAGGTGTGGCTACTCTTTTTTTTAAATTGCTGTCTTTCTCTTCTAGTATCTACCTACACAAATAGCAAACACTACAAACAAACCAAACAGACCCTTAAATGAAAAAGTTCGGGCATTCATCCCCCAATATTTAGCTTAACTTCATCTTGTATGTTACCATAACACACTACCCCATTCCTATTTTCTCATGCTACTTTGTTCCTAGTTGTATTTAGGTTACTTACTATCCTTGAATGCAACCACCTTCTTCTTCAAACACTCCTTCCCAACTACACAAAATTATGCAATCCTATTACAGTTTTCCTTCTGTGAGATAATGTGTTGGAGTTTTCTTCTAGGATGTTGTGCATGTTCCCTTAATTTTTCTGAAATTCTTTTCTGAGCTTTGTAGATCATAATTATCCTTGTTTCTCAACCTACAAAAAAATGAATACAACCTACTAAATATTCTAAATGTTATTCCTTAAGTGGGCTTATCTTTTCCTACCTTGGTATGCCCTTTTCTCTATCTCCTTGTAAACTTATAGCTATACAGTCTACCCTTTTCTGAGCTGAGGAATTTCTTTGATTCTGAAGTAGTACTATATAGAACATATATAGTAAGACAGAAAAAGCATGCTTATGCTTCTTTCCTAGAGCTTATACATGTAAACCTCATGGCTTTTATGTGTTTGGTTGTAAAACCTATGAAACTAAATTTCTATTCATACCAACCATTAACTGTTAACTTTAACTTTCCTAAGTATAGGGTATACTATCTCATTTAGTTTAAGGATGCCTTTATTTTTATCCGGCATACTTTGGGCTTTTAAGCCTTGGTTTCCTAATTTTTCTCCATCTTTAGCTAGCTTATCATCAACTAGATTGCATTCTCTAAAAATATGATATATACTTTGGTTTAATTCTAGTACTAGTTGATTAAATTCCTCTATATCATTTATATATTTCCATAATGATCTATGGCCTTTAATTATTCCTACTAAAGTTAATGAGTCGATTTGAATTTTAAAATTTTTTATATTTTTAGGTTTAAATATTCTTAGACCTATCAAGAGAGGAAGGATTTATAATTGAAAAGGTGTATTTGCTATCAATTTCCTAGTGTATACCCATATCGCCTTACCTTCGGAATCTCTCAGAATTTCTCCACCTCCAGCTATTCCCATTTCTCTTTTAAAACTTCCATTTGTATTAAGATTCAGATAGCCTTTTGATGGTTTTTTCCAATGTATGCTCATAAACTTTAGCAGTTTCATTTTTTTTGTAATTTAAGTGCCATCTATTAATATATTTTTTATTTTCTACATATATAAGGTTCTTTAGCTGGTAAGCTTCTGAGATAATAATTATTACTTTTTTAATATCCCTCTCTATATCTTCTACTTTAATTTCTATATCCTCATAATGACTTTTGTTTCTGGCTTTCTATATACACCAAACTATCAATGGTGCGATGGTGTTTTGGAGACATTTTTGGGTAGATTTGGTTTTAGGTGCCATCTCTGACTACTATTTATAAGGGTTTAATTTTTATTTTTCAAACTCATTTCTATTTCAAAATTTTCCCATATATTTGAGGCAAATTTTCCTTGTGAAGATATATGATCCTTGGATTATATATTCATTTTGCAACATTCACATCTAGAAACTAGGTTTATGCCTTTTTGTTGTATGAGTGTATCTAATGGGATACTATTAGATAGGGTTTTCAATAAAAATAAACAAGTTTTAAGTGAATTATTATTGTTCCAGCACCACTCCATTACTTTTTGTGAACATTTTTTATTCCTAACTAAGTTCTTGGCTGAATTAAAGGAGAATAAACCTTTCCTCGTTTAATTTCTATTTCCAGCCATACTTAGTTAAGTCAGAATGATTATCTACCACTTCTTTTTGTTTTAGTGTTTGTTTCCATATTTGAGACTCATTGTTTAGCTTTCTTATTTTTTAGTGTCATTATTAACTAAATATTTTTCTCTCATATATAGTGCCAAGAGATAGTTTCTTTCTTTTATCCTCTATCATCTCTTGCAGGCCCATGCTTCCACAATGTCTTTTAATCTAGTGAAGCCTATGCCCACTTCCTCTTTTGGAAAGCATTTATTTTAGCTTGTTATTCTTCATTCCCCAAAAAAAATTAGGCAGTTATTTTTCTATTTTTTTATTAAAAAATTTAGGTGATTGAATAATCATAAAATTGTGGATTAATAAAATTTGAAGTACACGTGTGATGAGGTTAACTCTCCCATTCATGTTTAGTGAATCTACCTTCTAGCCCACTATCATGTGTCTTAGCTTGTCCAATAAGAAGTCTAGGTGTTCTAATTTAATTCTTCTCTCATATATTGGGCAACCAAGATACAAGATTTCTCCTTTTCCATGAGAGAATCCTGTGTTTTTTTAGCCTATGAATTAGGCTAGAAGGAGCTTTCTTTGATAATTTAAATTGACATTTATTTCTGTTTAGCAATAAGCCCGTTTCTTCTTCTATTGTTTGAAAAATTTTCATTAATTTCCTTATGGATTTCTTATTATTATTGGTGAATAATAAGATATCATCTTCATATGATAAACAACTTATCTGCAAAGATTCTTTGTATTTCCTGTAAGGGAGTATGACTCCTTTACTCATTTTGATTTTAAGATAAGCTATAAATAATTCAAGATATATATTAAAGAGTGAAGGAGATAAGGGGTCTCCTTGTCTTTAATCTCGAGTAGGCTTAAACTATTTTTCTTTATCCGTATTTTTGATAATCTTGAACCAAGTGCTAGATATGCATCTAAATATTAAATCTATCTATGCTTTTGCAAAACCCATTTTCCTCATGGTAAAGCATAAAACATGTTAGTATACTTTATCAAAAGCTTTCTATAAGTCTAGTTTGAATATAACATTATAACCTCTAGCTTTGGAGGATAACTCTTTCATGAGTTATTTACCTAGGCATATATTCTCCATAATTAATCAGTTTCTCATAAAACCTGATTGTTCATTTTTAATAATTTTGGGAAGTAAATGTCCTACTCAATTTTGCAAAAGTTTTCTAATATTTTATAAATCGAATTGCATAGACTAATAGGTCGGTAATCCTTTCCCCCTTGGGGGGTTTTCTTTTTAGGAATAAAAACTATATGAGTTAGTGCCCACTTTTTATAAATTTCTGCACCACAAAAGAACCAACGAATGACATGAATATTATCTCACTTACTTATATCCTAGAAGACTTGAAAAAACATGTTATTCTAGCTATCTGGACCAGCTACACTATCTTTTTCCATGCTATCGATAGTGTTTTTGATTTCTTCCTCTTCAGAGAATTCCATCAAGTTTTTATTACCTTCATCATTAATTCTGTTATTTATGTTTTGCAAGAGTTTTTGATCTTTAAGTTTATTTTTATCGCATATTTGTGTTTTATATATACCTTTTAGAGAATCTTTAATTTCTATTTTATTTTTCTAACCATATTCCTTCATTATATTTTATTTCTTTTATCTTATGTTTATGATTCTTAATTTTTGAAACCATTTGAAAAAATTTAGTGTTTTGGTCTCTATCTTTTAACTATTTTACTTTCGCTCTTTATTTCCAGAAAATCTTTTCCATGTATAATTTTAGTTTGAGTTTACCTTGTGCTTTATTAAGAGCACAAAGATTGCTCGTACTCTGATCCCTATCATGTGCCTCTTCTAATTTTTCAATTTTTTGTTCTATTTCTGTGATGCTCTTATTAATGTTACCAAACTTTTTTGTGTTCTAGTTTATTAGACATGATCTCAAACTATCTAGTTTTATCGTGAGAATCTGGTTTGGATTGCCTTTTACTGGTTGAGATCAAGACTCTTTAACAATGTCTTGGAAGTCCTCATGTAGGCACCACATATTCTAGAAATTGAAAAATATCTTTTTGAGTTCTATCTTTTGAAGGTTGATAAATAGTGGATTATGGTCTGAACATGTTCTGTGCAAGTGTTTGACTCCTATGTTTCCAAAAGAATCTATCCATTTGGTATTAAAAAAAAAATTATCTAGTCTAGACCAGATAACTCCTTTCTATTTACGGTTATTAGTCTGGGTATAGTTTGAACCTAAAAAGTCAACCTCCAATTGTTTACAAATAGATATCGTTTCATTAAAGTTTTCACTAGCTTGTATATTAATTGGTCTACGACCTTTTTCTTCTAAAGCATTTCTGAACATATTAAAATCACCTCCTATTATCCATGGAGTTTTTTTGTTTGAAATATCCTCCATGATTTTCCATAGTTCCTTTTTTTAGAGTTATTAAAATAAACTACCAAATTTTTCTTTCTTCACTTCTATTTAGACTAATATTAATAATTTGATCTTATTCTTCGACATTAGTAATATACATGGAGTGTTTCCAAATGACCTATATTCTAGCCTTTTTAATAATTCCTTCTTCAGTTCTATATTATAATATTTTATCATTTTTTTAATTTGTTTAAGGATAGGGAAGTGCTATTCCACGAATGTTCTAGAATAGTTATCTATGCATTATTAGTGGATTTTAATTGAGCCCTTGCCTTACACTTTGAATCATAAGTAATTTTTAAATGTTTTTTTTGTGTTTCTAGCATTTTTTTGAGAGGTTAGGTTCTTTTTGTTATTTACACGTAAGCATTTTATCAATTTGTAAACTTATAATTTTTAAGTCTTCTATAGCCCTTTCTCTATTTTGTATTGCCATTCTACTCTTTTCAACTTCAATATCATTATTAGAATAGTTCTACTTTTTAATTTTGATTTTAGTTTGAATATTGTTAACGGTTTTAATGGAACAAGAATATGAGCCCATTTCTGAAGCAGGAACCATTTGACTATTTTGTTCTTGGTTTTCTATTTCTAATCACTAGTTCTTCAATTTTATGCATCATTCTTCTTATTCTTGATATTTATAATAAATTAATATTATGTATAGGAGGTTGTACGGCATCCTTATTTATTTATGTAATAGAAGACCTAAGATTAGGAGATTTTGTATCCTTCTTTAGCATGTCTTCCTTATTAATTACCTCTGAGTTAACCATTTTCTCCTACTTTTTGACCCAGACCTCCCTATTCTATTTTTCTTTAAATTTCTTAGTATTATTTATACATTTTTCTATTTTGTGTCCTCTTTTCTTAGATGTTTCACAGTAGCTAGAAAGCATTTCAAAAATTATAGGTTGCTAGAAGCCTACTTTCTAATTCTGACCAAGACATACCATTTGGGGGATAAGATATTAAAGGTTGACTTGAATATAGACTTTGGCTACACTAAGCCATGAAAGATTGGCCATGGCTCCATCCATTAATAATGGTTTTGCGATGAGATTAGAGATGAAGAAGAGATAAGGTTTGTTGAATAAATGAATGGGGAGAAGAGGAAGAAGAAACCATACCAACATAGGGGGTTTTCTTCATTGATATTAGAATTTTAAGTCCATTTAATTATCCGCATGGGATATCCCAATATATTCTAATTTTTGTTAAATAAATGAATGGAAATCTTCTTCTGTGAGGAGCTGTGCCAGTACATGCTTGTTATCAATAGATCCCAATTTATTTAAACAATTAAGCTTTAATGAGGAGAAGTATCATATATCTTTAATACGTGGTTGCCCATGAAGGAATTTCCCAATGAGAGTGAATTTATGAAGATCAGAGAGCTTTTTGAATTCTTCGAGGACAAAAAAATTGTGGAATTCTCATTTTTCTTTAATGACTATTTGATGGGGGGCACGGCTAATTGATAAGTGTTAGAAACTGATTTCTTAAAAGAAAGATAATCAATTTTATCTATTTTAAACTTGAATTCAACCCTTCCTTCCACATATCGAAACTTTCTTTCTTAAAAATTCCAAATTTATTTATCTAGAACTTAGATTAGAAGGAAAATCAATTAGTTAACATACTTTCTTCTTTTTCTTATTCTTCTTATTCTTCATATTCTTTTTATTATTCTTATTCTTCTTATTCTTCTTATTCTTCATATTCTTCTTATTCTTATTATTCTTCTTCCTTTTCTTATTCTAATTAAAGTTATTCTTCTTATTCTTTTTTTTTCTTATTCTTCATATTATTCATATTTTTTTATTCTTCATATTCTTTTTATTCTTCATATTCTTATTTTTCATGTTATTCTTGTTATTCTTGTTATTCATGTTATTCTGTTTATTCTTATTAATCTTTTTATTCTATTTATTTTAATTATTTATCTTATTCTTTTTATTCTTCTTATTCTTCTTATTCTTCTTATTCTTCTTATTTTTCTTATTCTTCTTATTCTTTTTGAACTTCTTATTCTTCTAATTCTTATTATTCTTCTTATTCTTCTTATACTTCTTATTTTTATTATTATTCTTATTCTTCTTTTTCTTCTTATTCTTCTTTTTCTACTTTTTCTTCTAATTCTTCTTTTTTATTTTTCTTATTATTCTTATTCTTATTTATATTCTTATTCTTCTTATTTTTATTATTCTTTATATTCTTTTTATTCTTCTTATTTTTTTATTCTTCTTATTCCTCATATTCTTCTTATTCTCCTTATTATTATTATTATTATTATTATTATTCTTCTTATTCTTATTCTTCTTATTCTTATTTTTCTTATTTTCTTTCTATTCTTGTTTTTCATGTTATTCTTGTTATACATCTAATTCTTTTTATTTTTCTTAATCATCTTATTCTTTTTATTCTTATTATTTTTATTATTATTCTTATTCTTTTTAATCTTCTTATTCATTTTATCTTCTTATTCTTCTTAATCTTCTTATTCGTTTTATCTTCTTATTCTTCTTAATCTTTTTATTCAACTTATTCTTCTTATTCTTCTTGTTCTTCTTATTCATCTTATTCTTCTTATTCTTCTAATTCTTCTTATTTTCTTATTTTCATATTCTTTTTATTTTGCTTATTTTTATTATTCTTTTTATTCATCTTATTATTCTTATTTTTATATGTATTCTAATTATAATTATTCTTTTTAGTCATCTTATTCTTTTTTTTCTATTTATTCTTATTTTTTTTATTAATCTTATTCTTCTTATTCTTTTTTTCTTCTTATTTTTGTTATTCTTCTTATTATTTTTATAATTTTTAGTCTTC
The DNA here is from genome assembly GCA_029783825.1 of Sapria himalayana. Classification (NCBI taxonomy): domain Eukaryota; kingdom Viridiplantae; phylum Streptophyta; class Magnoliopsida; order Malpighiales; family Rafflesiaceae; genus Sapria; species Sapria himalayana. The sequence continues at coordinate 87,320 of JAREIK010001963.1, read as the reverse complement.
TTAATCTTTTTATTCTTTATATTCTTCTATTTTTTTATTCATCTTATTCTTTTATTCTTCTTATTCTTTTTATTCATCTTATTCTATTATTCTTCTTATTCTTTTTATTCTTCTTATTCTTCTTATTCTTGTTATTCTTTTTATTCTACTTATTTTTCTTATTCTTATTATTATTATTCTTATAATTCTAGTTATTCTTGTTTTTCTTTTTTTTAGCTTATTAATTTTTTTACTCATATTCTTTTTATTATTCTTATTAATCTTATTCTTCGTATTCTTATTTTTATTATTCTTTTTATTTTTCTAATTCTTCAAATTCTTCTTATTATTCTAATTATTCTTATTCTTGTTATTCATTTTTTTAATCTTCTCATTCTTTTTATCCTTTTTATTTATTTTAATCTTCTTAATCTTGTTATTCTTTTTATTCTTCTTATTCTTCTTATTCTTCTTATTCTTCTTAGACTTTTTATTCTTCTTATTCTTCTTTTTCATCTTTTCTTCTTATTCTTCTTATTATTCTTTTCATATTATTATTATTCTTCTTTTTTATTTTTATTATTTTTCTAATTCTACTTATTCTTTTTTTTCATCTTTATCTTCTTATTCTTCTTATTCTTCTTATTCTTATTATTCTTCTTATTCTTCTTATACTTCTTATTATTCTTATATTTCTTATTCTTCTTATACTTCTTATTCTTCTTATTCTCCTTATTTTTCTTATACTTCGTATTCTTCTTATTATCCTTAATCTTCTTTTTCTCCTTATTCTTATAATTCTCTTTATTCTTCTTATTCTCCTTATTCTTCTTATTCTCTTTATTCTTCTTATTCTCCTTATTCTTTTTATTCTCCTTATTCTTTTTATTCTCTCTTTTTTTTAAAGTTGTTTATTAATTTTAACCCTTCTTTTGGCAGAGGAATACCTTTTTTACAAACTAAAATCTACCCTTAACCCTTTTACACCCATACACTTTAATGAAAAAAAAACAATGAACCAAGCCTAATTTTAATATGTGCATGTGTGCTCGCTTTGAGCTTATTTGTTTAAAGATCTTGAGTTATTTTTAACTCGGTTATATACCCACTTCCTTGATATTAACTTGTCCTTCATGAACCTCCTTCTATAAGTTAGTTGACGGCTCCAAAGCCTGCATAAACATTTTCTGCATAGGGATTTATCTGCATAGAAATTTTTTTGCATAGGGATTTTTCTGCATAGGGATTTTTCTACATAAACACCCTTCCTGCTACACTTTTTCTGCATAGGGAGCTACACTTTTCCTGCATAGGGAGCTACACTTTTTCTGCATCAGCCTTTTTTCCAGCCCTTTGAGTCTTGCTCCCTCTAGTTCTTCACGTTCTGGTACCTTGACTTTCACTATATATGCTGCACTCTACATTAATATGCTGTTACAAGAGCTTGGCTAACCCTTCGTCATGTATGCTGTATAATACATGCGCTGCTAAGAAAACCAAGAAAACAAAGCCAAATATACACTTCTACATAGGGATTTATTTGCATAGGGATTTTTCTGCATAGGGTTTTTTTGCATAAACACCCTTCCTGCTACACTTTTTCTACATAGGGAGCTACACTTTTCCTGCATAGGGAGCTACACTTTTTCTGCATCAGCCTTTTTTCCAACCCTTTGAGTCCTGCTCCCTCTAGTTCTTCACGTTCTGGTGCCTTGACTTTCACTATCTATGCTGCACTCTACACTTAATATGCTGTTACAAGAGCTTGGCTAACCCTTCGTCATGTATGCTGTATAATTCCTGCGCTGTAACTGTAGGGACAGAAATTCCCCTACCGACTGCCTCAATTCTTTCTAACAACTTAATTTTCGCTATATTGCCCTCCATGATCTGCTAAGAAAACCAAGAAAACAAATATACATTCTTCTAACACCTTCCTTTGCTTAACTTCTGGAATTCATTGCCGTATCCCAGCAACTTTGAGCTCCATTTTTCTCCCATAGCCGCTTCATTTCTGTATCCTCGTTGAACCTTAGCAAATCTGAAATTTGCTTCCTTAATGACAGCAAGACCTATTCTATACCCAACGTCTAATGTTCTAGCATCCTAACTAATTAATTAACACATGACTTTGCAACATTGTTCTCATAAGCATAAATAAAGCTTTAAACATATAATAAACAAAGAAATAAAGGAAATGAGGTTTAGACTGCATGTGCCAACAAATCTTGCCTCCCAATAAATGAAGCTTTGAGTGAGTTGCGCTGCTAAGAAAGACAAATACATCTATACCATATTCCCCAAGAGAACCCCATTTTTACCGTTAACCATTCCTCTTCTGTTATACCTATATAATCTATTAATATTTAACTGCCTCTCACTTTCTACTCTTGCTAACTCTTACATAGGGAATTGCATTCTTGTCTAGTTCCACTAGGCCTTTTATTTTTATCGGTAGAGTAACCTCATCATATTCTGCTTCTCCTTTTTGCGAACCTAGCCTTGCAAGATTGTCTGCCGGGGTGTTTAGCTCTCTATATATATGTAATATTGATGCATTCAATTCTTCTATGAGATTCAAAATAATTTCTAATTCCTCTTCATGTTTCCAAAAAGATATTTTCTTTGTTACTAAATTGACTAATAACAATGAATCTACCTGTATTTGAATATTCTTATAGTCTAATTTTTTGCAAACAGTTAAACCTAAATTTAATGCCCTAATTTCTGAATGTAGAGCCGAGGCTGCTACACTAACTGTAGTAAAAGCTTTCATAATAGTCCCTGTAGAATCTCTTATTAAACCACCTCCTCCCGCTATACCTGTGTCCTTATTAATGCTTCCATCCGTATTTAAGGAGAATTTTCCTTTCGGGGGTTTGTGCCAAAAGATACTTTTCGCCCAATATTGTTTATTTATTTTTATATTTAGGAACCATTCCCGTTCAGCTTTCTTTTCTTTGTCTATTTTATTTAAAATTACAGGGTTAAAATTTGAAATATTACTTATTTCCTGCCTGATTTCGTGTGATATTGCATTCGTGTCCATTTTCTTTCCTTCAAACCTACTCCTATTTCGAGCCTTCCATATACACTATATTATTACATGTGGTAAGTACATATTAAGCCAGATTCTAGTAGGATTAGTAGAGATTACTTTTTCCCATGTTTTAATTCGTTCAATTATACCATCTTCTCTTTTAATGATTTGCTTTGTTTCATCAAATTTCTTCCAGACCTGTATGGCGATTTTACCTTTCGAAAATAGGTGATCCATAGATTCTTCTTCCTCTAAGCAGCATTCACATCTAGACACCAATTTAATGCCTTTTTTTTGAACATTAGTATCCACAGGTATTGCATTTGTAGTTACTTTCCATGCTAGCGAGCACATTTTCTGTGGTATGCCTGCCCTCCAGACCCATTTAGATATAGAATGAACAGGCTTTTTTTTCCTAATTAATTCCTTTACCGATTTGAGTGTAAAATTACCTTGTGGTGTTAGGATCCATTTCCAACCACTCTTTTTTAATATTGAGTGGGATTCTACATTTTCCTTTTGTTTTTCCAAGGCTTTCCAATTGTTTGAAACTTTCTTAGGCTGCTTTTCTAAATATCTTGCCCTCATATATTTTGCCCAAAGACTATCATTTTCCTTTAACCTCCACCATCCTTTGCAGTCCCATGCGGTGGCCATATCTTGTAGAGAGATTATTCTTAAACATGCCTCTGCTTTTGGATAACAAATATCTTCCCAGTTTTTCCAATGAGTTTTATTCTTCCCTTCTTTTTTACCCCATAGAAAATTTGCCATCTCCATTTCTATTTTATTTGTGAATTTCTTCGGAGGGTGTATTATGGATAGGATATGACCCAGCGTGCTTTGAAGCACGTGCGAAATTAATGTAACCCGTCCCCCAAATCCTAGTAAATCTTCTTTCCAACCAGCTATTTTCTTTCGCATTTTTTCTTGCAACGGTGCTAAATATTCCTCTCTCAATTTTCCTTCAAATATTGGGTAGCCTAAATAAATTAAAGCTCCCTTATTTTGGGTGAAACCAGTTAAATTTTTAGTTTTGTTTATATCTCTCTCCAAAGCTTTTTTTCCCAGTATAAACTGGCACTTCTTTTTATTTACCACCTGACCTGTTTCTAATTCAAATAGTTGTAATAATTCTATAAGGTATATTATAGATCTTTTACTTGCATTTGTGAAAATTATTAAATCATCAGCATAGGCCAAACAACCTATTCTCGGAGTGTTTTTAGGTTGTCTAAAAGGTAAAATTTTCCCTTCCGACATTCTTTTGTTTAAATTAAGAATAAACAATTCTAGATATATATCAAATAGTAAGGGGGATAAGGGGTCTCCCTGCCTTAGACTTCTTTTTGGTTTAAATTCTTCACCTATATTTCCATTTATAATAATTCTAACCCAAACATTCGAAACACATCTATAAATTAAATCTATGCATAATTCGGAGAAACCATATTTTCTCAGTACAAAGCAAAGTACATCCCATTCAACCCTGTCAAATGCTTTGGACAAATCCAGCTTGATTGCTAGATTATGCACTCTTGTTTTAGCTGAAATGTTTTTCAACATTTCTGATGCTAACCTAATATTTTCAATCATCAGTCTGTTTTTAACAAAACCCGTTTGCTCTTGTGAGATTATTAATGGCAGAATATTACTTAACCTGTTCTGAATTATTTTGGCTAAAATCTTATAAATCGCATTACACAAGCTTATTGGCCTGAAATCCTCACATATTTGAGGGGCATCTTTTTTCGGAATAAGAACTATGTATGAGTTTGCCCAGGCTTTAGGGATATCTGCACCGACGAAAAAGCTGGCGATTGCTAAAACTAGATCATGTTTAATAATAGTCCAATTTAACTGATAAAAATAGTTATTCCAGCCGTCTGTGCCCGCTGCACTATCTTTATCAAGATTAAAAACCGCATTTTTTACCTCTTCCTCCTCTGGTATATTTTCCATCATTTGATTCTGATCTTGTGTAATGGAAGCCCTGATCTCCTGTATTAAGGAGTTCCCTTCGTGAGACACATGCCCACATAAGTGTGATTTAAAAAAATCCTCAAAGAGAGTTCCAATTTGCTTGTCTTCTTCTATCCATTTTCCTTCCATGTTTTTTATAGCTTTAATTCTATTTTTCTGAGTTTTTATTTTACTCATATTATGAAAGAATTTAGTGATTCTATCGCCTTCTTTTAGCCATTTAATTTTTGCTCGTTGTTTCCAATATACCTCCTCCATATGTAATTTTAAGCTCAATTCAGCTTTAGCCTTATTTAATTCTTGTCTAATCTTATCATCATTTTTATTATCATATTCAATTTCTAATTTTTCTACCTTCTCTTCTACTTGTTTTATTTTCAGATTTATATTCCCAAAAACTTCCTTATTCCATAATTTTAAATGTTTTTTAAGTCTATTTAACTTGAACATTAGAACCTACATCGGTTTACCCTGTGCTGGCTCTGACCAAGATTTTTTCACCAATTTTTCAAATTCAGGATGCTTTCCCCACATATTTTGAAATTTAAAGCTTCTTATGCTCCTTTTATTATGATGAATAGTTATAAGAAGTGGAGAGTGATCTGAACAGGTTCTGCTTAAATGCCTGAGCGATGTAGACCCGTGCGAGGCTGCCCACTTAGCATTACACATTACCCTATCCAGTCTGGCCCAAATTGCCCTTCTTTTACTCCAGTTATTACACCAGGTGTAATTTGAGCCCGTATAAGCTATCTCCATAAGACTTGATTTAGAGATCGCCTCATTAAATTGAGACATTGCTATTGTGTTCGGAGTTTTTCCTCCCTTCTTCTCTAAAGAACTTCTAATTACATTAAAATCTCTGCCTATTAACCAAGAAGTATTTTTTGATGCTATATCCCACATTTCCTCCCATAAAACCAACCTAGCTTTTTTATCATTTTTAGCATATACCACCGATATTATATCTTCTGTATTTTTATTCATTTTAAAGTGTATTATTTGTTCTGTGTCTTTTAATATTTCAATGTCTAGATTATTATGCCACATTAACCAGAGTTTACTATTTAAATTAGAAAATGAATTATTAAACCCTAATATTCTACTATATTTTATTATTTGATCCTGCTGTGTCATAGGTTCTACTATAGCTACTAAAGCAATTTTATATGTTTTAACCAGATTTTTAAGCCTATTTATCGAAGGGTTATTTGCCACCCCTCTAATATTCCAATACATATATCTATCCATTAAAACCTAATTTGGATTGTAATCTAGTTATGTATTTTGAATCATATTTTTTATCTTTCCTCATATTTCTCACACTCTTGGGAGGAATAGATTGAGATAATTCATTATATTTTTCTAGTTTACCGAGTTGCATAGCGATTCTCTTTATGGCTTCCATAGATTGAAATTTATTTAAATTTTCACCAATTTTATCGTACATTTCTAAATCATCCTTCGCTTCTCCTAAATAACTTTCTTTCTTAACTTCATCTATACCTAATTGAGGACAACTAAACACCTCTGAATCTTCATCCGGAAAGTCTAGGAGATCCTCCTCTATCCAGCTATAATCTTCTATATTTTCCTTTAACACCCTTCTATGTTTATTTTTCCTAGCACTTTTTCTTCTAAATTTCACCACCTCCCATCTCTCTTCCTTATTCTCTTCATTACTACCCTCTATGCTTACCTCCCTAATGCTTTCATCTCCCTCCTCCAAGAAAAAACTCCCATTCTCTCTCCTACACACCTCTTCTTCATCCCCTAAACCTAGAGGTTTCGGGGCCACATCCTCCTTCCTTATCCATGTTTCTACTTTTCTTTTTGCAGCTACTTGCCCTTTCACATTTCTTGACGGCTCTCTACCTATTTTACATTCAGATTTATCGTGCCCAAGCCTATTACAGATTAAGCAATATGAGGGCATGTTTTCGGGTATGACATTTTGCCAATAGCCATTGTTCTGCCCATCTTCTCCCTATCCTATCCAAATTTCATTAGGCAGAGGAGTAAGGAGATTACACTCTACACATACTCGAGCCTTACTAGGCCGAGTTAATGTCACAGTGGCCTCATCCCGAAGCAAAGGTTTGCCCAAACAAGAGGATATCGCATAGAGAGGATTAGCATTAAACAGGTATATAGGAAGGTTCGGCAAAGAAAACCAAACCGGAGCAACTGGTGCCTCCACCTTTGGACTGAAGTCCTTCGTCCATTTCAACACGCGCATGAGGAAACCACTTACTTGCCATGCTCCACGGTGCCATATGCGATAATAATCATCAACTGAAAAGCACTGAATAAACACATGTTTCGCGTCATAATGGGCCAGCTTTACCCTTCCCATGAGCTTTAGAGAGGAGAAGAACTGTTGTATATCGCTCGGGCGAGGCCTGTCGTGGGAGAATTTGCCGATAAGCATGTATTGATAAGGCTCCTTGAACTTCTGTAACTCATCGGCTGAAAAAACGATAACGGGGTTCCCGTTTTTTGCTCCAAAAGTGCGCGAGTATGGTGCGGGCTCCTTAGTTATCGAGGCAAATGATTTATTCATTGTGAATAAATCATTTTGCTCCATTTTGCACTTGAAAGGAGCTTGATTCAAGCTCGAATGGCGATTTTCTCTCTCTAGAAATAGGGATTTTCTCTCTCTACGGGTTGAGAGCTTCTTCTTCCGCGCGAGAGTTTTCCATATTCTTTTTATTCTCTTTATTCTTCTTATTCTCCTTATTCTTCTTATTCTCTTGATTCTCACTATTCTTCTTATTCTTCTTATTCTCCTTATTCTCCCAATTCTTCTTATTCTCCATATTCTTCTTATTCTTTTTATTCTTCTTTTTCTTCATAATCTTCTTATTATTCTTATTCTTCTTATTCTTCTTATTCTTCATATTCTTCATATTCTTCATATTCTTCTATTCTTCTATTCTTCTATTTTTATTATTTTTATTTTCTTTTTATTCTAATTCTTTTTCTTATTATTATTATTATTATTATTATTATTATTATTCTTCTTCTTCTTCTTCTTTTTCTTATTATTATTATTATTATTATTCTTGTTATTCTTCATATTCTTCTTAATCTTTTTATTCATATTATTCTTCTTATTCATTTTTCTTTTATACTTCTTATACTTCTAATTGGTCTTATTCTTCCTATTCGATTATTCTTTTTTTTTGTTCTTATTATTTTTATTTTTCTTATTCTTCTTATTCTTTTTACTCTTTTTAATCTTTATATTATTTTTATTATTTTTATTCATCTTATTCTTCTTATTCTTATTATTCTTATAATTCTACTTATTCTTGTTATTCTTTCTTTTCCTCTTATTAATCTTATTCTTTTTATTCTTCTTATTAATCTTATATTTCGTATTATTCTTTTTATTCTTATTTTTATTATTTTAAATCTTTTTATTCATCTTATTATTGTTATTCACCTTATTATTCTTTTTCTTTTTTAATATTCTTATTCTTTTTCTTCTTCTTATTCTTTGTATTTTTCTTTTTGTTATTATTCTTCTTTATCTTCTTATTTTTCTTATTCTTTTATTATTTTGATCCTTCTTATTATTCATAGTCTTCTTGTTCTTATTTTTCTTCTAGTCTTCTTTTTCTTCATTTCTTCTTTTTTATATATTTTTATTAATTTTTTTATTTTTATTTTTTTATTATTCTACTTATTCTTTTTTTTCTTCTTTTTATTCTTATTCTTCTTATTCTAATTATTTATTTTCTTATTATTCTTCTTATTATTTTTTTTCTTATTCTTATTATTCTTTATATTCTTTTTATTCTTCTTTTTATCGTTATTCTTCTTATTCTCCTTATTCTTTTTATTCTACTTATTCTTCTTATTCTTCTTATTCTCCTCATTCTTATTATTCTCCTTATTCTTCTTATTCTCCTTATTATTTTTATTCTCTTTATTCTTCTTATTCTTCTTATTTTCCTTATTCTTCTTATTATTTTTATTCTATTTAATCTTCTTTAATTCTTTTCTTTTAATTCTACTTATCCTTCTAAATCTTTTTTTTCTTCTTATTGTTCTTATTCTTTTTATTCTCGGTATTTTTCTTATTCTTTATATTCTTTTTTATTCTTCTTATTCATCTTATTCTTCTTATTTTTTATTCTTATTCTTATTCTTATTCTTATTCTTCTTATTTTTCTTATTCTTCTTATTCTTCTTATACTTCTTATATTTCTTATTCTTCTTATTCATATTATTCTTATAATTCTACTTATTTTTGTTATTCTTTCTTTTCTTCTTATTAATCTTATTATTCATAATTTTTTATTTTTCTTATTAATCTTATTTTTTGCATTATTCTTTTTATTCTTATTTTTTTATTTTTCTAATTCTTCTAATTCTTCTAATTCTTCTCATTCTTGTTATTCATCTTATTCTTCTTTTTTATTTTTAATATTTTTATTCTTTTTATTATTCTTATTCTTTTTATTCTTTTTAATCTTCTTATTCTTGTTATTGTTCTTATTCTTCTTATTTTTCTTAATCTTTTTAATCTTCTCAATCTTCTTAATCTTCTTAATCTTCTTAATCTTTTTTTTAATGGTTTCTTTTATTAATTATAAAAGCCCTCTCTTTTGGTGGAGGGATACTATTGTTATAAACTAAGATACTACCCTTGACCCTTTTTACACCCTTAGAAAAACTAAAGAACAAGACAATTTAATATTCTGCATAATCTATAAATCTGTATTGAAAGAAAGGAGATCTTGCTTTAATTATATAATGATATGAATAATCACTTATAACATTATTTAAAACTTTGAGCTTTCTATTTGCCTGCCATTTGGAGACTTTCTGTTTAGAATATTCTCCTTGGTTTTCTGTTTAAGCCTTCTATATGCCTATCCTCTTAGGGCAAATCTGCATTTGCTCTCATTTTTCATCGTAGCTACATTTGTCTTTTCTTATAATTGATGTTCTGACTTGCTACCTTTATCCTAGCAGCCTCACTACACATTTGTCATGTTCTAGCTTATCTTTCCTGTGTGTCCATAGCTTTATCTTCCTTTTTCCATGTTTCTGGCTCATAATGTTTTGTCAACTACAGCCTTGACATTTCTCCTGCATTCCAAAAATAAACATGCAAGCACAAACTCATGCTAAATAGCAGGCCTTCCTCTTAACATCCAAACAGTAGTACAGGCCGGCTAGTACTACCGGCATATTGTTTTGGACATTCTACTTTATTCTTTACTACTATTCTGAGCGCTTTATTTTTTACATACAACTGTCCTTAACTGGCTATAAACTTCAATACGTGAAAATGAAAACTAAACCACCAAGCAAGCCATAAAAGAGAAGTATATTACAAGTAGAATTAGCTATAAAACCAGCTGCTTCTATTGATCAATTGGTCTATCACCTACAGAACCACAACCATCCAAATTTTATGCCTTAAGATAGTAAGATATTTTTGGTGCTTGCCCTGCCTACTAATTTAGGCCATTGATTTTCTGCCCCTCATTTGTAGTAGATATTATATATTTGAATTCTCTGTTAGAACTAAGTTTCTATCTTTTTCACCACTAGCTTGCATCCTCTTTACTTACCCAACAACAAAATAGCAGATATAAAACAACAATTATATAACCCCGGTCTATGCTGGTTCAATTTTTGTAATCTTTCCACAGGTCCTGGGAAACTTTTAAGGAGCTTTTCTGCTTTCTATTATTAATTTCTTTTTCTACTTTTTACTTATAACCATAGAATTATATTTAGCCTTTTGTGCATAATCTTCTGGTTATAATCCATCTACCCGGAGCTTGTCTTTAGATACCTATAAAAAGATTAAAATAACAAAATTTTTTTTATCCTAATCCCTTTTTTTCCACTTTGTCCCCTAATGTTTTTGAATTCTAATATAAAAAAATTATAATTTATCTAGTGTGATTATACCTTTGTATTTATCATGAATATTATCCCCAACAAACTCTTGTAAATCCTTTTCATGCATTCCTCTGCTAAATTATCTAGTGTGATTATTCTTCTTATTCTTCTTATCCTTGTTATTTTTCTTATTCTTATTATTATTCGTATTATTCTTATTCTTCTTATTTATCTTATTCTTCTTATTCTTCATATTTTTGTTATTCTTCTTATAATTTTTATTCTGCTTATTATTTTTATTCTTCTTATTTTTATTATTTTTCTTATTATTCTTAATCTTCGTATTCTTCTTCTTCATCATATTATTATTATTCTTTATATTCTTTTTATTCTTCTTTATTCTTCTTATTGTCTTTTATCTTCTTATTCTTCTTATTCTTCTTATTATTTTTATTCTTCTTTTTCTTCTTATTGTTCTTATTTTTAATTCTTCTTATTCTTTTTATTACTCTAATTCATTTAATTCTTCTGATTGAATTTATTCTTCTAATTATTCATATTCTTCTTATTCTAATTATTCTTTTTATTGTTCATATTTTTAATATTCTTCTTTTATTCGAATTATTCATAATCATATTATTCTTCATATTCTTCTTATTCTTCTTATCTTCTAATTCTTTTTATTATTCTTATTCTTCTTATACTTATTATTCTTTTATCATTTGTAATCTTATTATTCTAATTATTCATCATATTCTTTTTATTATTCTTATTAATTTAATCTTCGTATTCTTGTTTTTATTCTTATTCTACGAATTCTTTTAATTTTTCTTGTGCTTCTAAATCTTCTTATTCTTTTTAGTCTTTTTAATCTACTTATATATCTTAATCTTCTTTTTCTTCTTTTTCTTCTTATTAATCATAATATTATTTTTTTTTTATTTTTTTATTTTTTTTTTATTATTCTTCTTAGTCTTGTTTTTCTTTTATTATTCTTATTCTTCTTTTGTTATTATTCTTTTTAACCATCTTATTCTTCTTATTCTTCTTATTAATCATATTATTATTTTTTTATTTTTATTTTTTTTGTATTCTTCTTATTCTTCTTATTCTTCTTATTCTTCTTATTCTTCTTATTCTTCTTATTCTTCATAATGTTCATATTTTTCTTATTATTCTTATTCTTTTTATTACTCTTATTGCACTTATTCTTCTTATTCATCATATTCTTCATTTTATTCCAAGTCTTCTAATTCTTTTGATTCAGCGTATTCTTCTAATTCTTCTTATTCTTATTATATTTCTTATTTTTCTTATTCTTCTTATTCTTTATATTTTTCTTATTCTTCTTTTTAGTGTTATTCTTGTTACTCTTGTTATTCTTGTTATTCTTCTTAACTTCTTATTATTATTATGATTATTATTATTATTATTCTATTTCTTTTTTTTATTTTTGATTTTAATCTTTTTTTTTCTTCTTATTAATCTTATTCTTCTTATTCTTCTTTTTTATTCTTATTCATTTTATTTTTCTATGCCTTCTAATTATTCTTATTCTTGTTATTCATCTTATTCTTATTTTTTTTATCTTCTTATTCTTTTTATACTTGTATTTCTTATTATTCTTTTTATTTTTCTTTTTCTTTTTATTCTTTTTATACTTATTATTCTTCTTAATATTTTAATCTTCTGATTCTTAATAATCATATTATTTTTCATATTCTTCTTATTATTTTTATTGTTCTTATATATCTAATTATTTTTATTCTACTTATTCTTCTTATTCTTTTTATTCTTCTTATTCTTCTTAATCTTATTATTCTTATTATTATTTTTATTATTCTTATTATTCTTATTATTATTATTTTTCTTCTTATTATTATTATTATTCTTATACTTCATATTTCTTTTATTCTTCTTAATCTTCTTATTTTCTTATAATTCTTGTTCTTCTTATTCTTCTCATTCTTTTTATTATTCTTATTATTCTTTTTATTCTTTTTATTTTCTAAGTCTTCTAATTCTTTTGATTTAGCTTATTCTTCTAATTCTCTTTATTCTTCTTATACTTATTAAATTTCATATTCATCTTATTCTTTTTATTCTTCTTATTCTTCTTTTTAGTATTATTCTTGTTATTCATGTTTTTTTTTATTCTTATTAATATTCTTATTCACTTTATTATTCTTATAATTCATATTCTTTTTATTCTTTTTATTTTTTTATTCTTCTTATTAATCTAATTCTTATTTTTTTTCTTCATATTAATATTATTCTTCTTTTTCTTCCTATTCTTTTTATTATTCTAATTTTCTAATTTTTCTTTTTCTGATAATTCATATCATTCATATTTTTATTTTTAATCTTCTTATTCTTATTATTTTTCTTATTCTTTTTATTCTTAAAATTCTATTTATTTTCCTTATCTTTTTATTCTTATTATTCTTCATAATCTTATTATTCTTCTTATTCTTCTTATTTTGCTTATTTTTCTCATTTTATTTATTCTTTTTATTCTTATTATTCTTGTTTTTCTTATTTTATTCTTATTCTTCTTTTTCTTATTTTTGTCTTTTTCTTTTTAGTCATCTAATTTTTATTATTCTTATTCTTCTTTTTGTTTTATTCTTCTTATTCCTCTTATTCTTCTTATTCTTATTTTATTTATTATTCTTCTTATTCTTCTTATTCTTCTTATTCGTTTAATTCTTCTTTTCTTTTTTTCTTATTATTCTCCATATTCGTTTATTCTTTTTATTTATCTTATTCTCTTTACTTATTCTTATTATTCTTCTTATTCTTTTTAATCTTTATAATATTCTTATACTTCTTATTCTTTGTTTCTTCTAAATTATCATATTCTTCTAATTTTTTTATTCTTCTCATTCATCTTATTCTTATTAGTTATCTTGTTCTTCTTATTCTTCTTATTCTTATTATTCTTTTTATTCTTCTTGTTCTTCTTATTCTTCTTATTCTACTTATTCTTCTTATTTTTCTTATTCTACTTATTCTTCTTATTCTTCTTATTTTTCTTATTCTTATTATTCTTCTTATTCTAGGTATTCTCCTTATTCTCATTAGTATTCTTATTCTTATAATTCTTCTTATACTAATTATTTTTATAATTCTTCTTATTCTACTTATATTTTTAAATCTTCTTATTCTTCTTATTTTCTTAGTCTTCTTATACTTCTTATTTTTTTTATTATTCTTATTCTTATTATCGTTATTATTCTTCTTATTCTTCTTATTCTACTTATTCTTTTTATTCTTTTTATTCTTCTTATTCTTCTATTCTTCTTATTCTTTTTTTACCCCTTTTCTACTTATTCTTCTTATTCTTATTTTTCTTCTTATTCAACTTTTTCCTCTAATTCTTCTTATTCTAATTAATCTTCTTATTCTTTTTATTTTTTTTATTCTTTTTATTATTTTTTATACTTTTTTTATCTTATTCTTCTTATTTTTTTTTCTTCTTATACTGATTATTCTTCGTATTCTTGTTATTATCTTTATTATTGATATTGTTCTTATTCTTCTAATTCTTATTATTCAACTTATTCAAATTTTTAATGTTATTATTATTATTCATTTTATTCATCTTATTCATCTTATTCATCTTATTCTTCTAATTCTTCTTATTTTTCTTAATCTTTTTATTTTTTTCTTCTTCTTATTCTACTTATTCATCTTAATCTTCATTTTCTTCATATTCTTCTTATTCTTCTTTTTTTCTTTTTCTTCTTATTCTTCCGTTTCTTCTGATTCTTATTTTTCTTTTTGTTCTTCTTATTTTTTTTATTATTTCCTTATTTTTATTGTTTTTCTTCTTTTTATTCTTCTTTTTATTCTTATTGTTTTTATTCTTCTTATTCTTCTTATTCTTCTAACCCTTCTTATTCTTCTAATCCTTCTTATTCTTCTAATCCTTCTTTTTCTTCTTTTGTTTTTATTCTTCTTATTTCTATTATTCTTCTTATTCTTCTTAATCTTTTTATCCTTCTTATTTATCTTATTCTTATTATTCTTTGTAATTTTATTATTCTTATTATTCTTCATATTCTTCTTAATCTTCTTATTCTTTTTATTCATCTTATTCTTATTATTCTTGTTATTCTTCTTATTCTAATTGTTCTTCTTATTTTTTTTCTTTTTCTTGTTATTCTTCTTTTTCTTATTATTCTTCATCTTCTTCTATTCTTCTTATTCTTCTAATCCTAATTATTCTTCTTATTCTTTTTAATCTTCTTATTCTTATTATTTTTTTTTTATTCTTATTAATATTGTTATTCTTATTATTTTTCTTATTCTTCTTTTTATTATTATTCTTCTTAATCTTCATATTATTCTTATTTGTCTTATTCTTCAAATTATTCTAATTCTTTTTATTCTTCATATTCTTCTTATTCTTCTTAATTTGCTTATATTTTTTATTCTTCTTATTCCTCTTATTCTTCTTAATCTTTTTATATTTTTTATTATTATGTTTCTTTGTATTCAGCCTTTTGTTTTTGTTCTTCTTATTATTTTTATTCTTTTCTTCTTTTTCTTCTTATTCTTCTTTTTATTATTATTCTTTTTATTCATCTTTTTTTATTCTTCTAATCCTTATTATTATTATTATTATTATTATTATTATTATTATTATTCTTCTTCTTCTTCTTTTTTATTTTATTCTTTCTATTCTTCTTAATCTTCTTATTTTTTTTATTCTTCTATTTCTTTTTATTTTATTATTCTTTTTATTATTTTTATTCTTCTTATTCTTATTAATATTATTTTTTCTTATTATTATTATTTTACTTATTATTATTATTTTTCTTCTTATTCTTCTTTTTCTTTTAATTCTTCTTATTCTTCTTATTGATCTTATTTTTCTTAATGATCTTATTCTTCATATTTATCATATTTATCATATTTTTCATATTCTTATTATTCTTTTTATTTTTGTTATTCTTCTTATTCTACTTATTCTTATTATTCTTCTTATTTTTGTTATTCTTCTTATTCTACTTATTCTTATTATTCTTCATATTTTTTTTTCCTTTTTATTCTTCTTACTCTTATTATTGTTATTTCCTTCTTATTCTTCTTATTCATTTTATTCTTCTTATTCTTTTTAAACTTCTTATTCTTGGTATTCTTCATTTCTTCATATTCTTCATTTCTTCATATTATTCTTAGTATTCTTATTCTTCTTATTTTTTTATTCTTTTTTTTCTTCTTATTCTTATTATTCTTCTTATTCTTACTATTCTTCTTATTCTTATTATTCTTATTATTCTTCTTATTCTTCTTATTCTTCTTATTATTCATATCCTTCTTATTTTCTTTATTCTTATTTTTTTTTATAATTCTTATAATTCTTCTTATTCTTAATATACTTCATATTCTTCATATTAATTTTATTCATTTTTTTCTTCTTATCTTCTTATTCTACTTAATCTTCTTATTATTCATATAATTTATATTCTTCTTATTCTTCTTTTTCTTTTTTATTCATCTTATTCTTCTTATTCTTCTTATTCTTATTATTCATCTTATTATTAATATTACATTTCTTATACTTCTAATTTTTCTAATTCTTCATATTCTTCTTTTTCTTGTTATTCTTTTTTTTCTTATTATTATTATTATTATTATTATTATTATTATTATTCTTTTTATCCTTCTTATTATTCTTATTTTTATAATTATTTTTATTTTTCTTATTCTTTTTATCTTATTATTTTTCTTATTGTTCCTTTTATTATTAATCTTCTTATTTTTAACAGTATTCTTATTCTTATTATTCTTATTATTCTTTTTATTCTTTTTATTCTTTTTATTCTTTTTATTCTTTTTATTCTTTTTTATTCTTCTTAATTTTCTTATTCTTCTTATTCGTCTTATTCTTATTCTTATTCTTATTTTTATTCTTCTTATTCTTCTTACTTTTCTTATGCTTATTATTATTATTATTATTATTATTATTCTTCTTCTTCTTATTCTTCTTATTCTTCTTAATCTTCTTATTCTTCTTATTCTTCTTAATCTTCTTATTCTTCTTACTCTTCTTATTCTTCTCACTCTTCTTATTCTTCTTATTCTTCTTATTTTTCTTATTCTTCTTATTTTTCTTATTTTTCTTATTTTTCTTATTTTTTTTATTTTTCTTATTCTGTTTATCTTATTATTTTTCTTATTATTCTTATTCTTATTAATTTTCTTATTCTTCATTCTCTTATTATTCTTCTTATTTTTCTTATTTTTCTTGTTCTTTTTTATTTTTCTTATTTTTCTTATTCTTCTTATTCATCTTATTTTTATTATTTTTCTTATTATTCTTATTCTTCTTATTTTTCTTACTCTTCTTATGCTCCAGATTATTATTATTATTATTATTATTATTATTATTATTCTTCTTCTTCTTATTCTTCTTATTCTTCTTATTCTCTTATTTTTCTTATTCTTCTTATTCTACTTTTCAACTTATACTACTTATACTACTCATACTCTTTTTCTTTATATTCTTGTTATTTTTCTATTTCTTCAAATTCTTCAAATTCTTCAAATTCTTCATATTCTTCTAATTTTTCTTTTTCTTCTTAATCATATTATTTTTTTCTTTTCTTCTCATTATCCTTATACTTCTTATACTTCTTATTCTTCTTTTTCTTCTTATTCTTCTTATGCTTCTTATTCTTCTTATACTTTTATTCTTCTTATTCATTTTTTCTTCTTATTCCACTTATTCTTCTTTTCTTCTTATTCTTTTTATTCTACTTATTCTTCTAAGTATTTTTATTATTCTTTTTCTTCCTATTCTTCTTATTCTTCTTATTCATGGTATTCTTGGTATTCATCTTATTCCTCTTATTCATCTTATTCTTCTTATTCTACTTATTCTTCTTTTTCTTTTTATGCTTCTTATTCTTCTTATTCCTCTTAATCTTATTATTATTATTCTTCTTCTTATACTTCGTATTCTTCTTATTCTTCTCATTCTTCACATTCTTATCATTCTTCTTTTCTTATTATTCCTTGTATTCTTTTTATTCTTCTTAATATTTTTATTCTTGGTTGTCTTTTTATTCTTTTTTTTCTTCTCATTCTTCTTATTGTTCTTATTATTATTAATCTTATTATTCTACTTATTCTTCTTATTCTTCTTATTTTTATAATTTTTCTTATTCTTCTTATTCTTCATATTCTTCTTATTCTTCATATTCTTCATATTCTTCATATTCTTCTTATTCTTCTTATTCTTCTTATTCTTTTTGTTCTTCTTATTCTTCTTCTTATTCTTTTTATTATTCTATTTCTTCTAATGCATCTTATTCTTTATATTCTTCTTATTCATCCTATTTTTCTTATTCTTCTTATTCTTTTTTTTCTTCTTATTCTTATTCTTATTTTTTTTTTATTCTTATTATTCTTTTTTTTTAAACAGTATTTATTAATTATAACCCTCTCTTTTGGCGGAGGAATACCATTTTTACAACCTACTTGCTTACTACCCGTAGCCCTTTACAGCCTTTTCTCCTACACTAAGCATTAGTTATTTTAAATGTAATAAAGAAAATATGGGCAAACATATGCTGATTCTAATCCACATAGAGAACGATTTTGAGCTTCTTTAGGAATTTTCAGCATTGCTGTTGATTGCACTTTGTTGCTCGTTGAAATATGAGTCTTTATCCTTCTATCCCTTTCTTTAAACCAGCTACCTTTCCCTCTCTGCCAGGCCTTTAACTCTGTCCAACAACTTTGTGAGCTTGTGTAACAAGAGCTGCAAACTTTAATTTTGCAGCAAGGCTCTATTAAGCGTGGTGATAGCTCTTGGAATCCTCGCGGGCACCCATGTACCTGTCACCTATATACATGCCACAGACACAAAGAAATTTCCAGCCTCCAGCATTCTGCTGGTTTTCTCTCTATGTTTTGCTCCTTAAGCCAGCATATTTATGCTTTTAGCTATTCCATAGTAGCTTTTTGTTGCTCCCACTTATGGACAACAACTGTCTATATTGTACCCACCCTAGCCTACTTTTGTGGACTTCTAAATTACATTAACATAATAACACAAACTGCAGTACCTTATAACACCAACCACTCCTAACCTTAATCCGTTTAACATGTCCACATCAAAACAAAGTTTAAACAAACTTATAAACTATAATACTGGAGATGCTTGGGCGCATGACCTTTCTTCCTGTTTTAGTTGACATTGCTGCTAAGAAAAAAGAAAAAATCAAAACAAAACTGCACGTATAAAGGCCATTCTTACTCTCTGCAATGAAATTCCGAACCTACGGTGAAATGAAATTTTGTGGGGGAATCCAGAATTTAATCACAATGTAATTATTCAATTTTGCAAAGTCTTCCTTCATGACCAGAAAGACTTGAGCGAATTTGAAATCTGCCCTGTGCTGCTATAATAAAAAAGAACTTGAAAAATCATAGTGATGAAAAAAACTTATAATATCTTCTCAAACTTTTTTGATTATTCAGATGTATGGGAATTCTTTTTCATCTAGTTTTATAATACCTTTAAATATCTCTGGAAGAAAGACTTCGTCATATACATGGGGCAATTTAAGTTTTCCTTCTTTTGCTAATTTATCTGCTAAGGCATTTGCTTTCCTATATATGTGCATGAGTGATGCATTTAAGGATATTATTAATTTATTAATTTCCTCTAACTCCTCTTCAAATTTCCACAAGCTACTTTTGTTATTTACTAAGTCTACCAATATTTTAGAATCTATTTGTATATCTATATTTGTTAGCTCTTTAGAGTAATATATTTTAAGTCCATCCCTTAATGCTAATATTTCTGCGTGGATGGCAGATGACGCATTATTGGGACCTGAGTAGGAAAATATTAAGTGACCACTAGAGTCCCTTAAGGCGCCTCCTCCACCAGCCAGGCTTATGTTCCTGTTAAAGCTACCATCGATGTTTAGAGCTAATCTACCTTTTTCTGGTTTTTCCCATTTAACTCCTATAATTTTTAGTGTTTTTGTTTTGGACATCGTGAGATTCCAGAATTTTAGTGTGTCAGTATCTAGGAGAGGGCTTTGAAGGGCAAGTGGGGAGGATTTCGAGGTGGATTTTATTTTAGTCTTTATTGCTTTCCATATGTCTCCAGGGTCCATTCTGTGTCCTTCATATCTACTATTATTCCTAGCTTTCCATATACACCAAATAGCAATGTGAGGTATGTTATTTTAAGCCATTTCTATGAGCTATGTTGAAAGCACGCATTACTCCATTTAATTAATCTATTTCTAAAAGGAATACATGCACGTTTTAATCCCATTTCAGATTCTAGTCTCTTCCAGATTTCCATGGCTAAATTCCCTTGAGAAAATAGATGATCAAGTGATTCTAGTTTTTGCAAACAGCATTCACATCTCGAAGCAATTTGTATGCCTTTTGTTTTTATGTTTTCATATATAGGAATAATATTTGAGAGAACTTTCCATGTATTAATTTTTATTTTTTGACTATTATCATTCTCTCATATCCATTTAAATAAAGGTTGGATTTTCTTTCTACTTCTAACTTTTTCTTTAATGGTTTTAAGTGA
This sequence comes from Sapria himalayana, assembly GCA_029783825.1. Taxonomy (NCBI): domain Eukaryota; kingdom Viridiplantae; phylum Streptophyta; class Magnoliopsida; order Malpighiales; family Rafflesiaceae; genus Sapria; species Sapria himalayana. The sequence continues at coordinate 66,873 of JAREIK010001963.1, read as the reverse complement.
AAATGTTCCATCTGCACTCAAAGACCATTTCCAACCATTTTTAGTAAGTTTGAAATCTTTTTCCACTAATTCCCTTTGTTTGAGCATTTGAATCCAAATTTATGATGCTTTGTTCTTATTTCTAATCCTATATATATCAACTCTATACAATATTTAGCTCTCATAAATTCAGCCCATAGATTATTATTTTCTTTGATCCTCCACCATCTTTTGCATGCCCATGCTTTAGCTAGCTCATTTAAATCAGTAAAGCCGAGGCCTATTTCCTGTAAGGGGTAGCAAATGTCTTTCCATTTTTTCCAATGTAACTTTCTTTTGCCACTTTTTGAACCCCATAAGAAATGGGCCAATTCCTTCTCTATTTTTTTTTATCCGACACTGGAAGGTGAGTAATCATCAAATTCTACATGACTATGCTTTGTAATACATGAGTGATCAAAGCAATTCTACCATTCATTGAAAGTGTGTCCACTTTCCATCCAGCTATTTTATTTTTAATTTTCTCAAGTCAGAAATCTAGGTATATTGATTTTAATGTTCCTTCGTATATTGGGCATCCAAGATGTTGAAGTGCACCTTTTATCTGTGTGAAACCTGTTATTTTGTTAATTCTATGCCCTAGACTTTTTGGTGCTTTTTTGACAATCATAAATTGACATTTTTTGTTATTAATTTTCTGTCTCGTTTCTTCTTCTAAGATTTTTAGCAATTCGATGAGATTATGTAGAGATCTGGAGATTCCATTTGTGAAAATGATCACATCATCAGTGTAATCCAAGCATCCCACTAAAGGTGTATTAATATGCTGACTAACTCGACCTATACTTCCTGTGATAATTTTATTTTTTACATTCACAATGAGGAGCTCTAAGTATGTATTAAAGAAGGAGGGAGAAAGGGGATCACCCTGCCTTAATCCTCTAATCGGCTTGATATATTTTCCTAGTTCTCCATTGACAAGAATTTTAAACCAATGACTTGATATGCATCTATAAATCAAGTCAGTCCAGGTTTCAGAAAAACCCATTTTTCTCATGACAAAGCATAAAATTTTCCATTCAATTCTATCAAAAGTTTTTGAGAGATCTAGTTTTAGCAGTACATTATGACCTCTAAATTTGGATCCTATTTCTCTGATCATTTCCTTAGCTAAACAAATATTTTCCATTAGTAATCTATTTTTTATAAATCCTGATTGTTCTTTAGAAATAATTTTTGGCAATACTGCATCTAATCTATTTTGAAGTAACTTAGTCAAGATTTTATAAATAGAGTTACACAGGCTGATAGGTCTAAAGTCTTCTGTTTTATGTGGGTTTTCCATTTTATGAATAAGAACCAAGTATGAACCGCTTTATTTCTTGCCTATTTTTGCACCACAGAATATCTAATGTATAGCCCATAGGAGGTCATTTTTAATGATTGGCCCACAGTTTTGGTAGAACTCATTATTCCACCCATCAGGTCCCGGGGCACTAATTTTGCCCATGCTAAAAACAATAAACTTCAGTTCTTCTTCATCCGAGAATTTGGTGAGTGCATCATTTTCTTCGTTGGTAATTTTATGTTCTATCTTATTTAGGAGATAGTCTCCATTCAAATTTGTAATTCCTCTAAATTGATTTTCAAAATATTCGTCTACGTGGTTTTTAATTTCTAAGTTAGTGTCTACCCATTTGTTTAGGTTGTTTTCTATACATTTTATTCTTTGTTTTTGGGTTTTGATCTTGACTATTTTCAGGAAAAACTTCGTATTTTTATCCCATTCTTTTATCCATTTAATTTTAGCTTTTTGTTTCTAGAATACTTCCTCCAATAGCAATTTTAATTTTAGCTCAGCCTGTGCTTTATTTAGTTCCTTTATACTTTATGAATTTTGAAGTATTACGTATTCTATCTCTTTTTTTTCAACTATCTTTTCTGCTTCTATAATATTTTTGTTAATGTTGCTGAAGGAGTCTCTATTCCATATTATTAAGTGCTTTTTTAACCTTTCTAATTTTTTATTCCAGATTTGAGCAGGATTACCTGTTATTTTTTGCCTCCATGAATTTTTAACTGTATTGATAAATCATGGTGTAAGGACCATGCATTCTGAAATTTAAACGACTTATTCTTGATTTTATTTTTTTCTACGGAAATTAATAGTGGATTGTAGTCAAAGCAGGTTCTATTTAAATGTCTAACGGCTGTGGAGCCATAAACTTCTAGCCATTTGACATTATGAAGAATTCTATCCAGTCTTGCTCATATGGTGCCTTTAACTTTCCAGTTATTACACCAAGTGTATTGGGGGCCTGAAAAGCTAGCTTCCATCAAACTAGCCTCTGATATCGTATCATTAAAGTGAGCGATAGCTTTTTTATTGGGGGGTTGCCCCCTTTTTTCTCGTTAGCCTTTCTTATAATATTGAAATCTCCTTCTATTATCAATGGTTTATTTATTTTAGTAGTTTTAAGAATATCATTCCAAAGCTCCTTTCTACCTTCTTTAGTATATTTGGCATAAACTACTGAAATGATCTCCTCTTGGGTATTATCTAAAGAAAAGTTAATAATTTGATTCGTATCTTCTAAAATAATTATATTAAATAAGCTTTTCCAGAAAATCCAGATTTTGTTATTCTAGTTTATCTAAAGAAAATCCAGATTTTATTAGAGAAAGAGTAATCAACCCCTAAAAGCTTTTTGTAGTATTCTAGTTTATCCTTATTTATAATGGGTTCGGCAAGTATAATAATTGGAGTTTTATATAATTGAATCAATTTTTTATTATTCTTTTTCTTATTATTCTTTTTATTCTTATTATTCTTCTTATTCTTCTTATCCTTCTTATTATTCTTTTCCTTCATATTTTTCTTATCCTTCTTATTCTTCTTATTCTTCCTTTTTTTTTATTCTTTTTATTCTTCTTTTTTTGTTATTCTTCGTTTACTTCTTATTCATCCTATTCTTGTTATTATTATTATTCTTCTAATTTTTTTTATTCTTCTTAGTCATCTTATTTTTATTATTCTTTTCATTCTTATTATTCTTTTTTTGTCTATTCTTCATTTTCTTATTATTCTCGTTAATCTTTTTATTCTTCTTATTCTTTAAGTCTACTTTTTTTAAAAGTTTATAATATTATATTATAATAGCCCTCTCTTTTGGAGAAGGAATCCCATTTTTACAAGCTAAAATCTACCCTTTTCATTTTTACTCCCTTTTTCAAAATAAAAGCAAATAACAAGTTAAAAACTTCATAATTTTAGTTTCTACATTGGGCCATATATGTGCAATATTTTCTTGGATTTAAAGGCTTCAATAATCTATTTTTTCATCTTTCCTGTGCTTTCCTCAGCACCAACCTTCCTCAACTCCTCTAAGATCTTTCCCTTAGCCATCCTTCCTTCCTTAGCAATGTTCCTGCTGAAACTCAACCAAAACCTTGAAGCATAATAGACACTTAATGGACTCTAAAGGCTACATTCCCAGCAGACAGCTTAACATACAATAACCCAGCAGACAGCTTAACATACAATAACCCAGCAGACTGCTTAACAGACACTCAATAGCTTCAAACTCTTACAGACACTTAATAGACTCTAACCAAGCAGACTGCTTAACAGACCCCCAAGCCCATACACAAATAAAAAACATCATTCAAACATATTACAGACACTAACACCCTCAATCCCTACCAAATTTTTATTCCATTTCAGTGCCTGGCCTCTTGAATCTCCATACTTGACTTGCTCCTAAAGTTAATGAATCTGCAAAACAAATAAACAGCATCTTTTCATTCTATATATTTCATTACCTCCTAACCCTTATTACTAGCACATGTAGTTTGTTTGTTCTTCCACAATTATAATGGTAGTTTGCAGCAAATAGTTGTGCCCTCTTGACCTCCTCTGTCAAACCTGCAAAATGGATTGCAGCATCTACAAAAATCTACCCTCAAAACTATACAACCCCACTTTAAGCATAATGCCAAATTGCTGCAAGTGGCTGTGCCTTCTTGCCTTCCTCCTCAAAGTCTATAAAGTAGATAGCAACAAAAGTCGTGCCTTTTTTTTCTATAATCTCTTCATAGTCCTCCCTCAGGACCGGGGGGACTCTTAAATAACTTATCCTCCATTTGTTAATAGATGCAAATAAACAAGTTAAAAGACCAAGAATTAACCATTGACACCTAGTTACAACTTATTTCATTCTAATCTTTAGTTTTTTGAACTCTAATATTGGGAAAAACTATTTTATCTAAATTTATTAATCATTTGAATTTGTTTGGAATATTAACACATTCCAATTTTTGTGCTCCTTTCTCTCTACCTTCATTAGCTAATTTATCAGCCACTGCATTTGCCTCCCTAAAAATGTGTGTTATTTTACCATTTAATTATTATATTAAACTTTTAATTTTATTAATATTATTCTCAAACTTCCATAATTCTATTTTGCCTGTCACTAAATAAACTAACATGCTCGAATATACCTGAACTTGAATATTTTAAAAGTTATTTTTTATACAAAATTTCATTCCTTTATATAATGCTTTAATTTTAGTGTGCAAGGCAGAGGAGGCCATACCCCCCATTGTGAATGCTTTTATTATAGTTCCCTCTTGATTTCTAATCAAACCTCCTCCACCCGCTACTCCCATATCCCTTTTAAAGCTCTCATCTGTGTTTCGAATTAAGCCTCCTTGAGGGGGCTTATTCCAGCTTATAACTCTTATTGCTGGCATTTTCTTATCACGTGTAGATAGGCCCCAAGTTAACTTTCTACTCTCCTCTAGTCGTATTTTGCTCAATTTTATCAGCATACAGGCCAAAATAAATGAACTTTCATTTTTAATTTTTTCTAATATGTTTATGTCATTCATCGGAACACTATCAAACCTACTTTTATCTCTTGACTTCCATAAGCACCGGACTCTGATATGCAGAATTGATTTTTTATTCATTTTAAAATCTTATTTTTAGTGTGACTATCCCTCCTTTTTTTAAACCTATCTTCCAGTGATGTTGTGCTAGTTTCTATATCTACTTACATTTCTAATTTATTTCATATTTTCCGAGCTATTTTTCCTATATAAAAAAGATGATCTGAGCTTTCTATATCTTGTCTACAGCATTCGCATTTGGATGCTAATCTTATGCCTTTCTTCTGAATATTCTTGTCTACAGGAATCCCCTTTGAAAGAAGTTTCCACATAAACACATTCATTTTTTGTGGGAGCACCTTTGTCCATGCTTTTTCATAAATATATTGTGGAGGTTTTTTTATTCTAACAAATTCTTTAGCACTTTTTAGCATAAATTTTTTTATGGGTTTAGGGACCATTTCCACCTAGAGCATTTAAATATCGCATGTTTCTCCTCAATGATTTGCTGCTTATACATTAGCTACCAGCTTTTTTTTTCCTTTTTTAGATTCTTGCATGCTTTATTGCCTAAGCTATATCTGGCTTTCATATATGCCACCCAAAGACTATCACTTTTATTATTTGTTAAACTCCACCAATTTTTACAAGCCCAAGTTTTGGCTATATCATTCAATATATAGAAACTTAAACCTCCTTCCTCCATCGGGAAACAAGGCTCTCCCCATCTTTTCCAATGAGTTTTATTTTTTCCTTCCCTTTTACCCCATAAAAAATTAGACATTTCTCTTTCAAGCTTTTTAAGTATGTTTTTGGAGGTTGTAAAGCCATTAAAGTATATGCTAGTTTGCCTTGTAGCACGTCCGTGATTAACATAATTTTTCCTACCATATTTTGTAGGTCTTCTTTCCAACCCGCAATTTTTTGCCTCTACTTTTCAACAATTATTACTAAATACTCTTCCTTCAACCTTCCCTCATAAATCAGGCAACCTAAGTATCTTATAGCTTCTTTTTTAAGTGTGAAACCTGTGAGGTTTTTAATTTTTATGGCTATGTTTTCATACGTGTTTTTTGCAATTATAAATTGATATTTATTTATATTTAATGCTTGCCCCAATTCTTCCTCCAAATTCTGTAGTAACTTCATTAAATTTCTCATGGATCTACTACTTGCATTTGAGAAGATAATAATATCATCCGCATACTCCAAGCAGCTCACAATCAATGTGCTCCTTGGCTATTTATATGTAAGGATTTCCTTCTCTCATATCCTTTTTTAGATTTACTATAAAGAGTTCTAGATAAATGTTAAATAAAGATGCCAAGAGAAGGTCCCATTGTCTAAGCCCTCTAGTAGGTTTAAATTCTTTGCTAGCCTATTCATTTATGAGAATTTTTACCCATTCGCTAGAAATACATCTATGCATTAGGTCTATCTAGAATTCCAAAAAACCCATCTTTCTCATTAAAAAGCATAAAAAATCCCATTCAACTTTATTGAATGGTTTGGACAAGTCCATTTTTAATATTACGCTATGCCCTCTTGCTTTGGTTCCTATTTCCTTTATCATTTCTGAAGCTAAATAAATATTCTCTAGTATCGATCTATCCTTTACAAAACCAATTTGTTCAACAGATATGATAGATGGGAAAATTTTGCTGAGCCTGCCCTATAGTAATTTAGCTTGAATCTTATAAATAGGAATTACATAGACTAATTGGCATATAATCTTCTCTTGTATATGGATTAGCCTTCTTAGGAATCAGTACAATGTAAGATTTCGCCCATGTTTTTGTAATCTTCGTGCCAGTGAAGATACTAGCAATAGCCGCTATCAGCTCTTTTTTAATAAAATGCCAACTACGCTGAAAAAAACCATTATTCCACCCATATGGACCTGCCACGATATCTTTGTTTACACTAAACACTGCCTCCTTTTACCTCTTCCTCTGTGGGGAGTTCTTCCAACTTTTTGTTATCTTTATCTGAGACCTTCCTCTCAATATACTGCATTAATGAGGCCCTTCTAGGTGTGTTCGTACTGCATAAATAATTTTTGAAATGCTTTTCTAGTTCATTTTTTATTTCCTCTTCCTTTTCAAACCATTGCACATTTGCTAATTTTAAACCTTTTATTCTTTGTTTCTGCCTTCTTATTTTTGCCATAGCATTGAGATAATTCGTATTTTTGTCTCTGTCTTTTAGCCACTTAACTCTGTCTCTCTGCTTCCAAAAAATTTCTTCCATGTGCATTTCGAGCCTCAATTGTGCTCTCACTTTACTTAACTCAATTCTAGAGATGTCATCTTGCCTCTCCTCATATTCTATTTCAAGCTTTTCAACCTTATGCTCATCTTCCTAAATATTTTTATTAATATTTCCAAAAATCTTCTTATTCCATTTAACAAGTGAGGATTGCAAGGTTCAAAGTTTTTTTGCCAGGATTTGAATAGGATTGCCCGAAGCTGGTTTTTCCCATGATTCTTTGACTATGATATCAAAACCCTTATGCAATCCCCACATGTTTTGAAATTTGAACCCATAGTTTTTTCCATTACTTACCTAAAATGCCATAAGAAGCGAGCTATGGTCAAAGCAGTTTCTACTTAAATGTTTGATTTTAATTTCTCCCATCTTTTCCATCCATTATGAGTTAAGAAGAACTCGATCCAGCCTGGACCATATTGCTCCCCTCCTCTTCCAATTATTGCACCATGTAAAATTTGACCCAAGAAAGTCCGCCTCCATTAAATTTGCTCTTGCAATTGCCTCGTTGATCTGGTCTATGGCAATTTGGTCAGGACCTCTACCTCCCCTTTTTTCTCTAGGATTTCTAATCACATTGAATTCTCCTCCAATAATCCATTGGAGGTTTCTTTGTGGCTAGATCATCCATTACTTGCCAAAACAAGTTCCTATCTTCTCTAACTTTGCTAGCGTACACCTGTGAAATTATTGAATCTGATTTATCTAATTTGAAGCTGATAATTTGCTCAACTTCTGCAACTATTTTAACCTCCATTGACTTATTCAACAGGACCCATATCTTACCATTTAGATTCGAATAGGCCCGTTCGAAGCCAATCAAATTCTTATATTTTTCTATTTGTTCTTTTATTACAATTGGTTCGTCTAAGATTACAATATTAATTTTGTGTATTTTAATTAGTCTTTTAATTCTATTTATCGTAGGAATATTTGCCACTCCTCTTAGGTTCCAATATATGCTTTTAAACAAATCTATGTAAATCTTGTTTGTGCTCTAGTGATGAATTTCAAATCATACATCATATTTAAATATTTTTTCCTATTTCTAGAAGCTTTACTTGTGCTAGGTGGCACCTGCTCTTTTCCTAGTTTCATTTTTTCCAGGCTTTTCCCCATTCTTCTTAATTCTTTAATTGTGCATTCTCTATTCCGTGTGATGAATCGGAGCATATTTTGTTCATTTAAATCATCCTGAGGCAGATTAGAGATGTGCCTCACTTCATCTTTGTCCTATCTTATATGCGACCATATTTTTGCCTCTGAGTCCTCCTCCGAGAGAAGATCATCATCCCCCTGATTATATCTTTCTATTTTTCCATCCTCCTTCCTCCAACCCGACCCTGCTGTTTATAACCCTCCCTTCTGCCTCTATTCCTTCTATCATCTTTGCTGTTTTTGCAAGCCATTTTCTAATGCCTTCCACTATATACTTTTCCATCTCCTTTACTACCCTTACCTTTTAATCTTTCTCTCCCTTTTTACCCTCTCCCTTCCCATAATTTTCTTTTCCAGCAGACCTTATTTATATTACCTCTAATGCCCCTTCTAAACTCTCTTCATCCCTCTTTCTAACACTCCAAGTATGCCTATAAGCCCTGCCCTCCCTTCTTTATGCCCTCCCTTCCTTCTGCCCCTTTCTCACCGTGACTCCTTCTCTCTTCTACACTCTCCTCCCTATCCAATTTTATAGCTCATTCTTCTTCTCTCTGCCCCCTCTTCACCCATAGCCTGCTTCTACCTTTCCTCTCCTTAAATCCGTCTCTATTCATTAATCCTTCCATGATACATTCAGTTATTCCATGCCCCATTCTAAGGCAGTTTGTGCAATAACTCGGCATGGTGTCTGGAATAACCTTCTGCCAGAATCCATTTGAGGAGTTACTGACAATCCATATTCTATTCGGGGGAGGATTTTTAAGATTTATTTCAATGCAAATTCTGCCCTTGCTTGGTCTATTCATGCATGTCATGGCTTCATCAATAAGCTAGGGTTTGCCTAAGCAAAGGCCGATTGAGTATGGAGGAAGCTTATGAAAAAAATGAAGGAGGTTCGGTAAATTAAACCATACCATGGATTGTGTAGGTTCTTCCCGAGGAGTGAAGCTTGGCGACAACTTGAGGACAAGCATAGTGTACCCCATGATTGTACACTATCCTCTAAGCCATATTCCAAAAAATCTTTATCCTCTTTAAAATGGAGGAAGATGTGCTTCCCATCAAACCAAGCAATACTTACCACTTCCCTCAATTTTAATGAAGCCAGAAAATTATGAATATCTTTGAATATGGGTCAGCCATGAGAGAACTTCCCGATAAGTGTGAGCTTAAACACCCCAGTAAGCTTTGTTAGTTGCTCATTAAAAAAAATTACGCAAGGCTTGCCATTTTTCACGTCAAACTTCAGAAAAACGGACTCGGTCCCATTGAATAGTGATACAAATGATTTTTTGTTTAAGAGTAAACTAGATTTCTCCATTTTAGCTTAGAAATTGAGCTTCTTCACTCAACAATGGCTATTTCTCTCTTTAGAAAATGAATTTTATCTCTCTAGAAAGCTTAAAATCTTTCCTAGCATGTGATATAATAGATAAAGCAGTACACTGCTTTATCTATTAAAATGGTGTAAAAGATATATTAGCTTTGTTTATCTAGAATTGCTATATTTATTTAATTTTGATTAAAATGGTGTAAAAGGGCAAATGGTAGTATATTAGCTTTGTTATTTCCTCATTCAAAAGATATATTCTTCTTTTTTTATTCTTCTTATTCTTCTTATTTTTCTTATTTTTCTTATTCTTCTTATTTTTCTTATTCTTCTTATTCTTCTTATTCTTCTTATTTCTTTATTCTCCTTATTCTCCTTATTCTCATTTTTCTACTTATTCTCCTTATTCTTCTTATTCTTTTTATTCTTCTTATTTTTTATTATTCTTCTTATTTTTCTTTTTCGTGTTATTCTTGTTATACTTATTATTCTTATTATTCTTATTAGTCTTATATTTTTTTCCTTTTTATTATTTTTATTCTTCTTATTCTTATTATTCTTCTTTTTCTTCTTATTATTTTTCAAAGGTTTGTTTTATTTAATATAATAGCCCTCTCTTTTGGAGGAGGAATGCCATTTTTACAAGCTAATATACTACTCTTTGCCTTTTTACACCTTTTAAAGCAAAATTAAATAAATATAGCAAGCATAATATTCTGCTTTATCTATTATATCGCATGCTTGGAAAGATTTTTCATCTAACTTTGATTCCATAGGATTCTCCTAGTTTCAACTTCTATACACTCTAACAAAATTAAAAAATTTACTTGAGCTTTCTGCATGGCTATCTTTTTTAAGCTTTCTACTTGAACTTTCTATTTGAGCATTTTGCTTGAACTTTATATTTGAACTTTTATGCTTGAGCTTTCTATTTGAGCATTCTGCCTAGCCGACATCACTGAGCTAATTTTCATCAGCATCTCCTGCTGTAGCTTTGGGTATACTTCCTCTAGTTTCTATTTATATCTTTGTCCACTTGTACAGCTCCTATCTTTAGCTAAACATCCTTACTACTAATGCCCTTGTTTGCTCCTTTTAGTTTCTCCCTACCTTTCTATCCTTTTAGAAAGCTTAAAATCTTTCCTAGCATGCGATATAATAGATAAAGCTGGATATTATTCTTGCTATTTTTATTTAATTTTGCTTAAAAGTGTGTAAAAGGGCAAAGGGTAGTAAATTAGCTTTGTTAGTTCCTCATTCAAAAGTCATATTCTTCATATTCTTCTTATTTTTCTTATTCTTATTTTTCTTCTTATTCTTCTTATTCTTCATATTCTTCATATTCTTCATATTCTTCATATTCTTCTTATTCTTCTTATTTTTCTTATTTTTATTATTCTTCTTATTCTTCTTTTTCGTGTTATTCTTGTTATTCTTATTATTTTTATTATTCTTATATTTTTATCATTTTTATTATTTTTATTCTTCTTATTCTTATTATTCTTGTTTTTCTTCTTATTCTTCTTATTATTTTTTTTCAAGGTTTATTTTATTAATTATAATAGCCCTCTCTTTTGGAGGTGGAATGCCATTTTTACAAGCTGTTATACTACCCTTTACCCTTTTACACCCTTTTAAGCAAAATTAAATAAATATAGCAAACATAATATTCTACTTTATCTATTATATCGAATGCTATGAAAGATTTTTCATCTAACTTTGATTCCATAGGATTATCCTTGTCTTAACTTCTATACATTCTAACAAAATTTAAAAATCTACTTGAGCTTTTTGCCTGTCTATCTTTTTTAAGCTTTCTACTTGGACTTTTTGTTTGAGCATTCTGCTTAAACTTTCTGTTTGAGCTTTCTGCTTGAGCTTTCTGCTTGAGCTTTCTATTTGAGCATTCTGCCTTCCTGACATCCCTGAGCTAATCTGCATCGGCATCTCCTGCTGCAGCTTTGGGTAAACTTGCTCTAGTTTCTATTTATATCTTTGTCCACTTGTACAGCTCCTATCTTTAGCTAAACATCCTCACTGCTGCTGCCCTTGTTTGCTCCTTTTAGTTTCTCCCTGCCTCCCAATGCACTTGTACAGCTTCTGCCTTCCTTCTTAATATATCACCTGCACAAACCATAGATCAATAGCAAACAGACAATACATTGTTTTCCCTGTTGCTGCCTATCTGCCTTTTTTTGGACCTCTTTCATGTTGTTCCCAGTCTGCCTATAAAAGGTAGTTAATATCAGTAAGCTAGCTACGGCTTGTTGTTATTATTATTGTGCTCCTAATTCCTACCAGGCTTTCTACTACTTCAAGAGCTCCTTATGTTTCATCATATTTAACTGTTTTACACAACAAGACAAATAAACATTAAAACAACCATCACAATCTATAGCAGTCTTCTTTATGCTTCCGTCCATCTGCCTTTATCTGCCAAAACTTGACTAGCTGGACCAGCTTCACTTTGTTTCTATTATGTCACTTGCTCTATCAGAAAAATAAACTAAACAAACAAATATACATCCATCACCGCCTCTCCCTTATTACTATCTTTCAATCAGCAGCATGCATCATCCCCATCACATGCAATCACCCCAAGTTCTAACAAACAAACCCCTCTACTACATGATAATATTTCCATTAGCAGCACCCTAACATTTACTCCATGACATTAACAAAATTAACACAACATATCGAAATACATCCATAAGAATTAATATAAACTAATATTTTCAGTAATCCCTTACAATGGTCCATAAAAGTACCCAATATATAAATTTATCCTTATCTTGATTAAGCATCCCACAAGACCATGATACTCCAATCATTTTACCTACAGACTATGGGTTTATCTTATAGAATATCATGTGAAAGATAATTGATGCTGCTACAAAATAATATGCAAGCTTTCAAGTTAGTTAATTTATTACAAATTACGGAAATATTTTAGACTGCATGATTTTTATGTAAACCTCTATATTTCATCTACAAAATGGTTTTTATGGAGGCTCAAACTACTCTTTTAAATATAAGATATTCTATTTCATCTAGTTTATGTAAACCTCTATATTTAGCAGGCATGTTTTGCACATCGAAATCCTAATTTTCTAATTTTCCTCCTTTTTTAGCTATCTTATATGTTGCTTGGTTCACTTTTCTATATATGTGCAATATACTATAGTTTAAATCATGTACGAGTTGTATGATTTTTTCTATGACTTTAATAATACCTACTAACAAAAGTGAATCAGTTTGTATAATGCACAAACTTTATTTTCCTATCTTTGCATATCTTTAAGCCAGAAAAAAGGGCCCATTTTTTAGACTGCATAGGAATATTAGCTTTCAATTTTCTGGTGAATGCTTAAATCATCTTTCCATTGGCGTCTCTACGAATTCCTCCACCTTCTACTGTGCCTATTTCTCTTTTAAAGCTATCATCTGTATTAAGTGTCAAATAACCTTTTGGAGGTTTATTCCAATGTATACTCATAAAGCTTAATGATTTGGGCTTTTGAAACCTTAGATGCCACCTATCTATATATTCTTTATTTATTGAGTAAATTATATTCTTTAAAGGGTAACCTTCTAAAATGATTTTTAGTTCTTTTTTTTTTAACTCACATACTATATCTTATGCATTCATTTCAATACTCTCATATCTACTTTTGTTTCTGGCTTTTCAAATACAAAAGTGAGATGGTATTCTTGAGCCATTTATGTACTGATTTAAGATTAGTCCCCTTCATCCATTTCTGAATTCTTTTTTTGAGAGTTTAGTTTTTGTACTTTAAACTCATTTCTTTTTCATATTTTTTTTATTTTTGAAGATTTTTTACCTTGTAAAAATAGGTGATCTGAGATTTCTATTCTCATTTTGCAGCAATCACATTTAGAGCTTAGATTTATGCCTTTTTTTGTATTCAAGTATCTAGTGGAATAATAATAGATATAAATTTCCATAAGAATAAATGTATTTTAAGTGAATTATTCTTGTTCCGACACTATTCAAATAAATCCATGGGGGTTACTCCTAATTAGGTTCTTGGCTGATTTTAAGAAAAATGAGTCTTCCTCGTTTAACTTCCATTTCCAACCATACTTAGTAAACACAAAGTGTTTATCCTCCATTTCTTTTTTCTTTAAAGTTTGTTTGCCAGATCTGTGATTCATTGATGATCTTTTTATCCTGTTAGTTTCATTGTTAACTAGATATTTTTCTCTCATGTATGATGACCTAAGATTATTATTCTCTTTTAACCTCCACCATCTCTTGCAGGCCCATGCTTTAACTATCTCTTCTAGACTAATAAATACAAGACACACTTCTTCTTTTAAAAAGCAAAGATCTTTGCATTTAATCCAATGAAAATTCAGTCTACCATTCTTCTTTCCCCAAAAAAATTAGCAAGTTCTCCTTCTTTTTTTTAATGAAAAATTTAGGCAGTTGCATAACCATTAGATTGTGCATTAGTATACTTTGAAGTACATGTGTTATGAGTGTAATTCTTCCACTCATATCCAACGATTCAATTTTGCAGCCTGCGATCTTGTGCCTAAGCCTAACAAGCAAAAAATATAGGTGCTCTAATTTAATTCTACCTTCATATAATGAACACCCGAGATAAGAGAGAGCTCCTTTTATGTGAGAGAAACCCATGTTCTCTTTTATCTTATGTACTAGGCTGGGATGAGCTTTCTTTGATATTTTAAATTGACATTTATTTCTATTTAACACTAGACCCATTTCTTTTTCCATTGTTTTAAAAATTTTCATTAGAAAATTTATGGATCTATTATTACCATTGGTGAATAAAATGATGTCTTCTGCATATGCCAGACAACTAATTTGAGGAGTGTCTCTATATTTCCTAAAAGTGTATATGTCCCCTTTATTTATTTTGATTTTCATGTTCACTATAAATAATTCCAAATATATGTTAAAGAGAGAGGGTGATAGGGAATCTCCTTGTCTTACCCCTGGGTGAGCTTAAACTCTTTCACCTTTTCCATGTTTATAATAATCTTGAACCAAGTACTAGAAATACATCTAAAATTAAATATATCCATGTTTCTATAAAATCCATTTTTCTAATGGTAAAGATTAAACTTGCCAGTCAACTCTATCAAAGACTTTCGATATGTCTTATTTGAAAATTACATTATGCCCTCTAGATTTGAAGTATAACTCTTTCATGCGCACTTTAGCCTGACATATATTTTCCATGATCAATCTATTTTTCATAAAGCCAATTTTTCATTTGAAAAAACTTTAAGAAGAATCAGTCATAGTCTATTTTGCAACAGTTTTGCCAGTATATTATATATTGAATTGCATATGCTGATGGGTCGGTAGTCCTCCCCTTTTTGAGGTTTTTTTTGGGAATAAGGACTATATGAGTTTGCGTGCTCTTATTATTATTATTCTTATTAATCTTATTATTCTTCTTATTCATCTTAGTAGTTTATTTTTCTAATTCTTCTTATTCTGCTTATTCTTATTCTTCTCATTCATTTATTCTTCTTATTCTTCTTATTCTTATTCTTCTCATTCATTTATCCATCTTATTCTTCTTATTGGTTTTTTCTTCTTTTTCTTCTTTTTCTTCTTTTTCTTCTTATTCTTCATTTTTTTAAATCTTATTATTAGTTTCTACTTTTTCTTCTTATTCTTTTTCTTATTTTTCTTCTTATTCTTCATTATTTTCTTATTCTTCTTATTCTTCTTATTCTTCTTATTCTTCTTATTCTTCTTATTCTTCTTATTCTTCTTATTCTTCTTATTCTTATTATTCTTCTTATTCTTATTATTCTTCTTATTCTTATTATTCAACTTAATTACTCTTATTCTTCTTATTCTTTTTATTCTTTTTTTTTCTTATTCTTCTTATTCTTATTATTCATATTATATTTCTTATTCTTCTTATTCTTCATTTTTATTATTCTTATTATTTTTCTTATTCTTCGAATTCTTCATATTCTACTAATTCTTTTTATTCTTTTTATTCTTCTTATTCTTTTTATTCTTCCTATTCTTTTTATTCTTCTAATTCCTCTTATTCTTCATTTCTTTTTATTCTTCTTATTCTTCGTATGCTTCTTATTCTTCTAATTCTTCTTATTCTTACTTTTTTATTATTATTCTTATTCTTATTATTCTTCTTATTCTTTTTATTCTAATTATCTTTTTATTCTTGGTATTCTTCTTATTCTTCCCATTCTTCTTATTCTTCTTATTTTTATTATTCTTATTAATATTATTATTCTTATTCAGCTTATTCTTCTTATTTTTCTAGTTCTTCTTATTCTTTTTAATCTTTTCATTATTATTATTATTCTTATTATTCTTATTTTCTTATTATTCTTATTCTTCTTATTCTTCTTATTCTTCTTATTCTTCGTATTCTTCTTATTCTTCTCATTCTTCTTATTCTTCGTATTCTTCTTATTATTCTAATTCTTTTTATTCTTCTTATTCTTCTTATTAATCTTATTCTTCTGATACTACTTATTCTTATTATTCTACTTTTCTTTTAATTATTATTATTCTTCTTATTCTTCTTATTCATCTAATACTTCTTATTCTTCTTATTCATCTTATTCTTCATATTTTTCTTAGACTACTTATTATTAGTATTCATATTATTCTTCTTATTCTTTTTATTTTTTTTATTCATTTCTTTCTTAATTTCTTATTCTTCTTCTTATTTATCTTATGCTTCTTATTCTTCTTTTATTTTTATTCTTCTTAATCTTCTTATTCTTTTTATTCTTTTTAATCTTTTTATTTTTGGTATTCTTATTATTCTTCTTATTCTTTCATTTTTGTTATTATTCTTCTTATTCTTTTTATTATTCTTAATCTTTTTTTTCTTGGTATTCTTCTTATTCATTTTTATAGTTCTCATTTTTCTTATTGTTCTTATTCTTATTAATCTTATTATTCTGCTTATTATTCTTATTCATCTTATTCTTCTTATTTTTCTAATTCTTCTTATTTTTCTAATTCTTCTTATTCTTCTTTTGCTTCTTATTCTTCTTATTTTTTTTAATCTTCTTATTCTTATTATTCTTCTTATTCTTCTTATTTTTCTTATTCTTATTATTCTTTTTATTCTTTCTTTTCTTCTTATTCTTATTATTCTTTTTTTCTAATTATTCTTCTTTTTCTTCTTATTCTTCTATTCTTTTTATTATTCTTTAATTCTTATTCTTTTTATTCTTCTTTTTTTTATTCTTCTTATTCTTCTTATTCTTCTTATTTTTTTAATCTTCTTATTCTTATTATTATTCTTATTCTTCTTATTCTTCTTATTCTTCTTATTTTTCTTATTCTTATTATTCTTTTTATTTTTCATTTACTTCTTATTCTTCTTATTCTTTTTTTTCTAATTATTCTTCTTTTTCTTCTATTCTTTTTATTATTCTTTGATTCTTATTCTTTTTATTCTTCTTTTTTTTTATTCTTCTTATTCTTCTATTCTTTTTATTATTCTTTGATTCTTCTTTTATTTATTTATCTTATTGTTTTTATCCTTTTATTCTTATTATTCTTATTTTTTTATTCTTCATATTCTTCTAATTCTTCTAATTCATCTTATTCTTCCTTTTCTTTTTATTATTTTTATTCTTCTTATTCATCTTATTTTTCATATTATTTTTATTCTGTGTATTCTTCTTATTCTCTTTATTCTTCTTATTCTTTTTTTTGTTTTAATTCATCTAATACTTCTTATTCATCTTATTCTTCTTTATCTTTTTATTCTTTTATTCTTCTTATTCTTTTATTCGTCTTATTCTTCATATTCTTCATATTCTTCTTATTCTTCTTATTCTTCTTATTCTTCTTATTCATCGTATTCTTCTTATTCTTCTTATTCATCTAATACTTCTTATTCTTCTTATTCATCTTATTCTTCGTATTTTTCTTAGTCTACTTATTATTAATATTCATATTATTCTTTTTATTCTTTTTATTTTTTTATTCCTTTCTTTCTTAATTTCTTGTTATTCTTCTTATTTATCTTATGTTTATTATTCTTCTTTTATTTTTATTTTTCTTAATCTTCTTATTCTTTTTATTCTTTTTAATCTTTTTATTTTTGGTATTCTTCTTATTCTTCTCATTTTTCTTATTATTCTTCTTATTCTTTTTATTATTCTTAATCTTTTTATTCTTGGTATTCTTCTTATTCTTATTTATAGTTCTCATTTTTCTTATTGTTCTTATTCTTATTAATCTTATTATTCTGCTTATTATTATTATTCATCTTATTCTTCTTATTTTTCTAATTCTTCTTATTTTTCTAATTCTTCTTATTATTCTTATGCTTCTTATTCTTCTTATTCTTCTTATTCTTCTTATTTTTTTTAATCTTCTTATTCTTCTTATTCTTCTTATTTTTCTTATTCTTATTATTCTTTTTATTATTTCTTTTCTTCTTATTCTTATTATTCATTTTTTCTAATTATTCTTCTTTTTCTTCTTATTCTTCTATTCTTTTTATTATTCTTTAATTCTTATTCTTTTTATTCTTCTTTTTTTTATTCTTTTTATTCTTCTTATTTTTTTAATCCTCTTATTCTTATTATTATTCTTATTCTTCTTATTCTTCTTATTCTTCTTATTTTTCTTATTTTTCTTATTCTTATTATTCTTTTTATTTTTCCTTTTCTTCTTATTCTTATTATTCTTTTTTTCTAATTATTCTTCTTTTTCTTCTATTCTTTTTATTATTCTTTGATTCTTATTCTTTTTATTCTTCTTTTTTTTATTCTTCTTATTCTTCTATTCTTTTTTATTATTCTTTGATTCTTCTTTTATTTATTTATCTTATTCTTTTTATCCTTTTATTCTTATTATTCTTATTATTCTTATTTTTTTGTTCTTCTTATTCTTCATATTCTTCTAATTCTTCTAATTCATCTTATTCTTCCTTTTCTTTTTATTACTTTTATTCTTCTTATTCATCTTATTTTTCATATTATTCTTATTCTGTGTATTCTTCTTATTCTCTTTATTCTTCTTATTCTTTTTTTTTTGTTTTAATTCTTCTAATACTTCTTATTTATCTTATTCTTATTTATCATTTTATTCTTTTATTCTTCTTATTCTTCATATTCTTCTTATTCTTCTTATTCTTATTATTCTTCTTATTCTTCTTATTCTTATTATTTTTCGTATTCTTCTTTTTTTTATTCTTCTTATTCTTCTTATTCTTTTTATTATTCTTTGATTCTTCTTTTATTTATTTATCTTATTCTTTTTATCCTTTTATTCTTATTATTCTTATTTTTTTTATTCTTCTTATTCTTCATATTCTTCTAATTCTTCTAATTCATCTTATTCTTCCTTTTCTTTTTATTATTTTTATTCTTCTTATTCATCTTATTTTTCATATTATTCTTATTCTGTGTATTCTTCTTATTCTCTTTATTCTTCTTATTCTTTTTTTTTTGTTTTAATTCTTCTAATACTTCTTATTCATCTTATTCTTCTTTATCTTTTTATTCTTTTATTCTTCTTATTCTTCATATTCTTCATATTCTTCTTATTCTTATTATTCTTCTTATTCTTATTATTCTTATTATTCTTCTTATTCTTCTTATTCTTCTTATTCTTCTTATTCTTCTTATTCTTCTTATTCTTCTTATTCTTCTTATTCTTCTTATTCTTCTTATTCTTCTTATTCTTCTTATTCTTCTTATTCTTCTTATTCTTTTTATTCTTTTTATTCTTCCAATTCTTCTTATTCTTATTATTCTTCATATTCTTTTTATTCTTCTTATTATTCTAATTCTTCTTATTCTAATTATTCTACTTATTCTTCATATGCTTCATATTCTTCTTATTATTTTTATTCTTCTTATTCTTCTTATTCTTCTTATTTTTCATTTTTTGTTATTCTTTGAATCCAATTTATTCTTCTAATTCTTTTTATTCTTATTATTCTATTTTTTCTTTTTATTCTTTTTATTCTTTTTATTCTTCTTATTCTTCTTTATTTACTTATTCTTCATTTCTTCTTATTCTTTTTATTCTTTTTATTCTATATATTCTTTTTATTCTATATTTTCTTCTTATTCTTCTTATTCTTCGTATTCTTCTTATTCTTCTTATTCTTCTTATTGTTCTTTTTCTTTGTATACTTAGTATTTTTGGTATTTTTTCTTATTTTTAATTTTCTTCTATTCTTCTTATTTTTCATTTTTTTCTTATTATTCTTGTACATCTTATTCTTCTTATTCTTCTTATTCTTCCTTTTCTTCTTATTCTTCTTATTCTTCTTATTTCTCTTTTTTTTATTATTCTTCTTATTTTTTTCATTTTTCTCATTCTTCTTATTGTTCTTATTCTTATTAATCTTATTTTTCATCTTATTCTTCTTATTCATCATATTCTTCTTATTTTTCTAATTCTTTTTATTCTTTTTATTCTTTTTATTCTTTTTATTCTTCTTATTCTTCTTCTTTTTTGAATATTTTTTTTATTATTATAACCCTCTCTTTTGGCAGAGGCCATTAGTACAACCTAAGTACTACCCTTAACCCTTTTACTACCTTCTGTTCAATATAATTACAGCGAATAAATAACACATAATAGTAGACTTAATCATTTTTCCATTAATGATCTATTCTATATCTTTGAAGTTATTCCAGCCTATTTCTTCTCCTTGCAAGTTGACCATGTTCCTTTAAAGAAAATTTTGCCTTTCCTATCTTTTTTAGTCTGCCCTTGTGCGATCTTTTCTACTTTGACCTCCGAGCATTTGCTCCTTTTAGCTCCGGCCCTTCTCTAGGTGAAGTTCTTGGTCTTGAACCTATTCGTGGTCTTTATAACCTTTTTTTTATTTCTTCTAACTTTGATATTTTCTACTATTTATGAAACCAGAGAATGCCAAAAAAAACAATAGACAATAACAGTGACATCATACTGCCTCCTGCTTTGTACCCTAGTTAAACCTTTGCTTATTTTAGCTTGTGCCTTCTTCAGCCACTATTACATTATTTCTTTTGTTTTATTCCTATTTTTACAGTAAAATAACCATGGAAAAAATAAAATATATCTATGACATCAAATAATTTTTCAATGCTATCAACATGAATAAATCTAGATTGTTGCTTTTATTATTTTGAAAGTTATTATAGCAGAGCACCTCCCCCAGGGCCGGGATGAGCTAAACTTGTAACCTGATTTGATGTACTCATCCCACAGGACCGAGAAGAGCATATCCTTTGCTTAATTTAGCTCCTATCCTCTTCAATCACTATTGCATTATTTCCTTAGTTATATTCCTATCTTTATAGTTAAAGAACCATGGATAAAAACAAATATATCCAATACATCAAACATTTTCTCATAGCACCAACACTGCTATCTGCATTAAAAAAAATAGAATGCCCGAACCCTTGCACTTTTATATGTTATCCCAGTAAACATACCTCTGAGATCACTACAAAAAAAATCCCAAACAACTAGGAAATATTCCCTAGCTAAATGGGGGTTTTCCGTCGCTAAACGGAATATAACGACGGAAGCTTTCCCAATCTAAAGTGCTTGTCGCTAATAATTAATAAGGGAAAGTGTCCCCAGCTAAAAAATTTTAGCTTCAAATTATTCCCTAGCTAAAATAATGATTTTCCTAACTAAATTAGCATGGGAAAAATCCCTAGCTATTGTCATTCCAAAACTATTTTCATAATTTTATTTTTTTTTTCAAAATATTTAAATAAATAATTTAATATTTTTTATATTAAATTGAATAAAAATAGAAGCTATAACTTATAATTTTAATTAACAAAAAATAAAATCATTTAATAAATTATTTTGATACAATATTTTACATAATAAAAACAAAAACATAATAAAATTTTCTTACATTTTATTCATCAATGTATCTACCGATAATGCATAAAGTATAATCTATCCGTGCATTGACATTGCTTTCTCTCCCTCGGTTCCTCTGATCATCATCTTTCTACTGCGACAAAGCTATCCAAGTCGTGGTGCGTCATCTCTAGTAAAAAATCCATTCACTTATACACTATTAGTATAGGAAACAATGCGGTACCATATCTATATGAAATTTAAACCACTCAATAAAATCAAAATAAATAAATAAATAAAGTTATGTTTAAATAAATATATAATACTATAGTATATATGTGCATATATTCTATAGTGTATATGTACATATATATTAGCATATCACTAGTTACATATATTACTATTGTATATGTACATATAAATTGACGTATTATATGTATATATATACTGAGTACATATATACTAAGTATATATGTACATATAATATTGTAGTATTATATGTACATATACTAAGTATATACCTACGTATATACCGAGTATTTATGTATGTATATACCGAGTATATACGTACATATATACTGAGTATATACGTCCATATATGTCGCATTTACTATTGTTGTTGCTGCTGCTCCTGCTAATAATAAAAGTGTGGCGGGCGATGATGCTTGACTGATGAACTTTCCTACCAACCACATGTTTTGAGATTGAGCGAGTTTTTGACGAGGCGGCGAGCTGCTTCTCCCAAAATAAGACATGATATTCCTTCTGGCACTTGTAGCCTGTAAAAATCCAGTAATGTTACATTTTTACTTCTGATTGAATATAATTTTGTGAAATCTAATAAAATTACACGACACAACATGAGCATCATCATCATCATCAACATAAGACCTAGTAGAATTAAAACCAATCATTGCAGAACCTACAGCAAGAAAACTTATTTCCTCTTACATTTGCTTTGTACCATGTGATAATTACATATTTACACAATTACTAAGAGCCTCTATCTAACTCTGCCAACCTGGCTGTCTTGTATCATAAAAATCTTCATGCCATAGTTTTGGGTAAGGTCTTATATCCATGGCTTTTATGACCTGCATCGGTAAGCAATGCACGATAATGATCAGACTAGCCCGAGCAATTATATATTCAAGCATGTGTGTGTGTGTGTGTGTGTGTGTAAATGGATGTGTATGTATGACAATATATACATGTCTACCAATAAATATATGCAGCCACATATGAATATACTTGATATATACGTATGAATATACTCGGTATATACATACATATATACTCAGTGTATATGTACATATATACTCAGTGTATATGTACATATATACTAGTGTTTATATGCACATATCCTGAGTATTTATATGTACATATAAATATGTACATATATTATAGTATATATGTACATATATACTAGTATATATGTACAAGTATTTATATGTACATATATACTCAATATATGTACATATACACTGTAGTGTATATGTATAAGTATACCAGAGTATACATATACACTAGTATATATGTACATATATATGTACATGTATGTACATATATATATGTACATGTATGTACATATACACCATAGTGTATATGTACAAGTATGTACATATACACCGTAGTGTATATGTACAAGTATGTACATTTATACTGGTAAATACTTGAACATATATACTAGTATATATTTACATATACACTGTAGTATACATGTACATATATACGAGTGTATACATATACACTACAGTATATATGTATATTTACATTGTAGTGTATATGTACATATACTATAGTGTATATATGTGCATATACTATAGTGTATATGTACATAAATAATGGTATATATGTACATATACATATATACAAGTATATAAGTACATATACACATATACTAGTAAATACTTTTACATATATACCAGTATATATATTTATTTACATATATACTAGTATATATGCAAGTATACCTATATACTGGCATATATGTACAAGTATTTACATAAAGTAGAGTGTAGGTATACATAAAGGAGCATGAACATCAAACAGCTAGATATTCTATCATAAGCATAAAAAAATGATCAAACACATTAACTAGGGCTGCAAAAATTATCTTTGTTTGTTCGAAATTACATTGAACATAGAAACACAAGGCACAAGAAATTTGTAAATAGATTTTACAGGATGAAAGTTCAATACATACATATATACATACATGGTTACATACATACATGGTTACATACATACATGGATACGTACATACATATATGACCTTTTTCTCTTCCCTCTACAAGTATTTACATAAAGTAGAGCGTAAACACCCATTATGGAGCATGAACATCAAATGGCTAGATATTCTATCATAAGCATAAAAAAAAAGAAACAAACACCTTAACTAGGGCTACAAATATCAACTTTGTTTGAAATTGTGTCGAACCTGGAAACACAAGGCACAAGAAATTTGCAACTAAATTTTACATGATAAAAGTTCAATACATACATACATACATGGATACACAGACGCGCACGCACAAACACACACATGAATGCACGCACAAACACACACACACACACACACACGCGCGCACGCACACACACACACATATAAGAATAAGCTAACATAAATAATTAAATTTTAACATATGAATGTTTGAAATTGCATCGTCATTTAAAAAAGAATACTCAAAACTAGATGGAAGACACAGCCTAAAAAATTATAATTTATCAATGAGGTCTTGAGTTTGAATATCACCCTATATCAAGAGAAAAATAGACCTACCCGAACTTACCTAGAGAGAGAATATTAATGAAAGCACATCATTATCATACTCTTAAAATATTTAGGAGTACTACATTATTAAAATATTATGATTAGATATTTTGTTTATTCTCTAACCAAATTTAATTTGTAAAAAAATATTAATGCTAGATGTTTGACAAATACATATCATCATTTTCACTCCTAAAAATAAGAACTATAAGAAAAGCATTATTCAATAATTAACATCTTGAAAGGAATTCCCAAAATCATTATCACTTCAAGAAAATTTTATATAATAAGCAAATTTTAATAATAATATGATATGAAATAACATATTATAATATTCAAAAAATCTTTGGAAAACATGGTGATGTCATTTTGATTTATTATTTTCAAACAAAATATTTGATAGAAATATAATGTGTGCGTGCTTAATTTTGCATCAATCATTTGTCTTAGAAACAAGATGACATAAAAAATTAAAATACAATTTTAAAAAATTAAAGAAAGTCCAATTAAACATGTAATTTTAAAATGTTTGTCTCCCTCCTAAATATATAACCCAACCAAATATTTTTTTTCACTTAGCTATATTATATTATCATGTAGTATAGACATGAGATAGTCAATAAATTATCTCTTAGTTTTTAAACTTTTAATATCATTGGAGGTTGTACCCAGTATACAAGACTCTCACTTAGTGCAATATTTATGAGATATTAATATCTCAATAATATTCCTTCAAAAATCAATAAAAGCTATGTCTAATAAATCTCAAATCCAAGACTTATTGTCCTTTGATAGAGATACTTGTCATCACATCAAGACAAAGACCTCTAATATATACATACAAAATAAAAACTTCTAAAGTAATCATTATCCACTAAACACTACATTTAAGTCTCACCAAGAGAGAGGTAGAAATGAGCATTAAAAGACTTGATGATCCCAATCCAAATAAGTATATACTAAATGGATACATTCACTATCTATTTTAAATGAATTTTGTATCATATCAGTTGATCCAGTTTAGAATAATGAGTTGGACATTCCAATTACATTATAAACCAATATATATAATAAAGAGGGACCCATGGAAAAGATCGATCGACAAGACTAGGTTGGTAATGAATGATTTTAAATAGCCTTATGATATTGATTTTTGGAACACGTTATTTCATATGATTAACATGACCACTAATAAGTTATTACTTTCTATTTATCATCACATATATAAAATATGTATTAGTTAGATATAAAGAATACATTCTATTATAATAATTTATATAAAAAATGCTTATATAGTAGTCATTAGGATTCATTGTTCCTGAAAGTAGAGAGCACATTTATGATATAAAGATTATGAAAAAAAATTTATAGCCTCACGTAATCTCTCAAGAAATGATTTAATAATTTTACTCAATATTTACAATATTTTTTCATAGAAATATGTCAAAATTTTCTATTTTTTTAAGTTGATCAAGATGTTAGTATGTGAAACTAATTTTATATGAAGATAATGATTTAATTACAAAAGATAATCAAATTTGATATATCTAACCTAAAATCTACAAACCAAGTTTTTGACTTTTTTTAAAATATCCAGGATTTTTTTTAGTATTGAGATCAAATACTTAAGAAGTATGACAACTCTTTCGCATAGAAAATATATTTTATATATTTTATATGATAAGATATATCATGACGCACATTGTTGGCTTACTACTTGATCTAAATGTAGACTTATCTAGATAATTTGGTTTGTCTATTGACTCAACTACATATAGAATAATCATAAAAAACTAAATTATTTGATAATAATTATGTCTGATATTACCTATGATGTCAGTATATTTAGTTATTTTTAAAATGTACATAAACATATTTATATAAATACAATACTTAAAATTATGAAGTATATGAAAAAAAAAATCAAGAAATGTGCTTATAATTAAAGATTATGACATTATTGGATTGAGAGATATTCAGATTCTATTTGGACTTCTACGATCACAAAGCAAAAAATTGACATATGTTTTTAATTTTACTTTTTTTTGTAAATAACTTTATCTTATGGAAAAATAAAAGACATATTTCGAGATCTAGTATATAAACAAAATACAAAGCTATGACATCGGCAACTTATGAACTTCAATGGACCAAATACTTCTTGAATCAGCTTTATCTTCTAGTTTAGAGATTGATGATATTTCACTATGACATCCAGATAATCAAACACATAGCAGCCAATTCAATATTCTATGAGCAGACAAAGCATATTAAGATTAATTATCATTTCTTTCAAAATAAAATTCAGGATATTTTGATCACTACAACCTACATAACTATCAATGAGCTGAGTAAGAACATCTTAATGCAGGCTATTAAAGGACCATAATTTTTTTCCCACTCTTCCAAGCTAAGAATACGTGATACGTATGCATTAACATGAGAAACATGTTCAATTTTTAGTTTAGTATTTTTATTTATTTGATTTTTATTGTTTGAAAATACCCGACTTGTGATCTTCCCCAAACTATATGCATGAGATTATATATAGCCAAAAAATTATGTTTCATTTTCATTAAAATTAATTTTCTTTTTTCAAAGATTCTCGACTCTCTCTCTCTCTCTCTACTCTATGCATATCCAAAATACTACTTATTTACACTTTGATTAAATAAGCCATGAAAAAAATATGAATATAAAAATATTTTTACTGAGTATTTATCAATTTAGAAAATATTCATAAAATAATTTTTTTGATAGTTGGTTTTGTGTCCACATAAAAGAAGAAAAATATTTCGACATAATATTGATGTCAATAAAGATATATATATTAAAGTAATATAACAAATGTGTTTTATATGTGGGATGTAAAGTAAATTTGTTACATCTATAAAATTATATTAAGATTCAATGTTAAGTTGATATTTTCTTGTCATGGTTATAAATGAGCTGATAGGACAACTAAGAAAATAGATATACTTATAAATGCTATATATAGATAATATTTTCTTAAACTAGTAAAAATTTAAATTGAAAATTAGATAGATAACACATGTTTGAGAGTAAAAAATTTAAAAATAAAAGATTGAAATTAAAAATTTGTAACTTTAATTTTAAATTGAAAAAATCAATTTCTTAAAATATAATTATTTTCGAAATTTATGATTTATAATTCAAAAGAAAGACAATTTTTTTAAAAAAAATTTTAACTAAAAAACTAAAACAATTGACCAAAATAAAGTATAATAGAAAAATAGATGTTAGATTAAAAAAATAAATAATATAAAAAAACAATTAATTACTCAATTTATGATTCATATTGTTTACTTTTTAGAAGAAAAAATATACATAGGATGGTTGCGATCGATAAATGTTGATAACATGAATGTGTAACTTATTGATCTCTTTTAAGAGATACAAACTATAATAGAAAAAAAAATCTTTTTTGATAACTTATAAATCTCAACACTATATCCCATCCCTAATATGAATAGAAAGTGTTGATCAAAAAGATAAATTTCTTACTTACAATATAAAGTTTTTCAAACGACTACAAATTATTTTTCCTCCGTTGCATCTGAACACATCATGAGAAGCAGCTTACAAGACTATGAAATTTGCTTGTAAAACTTCTAATTGTATCATAAAAGACTACTAGACCACATACTTATCTTGTATATAGTTGATGGGCTTTCTCTCGAGGCTTGAACACATTGTATGGGTTGGAATCAGTAACAGGGGGAGGGGCCTTCAGAATCAACCACACCCCATGACACCCACCACTTAGGAAAAATGTAAATTAGATGAAAATAATTCAAAACACAAATATATAGCAAGCATACAATAGAATCTTTAAAAGCAACTCCTGTGATTCATTAACCACTGAAACTATAATTAATGTGGAATGTCAAACATAGAGCCGTCAAAAGGACCATGTTGTGATGAAATAATTTATTATAGTGTGGCATATATGTATATTTATATGGTATTATACATATAGTATATATAGTTATAAATAATTATATATAGTTAAACTTATAGTTATCTATAGATATATTCTTACAAGTAACTATAAGTAATTATACATAAATGTATACAATGTTCTAAACAAATATATAAATTTACATATATGTATATATAGTTAGAAATATAGTTATATGTAATTATGTAGAGTGTTATATAGTTATACAAATATTTATATATAGTTATATACATAATGTTAAACAATAATTTGTATGTTGTTATACATGTAATTATAAATATAGTTCCATGTGGTTATACATATAGTTACATATATAGTTAAACTTATATTTATACAAGTATATATATTTTTCAATATAATTTTATATATTTATACATATAGTTATGTATAAGTATAGATAAAGTAAAATAAATTTTTATATAATAATATATAAAAATGTGTATTAAATATATGTTGAAAACTATATATTTTAATATAGTTACGTATAAAGTTTTTCTAGTTAAACATATAATAAGATACAAATATTTATAGTTATAAGTTATATGTTATTATACCTATAGTATATGTAGTTATAAATAATTATATATATATATATATATATATATATACACACACACACACACACACACACATACATACATAGTATATGTAGTTATATGTTATTATACATATAGTTTTATATATATATTCATACAAGTAGTTATATTTAGTTAAACATAAATGTATACAAAGTTATAAACAAATATATAGATTTACATATATGTATACATAGTTACAAATATTGTTTTATTTAATTATATAATGTTTTATATAGTTATACATATATTTATATATAGTTATACACATATAGTTAAACATAATGTTGTATGTTGTTATGCATTTAATTATAAATATAGTTACATGTGGTTATACATATAGTTTCACGTATAACTAAACTTATATTTATACAAGTAGGTATATATGAATTTTCATATAATTTTATATATTTATACATATAGTTATGTATAGGTATAGATATAGTAAAATATATTTACATATATTAATATAAAAAAATGTATAGTAAATATATGTTGTTAATTATATATTTAAATATAGGTACATATAAAGTTTTTATAGTTATACATATAGTAAGATATAATTATTTATAGTTATATGTTATTATACATATAGTATATGTAGTGATAAATAGTTATATATAGTTAAAAATATAGTTATATATATATATATTCATACAAGTAGTTATATGTAGTTATACATAATTGTATACAATATTATAAACAAATATATAGATTTAATAAATATATATACATAGTTACAAATATAGTTATATTTAATTATATAGAGTGTTACATAGTAATACAAATATTTATATATAGTTAAACAAAATGTTGTATGTTGTTATACATGTAATTATAAATATAGTTACTTGTGGTTATACATATAGTTACCCATATTGTTATACTTATATTTATACATGTAGGTATATATATTTTTTCAAATAATTTATATATGTATACATATAGTAATCTATAAATATAGATATGGTAAAATACATATTTTATATTAATATATAACAATGTATATTAAATATATGTTGTTAATTATTTTTTTAAATATAGTTATGTATAAAGTTTTTATAATTATACATGTAGTCAAAGACAATTATTTATAGTTATACATTCTTATATATATAGTATATATAGTTAAAAATAAAGTTATATATAGTTAAACTATAGTTATATATATATATATTCATACAAGTAGTTATAAGTAGTTATAGATAAATGTATACAAAGTTATAAAAAAATGTATAGATTTACATATATGCATACATATATGTATAAATAGTTACAAATATAGTTATATTTAATCATATAGAGTGTTACATAGTTATAAAAATATTTATATATAGTTATACACATATAGTTAAACATAATGTTGTATGTTGTTATGCATGTGATTATAAATACATGTAATTATACATATAGTTACCCATATAGTTATACTAATATCTATACATGTAGTTATATATATTTTTTCAAGTAATTTTATATATTTATACATATAGTTATGTATAGGTATAGATATAGTAAAATATATTTTTATATAATAATATATAAAAATGTATATTAAATATAAGTTGTTAATTATATAATTAAATATAGTTATGTATAATATTTTTATAGTTATACATCTAGTCAAAGACAATTATTTATAGTTATATGTTATTATACCTTTGAGATCCAATGGCAAAAAGATAAAATAGAAAACAAACAAGTTCGGCTTACAACAGATCAGAGCAAAGTAAATGTAGTCTTGTATTTCAAGCATGCGGTATATAAATATTAATATAATTTGAATCCCCCTTGGAATAGATGATGTCATCCATATAACAGAACAAAACTCAGGAAAAATAGGCAAAGATTAGATACACATCCAGATATGTCAACTAAGTTTCTCTCATACTGCTAAAATATTTTTTGACTTGCTGACAATGTTATTAGAAAGCCAATCAAGACTCTCGTAGAGGCCCTCGCCAGAGGTAGCACAGGTGCTATGAATGTACCAATGGCATTCGCAAAGAGAGTGAAGTCCTAGCTTGTCAGTAATTTCAGCCACATTCATTGCATTGGAAAGATCTTGCTTATTGGCAAACACTAGCAAAATATCAACTCGAAGCTCATCCTCATTAGCATCCGGTGCAACTCATCTCTTGCTTCAACAACTCAATCTCTATCTTTGCTATCCACCACAAATATGAGACCTTGGGTATTTTGGAAGTAATGCCTCCAGAGAGAGTGAATCTTGTCTTGACCCCCAACATCCCACACAGTGAAACTGAGGTTTTTGTATTCAAGAGTCTTTTCATTGAAGCCATTAGTCGGAATTGTGTTAGCAATTTCACCAAGCTTCAACTTGTACAAAATGGCTGTCTCACCGACAACATCAAGACATACCATCAAAAACCTCATTTCCTTGTTGACAAATATCCTGCTGAATAGCTTTGTGAACGTCTACCTCATTTCTTCCACTAAATATAAATCCCTTTGTCATATGGCAGTAAAGGAATCTTATGAGAGAAAGAAACATAATCAATAGACCTCAAGAGATGGTCACCAGAGAGGGAGGTAAACCTCTATATGTTTTTATACCTAAAGTATATATAGTTAAAAATAGAGTGATATATAGATATATTCATACAAGTTGTTATAAGTAGTTATACATATATATATACAAAGTTATAAACAAATATATAGATTTAATTATATGAATACATATATTTAACATAGTTACAAATATAGTTATATTTAATTATATAGACTATTTGATAGTTATACAAATATTTATATATAGTTATACATGTATAGTGATAAATATGTATGTAGTTAAAGATATTGTTATATATAATGTTTTTATAAATATACATATAGTAAAATATAATTATATATAGTTATATATTATTATACATATAGTATATTTTGTTAGAAATATAGTTATATAGAAATATACAAATAGTTATAAATTATTATATAGTTAAAAAAATAGTTATGTATAGTTATAAATATAGTTATAAAAATAGTTTACATAATTATAAATATAGTTATAAATACTTATATATATATATATAGGCATATGATTATATAATAATACAACTATTTAGATATAATATTTGTTTTTAAAAATATTTTTATAAATGTTACATATATATAATTATATATATGTAACACTTTTATAAATATTATATAGTATATATATCACATTTATATAAACATTATAAATATTATATATTTATATAAAAATTAATATGTTATATAAATGTTTACAAAAAAGTATAAATATTTTATATGTTATATAATTGTTATATAAAAAATTATATAAATGGATAGTTTTATGAAAATATTGTATAGGTATTTATAAACATTAATACATATGTATAAATATTTATATATAACATTATATGTTTATATAAACATATCAATGTATATATATGATGTAATACATTTATATATATTAAAGTATAGATATTTATATATAATGTCCTACGATTATATATAAATGTATAAAAGTTTATATATAATGTTATTTGTTTATAATATATTTGGAGACAACAAAAATAAAACCCATTAACATTAAGTTCATTTTTTCTCAAGTTACAGAAGTAGAAGACATTAACCATATTTTTTTTCATATGTTACATAAGTAGAAAATGATATGCAAACATTCAGTATTTGAAATCCATAAAACCCTAAAAAATTAAATAGTAAAAGAACAATGTTACACTAACAAATTATTATTTCATTAATGGTGTACAGTCAAAATCATATAATTGATATAAAAATAAAAGAAAAATTGGTGGAAAATTATAAAAAATCAAAGCCGAATATTCTGTAAAAACCAAACTACGTCCGTATGAACATGACCTGTGATGTCCTCGTAAAACTTTTGATCGGCTATTGCCGCAGGCCACGATAGCGCAATTCGAAGATGTGCTCGTCCTCTTCCCCTCACCTCCCCGAGTCAACTTGAAACTTCCCTCACTAAATCTTGCTAGTCGCAAAAGCATGAGCTCTCACATCTCGCCTCCAACAAATACATTTAATCATTTGATTTATGTTTGTCAATACAATTTTATTTAAACATATATTGATTAAATATATTTATGTTTGTAAATAATAAATAGTTTATTAGGTTGAAATTTTATCTAATTCAAAATATATTGATTAAATTATTAGATTTATAATTTTTTTTATTGAACATTTTGAATTTTCTATGGTTTTAATCATTAAATTACTTCAAAAAATTGAAACAAATTAATTTATTATATGATTAGAATTCAACATCATTAATTAAAAAAACATTAATTTAAAAATATTGTAACATTATTCTGATATTTTATGCCATTAATCAAAAAAACGATAATGTTTGAAAATTTTTGTAATTCCAGCGCCCGATCCCAAACCTAGATTTTTGAAATTTGTAATTTTCTATTTAATCAAAAATACTAATATAAGATTATTTTTAAAATAACTTTCATTAATTCTATTTTTATAAATTTTATAAATAAATTATAAATTTCCATAATTTATATTTTTGAACATATATAGGCTTTTTTGATATTATATTTATATAAATATTAGAAAAAAAAAGTTTATTAGAAAATTTTAAATAAAATGTTTGTTAGAATATTTTTTGTAGGTTGCTCCCGTAGTCTCGTTTTGCTTCTCCTCTCTTCGTTGTTGAAAGATAGAAAAAATTTTAAGTGCTTAATTCCTTAGCATTTTTTTTTCATAGAAACTATAAATACTAAAATTGGATTCAAATATATAGAAAATAATGAGACAAAAATATAAAAGTAAACTAAAATTATAAAAAATAAATAATTAAAATAAAAAAAATGAAATAGATTTTTATTTAACCGTAAAAGATATTTTTATATAAATAAATAAAATAATATTATATAATAATATAGTTTTTCATATATATATATATATATATATATTATAGTTATAAATCTTTAAGAATTCAATTTATGTATCATTAATATAATATGAAATAACTATAAAATCATATAATTTTAATATTTTAGTCATTATAAATTTTAATCTTTGATGTGTTCATTTAAGAACCACACTTAGATATTTTTTTTAAATCATCAAAATTTTTTTGATGTAATTAAAACTTCTATGTATTAATCTTTAAATATTCATTTATTATCTTTTAAATTTTATAAAAAATTTGAATTTTTTTTAATTCACAATTTTTAAATCTTTTAGTCATTATTTTTTTAAAAGATTCCTATAATCATAAAAATATTTTATGATTATAGGAATAATATTAATATTTACTTTTTTTTTCATTAATTCATATATTTTTATAAATTTTTTTATTTAATCAAATAATTGTTACTTTTAGCTTTTTATTAGTAGTAATTTTTATTAATGTTTTATTTTAATTAAAATATTTTAAAATTTATTATAATTAAATAATAAATTATATAATGTTTTTAATAGAAATATTTAAATATCATTATTAAAAATATCAGAAAAATATTTTGGATAATTTTTTAATTAAATTATAATAAAAAAAATAGCTATTTTAGTCTTATTTTATAAAAATTTTTATTTGTATTTATATATTTATTAAATATTTTTTTATAATATCCTATTTTATAATTATACGAGGAGATAGTGTCTTTCAAGGATCACCCATCTATAGACCACGACATACCTTTAATATAGAAAATTACATAAAATATTAAAATAAATAATTCTAAAAAAATTAAATTATTAAAATCTTGTGATGGAAATAATCACAAGCCTAAATAGCTAGGCAAAAATCTCTAGCTAAATGCATATATTTTGAGAAAATAAATATTTAAGGAATTATCCCTTCCAATTATATATAAAATTATAAAAAAATAAATTAAGATAATTATTTAGTGATATATTATGTCTGGATCTAATTAGTTAAAGAAATTTTATCGCTAAATCTGTCACTAAATACATCACTAAATTCCCCGCTTTTATTTGCGTAGAATTTACGAAAATATTAGTGATGAATTATGTATGGATCTAATTAGCTAGGGAAATTTCATCGCAAAATCCATTGCTAAATTCCCTACTTTTCTTTGCTTAAAATTTACGAAAATAATAGTGACGGATCATGTATGGATCTAATTAGCTAGAAAAATTCTGTCGCTAAATCCGTCGGTAATTCCGTCACTAAATTGCTCGCTTTTCTTTGTACTAAATTTTCGAAAACACTAAAGATGGATTATGTCTGGATCTAATTAGTTAGGGAAATTCTATCGTTAAATCCGTTGTTAAATTTCCCACTTTTCATTGTTTACAAATTTACAAAAAATATAGAATTAGAAAATTTTCAATCGTCCAATTCCATCGTTAAACCATCACAAACTTTTATTTCAATGTAAAATTAGAAATCCCTTCTTATTCTCTAGCTAATCCCTCACAAATTAGCTAGGGATTGATCCCTAGCTAAATTGATATTTTTTTGTAGTGGATATTCTTATGCTGCATTTCTTATTGTGGAAGTTATCATAGCAGAGCACATCCCACAGGACCGGGATGAGCTAAGCTTGTAACCTATTCTGATGTGCACGTCCCACCGGATCGAGATGTGTTGAGCCGAGGTTTCTCTTTTCTAAAAATTTGTACAACAAATATGATAATATAAAAGTAATATATGTGAATATATATGATTATATAAAAGTTGTTTAACTATTATCTTAAACATACCTAATTATTGGGAATGTTGTTTCTTCTAATGTGAAAATGCTTCTATATTTATTCGGGATATTATGGGCTTCAAAGTCTTGATTTCCTAATTTTTTTCCATCTTTAACTAACTTATCAGCAATTTGATTGCATTCTCTAAAAATATGTTTTATATTGCCGTTTAATTTCATTACAAGTTGATTAATTTTCTCTATCTCATTTATATATTTCCATAGCAAATTTTGTTCTTTAATTATACTTACTAAGGTTAATGAGTCCACTTGAATTTGTATATTTTTTAAGTTTTTAGTTTTGCACAATTTTAGACCTAACAGGAGAACAAAAATTTCTACTTGTAGGGGAATGATTGTTGTCTATTTTCTAGTGTATGCCCATAGCACCTTGCCTTTGGAGACTTTCAGTATTCCACCACCTCCAGCTATAATCGTTTCTCTTTTAAAACTCATATCTATATTAAGAGTCAGCTAGTTGTTTGAGAGTTTGTTCCAGTGAATGTTTATAAACTTTTAAGGTTTAGGATTTAAGATTCTTAATTGCTATCTATCTATATAGTCTTTTTTTTCTATATATGTAAGATTTTTTAATGGGAAAACTTCTGATATAGTAATTATTTCTTTTTTAATATTTCTCACTGTCTTCTATTTTCATTTCTATATTCAAGTACCGGTTTTTATTTCTTACTTTCCATATACACCATACTATTAGAGGTGGAATGGTGTTTTGGAGCCATCTTTGTGCAAATTTATCTTTAGGCCCCTTCATCCATTTTAGAATTCTACTTTTAAGGGTTTAATTTTTAAATTTCAAGCCCATTTCCTTCTCAAATTTTTCTCATATCTTTGAAGCTAATATTCCCTGTGAAAAATAGATGATCTGAGGATTCTATATTTATTTTGCATCATTCACATCTAGAAGCTAAATTTATTCCTTTTATTTGTATAAATATGTCTAATGGAATAATGTTAGATTGTGGTTTCCATGAGAATTGGTGAATTTTTAATGAATTATTATTATTCCATTACCATTTCCACACTTATTGTAGAGGTTTTATATTCCTAACTAGATTCTTGGCTGATTTTAGAAAGAATATGCATTCCTCATTTAATTTCCATTTCCAGACGAATTTAGTTAATACTGAGAGCCCATCTTCTACTTTTTGTTTTAGTGTTTGTTTCTATAATTGAGATTCATTGCTTAACTTTTTTATCTTATCTGTGTCATTATTAACCAAGTATTTAGATCTCATATAATTTTCCTAGAGATTGTTATTTTATCTTATCCTCCACCATCTCTTGCAAGCCTATGCTTCTGCTAAATGTTCTAAACTAGAGAAACCAAGCCCCACCTCCTTTTTGGGAAGAGCATAGATTTTCCCATTTCATTTAGTATAGTTTATGTTTATTTTCGTTTTTCCCTCAGAAGAAATTAGTTAATTCTTTTTCTATTTTTTTATAAAGTATTTAGGTAGCTACATAATCATAAGATTGTGAATAAGTAGACTTTGTAGTACATGTGTGATGAGGTTTACCCTCCCACTCATGTTCAGAGATTCAACTTTCCATCCCGCTATCTTATTCCTAAGCTTATTTAAGAGGAAGTCTAGGTGTTCAGATTTAAAACTACCTTCGTATAATGAACAACCAAGATACAAAAAAACTCCTTTCTCATAAAAGAATCATATTTTTCTTTTATTTTGTGAATGAGACTTAGAGGTGCATTCATTGAAATTTTAAGTTGACATTTAATTCTATTTAACTTTAAGCCCATTTGTTCTTCCATTGTTTGAAAGATTTCTATTAAGTTCTTTATTGATTTCTTATTCCCATTTGTGAATAATATAAATTCATCTGCATATACCAGACAACTTATATACAGAGAGTCTTTATGTTGCCTAAAGGAAGGATATATCTTTGAAACATTTTTCTTTTTAGATATTCTAAACTAATTCTAGATATATGTTAAAGAGTGCTAGAGATAAGGGATCTCCTTGTCTTAAACCAAGAGAAGGTTTAAACTATTTTCTTTTATCAGCATTTATGATAATCTTAAACCATGTGATCAAAATGCATCTAAAAATTAGATCTATCCATGCTTCTGCAAAATCCACTTGCCTCATGGTAAAGCTTAAGACTTTCCAGTCTACTTTATCAAAGGCTTTCGATAGGTCTAGTTTAAATATAACATTATGACTTCTAGTTTTGTATGGTAAGTCTTTCATAAGTTCTTTAGCTAGGCATATGTTTTCCATAATTAGTCTATTTTTCATAAAACTTGATTGTTAATTTGATATGATTTTGGGAAGAACAAGTTTTACTCTATTTTGTAGAAGTTTTGCTAGAATTTTATAAATTGAATTACATAAACTAATGAGTTGATAATCTTCTCCCCCTAGGGGGTTTTTCTTTTTAGGAATAAGAACAATATGGGTTAGCACCCACCTTTTGTTAATCTCTATGCCACAGAAGAACCAATGAATGGCATGAACAATATTTACTTTAATGATATTCCAACATGCTTGTAAAAACTTGTCAATCCATCCATCTTGACCAGCTACACTGCTATTGTCCATGCTATAGATAGTTTTTTGATTTCTTCCTCCTCTGGAAATTCCATTAACTTTTTATTATCTAAATCATTAATTAAGTTATTTATGTTCTATAAAATATTTTGTTCTTTAATTATGCTTTCATTGCATAATAGTTTTTTTATATATATCTTCTAGCAAGTCTTTAATTTCTTCTCTGTTTTCTAACTCTATTCCTTCGTTATTTTTTATTCCTATAATTTTATGTTTTTGATTTTTTTATTTTTGATGCCATCTAAAAGAATTTTAGCATTTAGGTCTCATTCTTTTAGCCATTTTACTTTTGCTCTTTATTTCCAGAAAATTTCTCCCATGTGTAATTTTAGTTTAAGTTCACTTTTTGCTTTATTAAGGGCACAGAGATTATACGTACTCTGATCTTTCTCATATGACTTTTCTAATTCATTGATTTTTTGTTCTATTTCTATGATAGATTTTATTTATATTGCCAAACTTATTATTGTTCCACTTTATTAGACATTTCTTTAATCTATTAAGTGTTATCATGAAAATCTGGTTTGTGTTGCCACTTACTGGTAGCGACGAAGACTTTCACGGTGTCTTAGAAGTCTTCATGCAAACACCACTTATTCTAGAAGTTGATGGATATATTTTTGGGATTTATTTTAATAAAATTAATAATAGTGGCTTATGATTTGAACATGTGGTGTTCAAGTGTTTGACTTTTATATTTCTAAAAGAGTTAATCCATTTGGCGTTAAAAATAATTCCATCTAGTCTTGACCATATCGCTCCTTTTTTTTGCAATTTTTCATCTAGGTGTAGTTTGAGCCTAAAAATGTTGCCTCCCATAGGTTGTAGTTGGAGATAGTTATATTAAAGTGTTCACTAGCCTGTGAATTTTTAGTTCTCCCCCATTTTTTCTTTGATGTAGTTTTGATCGTATTAAAGTCACCCGAATTACCCTTGGAGTTTTTTTTTACTAAAATATCCTCCATGATTTTCCATAGCTCCTATCTTTTTTCTTTAGAATTATTAGCATGCACTACTGAAATGGTACCGTCTATGCCTTTTGTTATACTAAGATTAATTATTTGATCATATTCTTTAGTGTTAGTAATATCTATGCAATTTTATCACATGACCTATATTCTACTCACTTTATTAGAGAAAGCTTTACTAAATCCTAGTTTGTTCTTAATTATCACATGACTTATATAAACCATTGGCTCTACTAACATTAGGAGAGAAATGTTATCAAGTTTTATTAATTTCTTTAGTCTATTTAAGGATGGTGTGTTGGCGATTCCCCAAATGTTCCATAATAACTAACTAAAGATTACTCTAGGATTTTAATTGTGCTTTTGTTTTGCACTTTAATTCATGTGTTAAATTTAAATGTTTGTTAGTGTTTCTAGTTTTTTTATATTGTTAGGTCCTTGGGGTTCTTTATCTTTAAATATTTTATTCATTGGTAGGCTTATAATATTTAAGTCATCTATAGCCTTTTCTCTATTATAGGATGTCACTCTATTTTTGTCTATATCAATATCATCTTTAGAGTAGCTCATGTTTCTCATTTCTATTTTAGTTTGAATGTTATTTCAAGATTTAATGGATTTAGAATCTGAAACCTTTTTTGAGGTAGAAAACCAATCCTATGTATTTTTTATTTGCTTTATCTTTGGCTTTCTAGTTCTAATCACTATCTTTGTACATGTGGCTGTACACCATTTATGTTTGTTTTTATACCAGAATCATTAAGAACAGGGGCTCCTGGACTAACCATTTGTCTTTCTACATCATTAAGTTCAACTTGATTTTCCATTTTCTTTTCTTTTTGACCCTTTTCTTACATGCATTACAGTAAGTAGGAAGAGATTCTAGATCCCTAGGAAGCTAGAAACCTACTTTCTCATTCTGGCCAATCCATAACTGATTCGGGAAAGAGAATAGAAGGTTTACTTCATTACAAACTCTGGCAACACTGCTCGCGAGATTGGTCGTGGCTCCAACCCTTAATAAAGGCTTACCATTGAGATTAGAGAAGGAGAAAAGTGTAGTTTTGTTATATGAATGAATGGGGAAGAGGGGAAAAGGAACCAAACCGGCAAAAGAAGATTTTCTTCTTTGATGTTAAAATTTGGTGCCCATTTGAATACTCGCACTGAATAACCCAAGATTGTCTAGGGTTCCTTCATTAATAAAGGCTTACCCTTTTCTTACATGCATTACAATAACTAGGAAGAGATTCTGGAACCATAGGTTGCTAGAAGCCTACTTCCTCATTCTGGCCAATCCATAACTGATTCGTGATAGAGAATTGAAGGTTTACTTCAATACAAATTCTAGCCACACTATGGCTTGAGAGATTGGTCGTGGCTCCATCCATTAATAAAGGCTTACCGTTGAGATTAGAGATGGAGAAAAGTGTAGTTTTGTTAAATAAATGAATGAAGAAGAGGGGAAAAGGAACCAAACCAGCAAAAGAGGATTTTCTTATTTGATGTTAAAAATTGGTGCCCATTGGAATACTTGCATTGGATAACCCTAGATCTTCTAAAGTTTCTTCATCCACGGACACATGAAGTCCTCCTCTATGAATAGCTGAATTAAAACATGTTTACCATCAATTGCACCAAGCTAAATCAGAACTCTGAGTTTTAAAGAAGAGAATAACATATTTATTTTCTTGGAATCACGGTCAGCCATGGAATATTTTCCCAATGAGAGAGTGTTTATTAAGAGTAGAGAGGTTATCAACTTATTCAGGGGGGGAGGAGGGGGGGAATATCATGGATTCCCCATATTTCTTTGAATACTATTTATTAGATGGTGCAGTTAATTGATAAATATTAGAAAATGATTTCTTATAAGCAAGATAATCACTTTCAATGATTATTCAGCTTGAATTAACCACTTTCTTCCAGAAATCAAAGCTTTTTATCCCTAGAATATCAACTTTATCTCTCTAGAACTTAGATATGCAAAAAAATATTTCTTCTTATTCTTCCTTTTTCTTTTGTTCTTATCTTCTTATTCTTCTAATTCTTTAAATTCGACTTATTATTCTTATTCTTCTTTTTCTTCTTATTATTCTTTTTCATGTTATTCTTATTATTTTTTCTTATTCTTCTTATTCATATCTTCTTATCGTTTCTATTCTACTTATTCTTATTATTCTTATTATTGTTATTATTCTTCTTATTCTTCATATTTTTCGTATTCTTTTTTATTATTCTTTTCTTCT
The DNA here is from genome assembly GCA_029783825.1 of Sapria himalayana. Taxonomy (NCBI): domain Eukaryota; kingdom Viridiplantae; phylum Streptophyta; class Magnoliopsida; order Malpighiales; family Rafflesiaceae; genus Sapria; species Sapria himalayana. Next base: position 25,609 of record JAREIK010001963.1, on the reverse strand, counting down.
TATTCTTTATATTGTTCTTAATCTTCTTATTCTTTTTATTATTCTTATTATCTTTATTATACTTATTCTTATTATTCTTTTTATTCTTATTATTCTTTTTATTCTTTTTATTCTTTTTATTCTTCTTATTCTTATTATTCATCTTATTCTTCTTATTCTTCTTATTCTTTTTATTCTTCTTATTCTTCTATTTATTTTAATTCTTCTATTTCTTTTAATTCTCGTTATTCTTATTATTCTTCTTATTCTTTTTATCTTTTTATTCTTTTTATTCTTCTTATTATTGTTATTCTTCTTATTCTTCTTATTATTTTTATTCTTTTTATATTTGTTATTCATCTTATCTTCTTTTTCATGTTATTCTTGTAATTCTTATTGTGCTACTTATACTTCTTAATCTTTTTATTCTTTTTATGCTTTTAAATATTATTATTATTCTTATTCTTCTTATTCATCGTATTCTTATTATTATTATTATTATTATTATTATTATTATTCTTGTTCTTCTTTCACTTCTTTTTCTACTTATTCTACTTATTCTTCATATTCTTCATTTTATTCTTACTATTCTTATTATTATTCTTCTTATTTATCTTATTCTTCTTATTCTTCTTATTTAGCTTATTCTTCTAATTCTTCTAATTCTTCATATTTAGCTTATTATTCTAATTCTTCTTATTCTTCAAATTCAGCTTATTCTTCTAATTCTTCTTATTCTTATTATTTTATTTATTCTTATTATTATTCCTTATTCTTCTTAGTCATCCTATTTTTATTCTCTTCTTATTCTTCTTATTCATCTTATTATTTTATTCTTCTTATTATTTTTATATTTCTTATTCTTTTTATTCTTCTTATTATTCTTTTTATTCTTATTCTACTTATTTTTCATATTCTTCTTATTCTTCTTTTTTATGTTATTTTTGTTATTTTTTTATTTTTCTTATTATTTTTATTTGGTTGATTCTTCTAATTCTTTTTATTCTTCTTATATTTCTTATTCTTCTTATTCTTCATATACTTCTAAATCTTTTTATTCTTCTTATTCTTATTATTCTTCTTATTCTTCTTATTCTTATTATTCTTCCTTATTCGTCTTATTCCTCTTATTCTACTTATTCTTATTATTCTTCTTATTCTTCTTTTAATTCTTATTTTATTTATTCTTATTTTCTTTTTATTATTTTTATTTATCTTATTCTTCTTAATCTTTTTATTCTTTTTATTTCTTCTTATTTTTCTTATTATTGTTTTATTCTAATTCTTCTTATACTTCTTATACTTCTTATTCTTCTTATTCTTCTTATTCTTCTTATTCTTTATATTCTTCTTATTCTTATTATTTTTCTTATTCTTCTAATATTTCGAATTCTTCTTAATATTCTTATTCATATTATTCATCTTATTCTTCTTATATTTTTTATTTTTATTATTCTTCTTATACTTCTTATTTTTCATATTCTTCTTATTGTTCTTATTTATCTTATTTTTCAAATTCTTATTATTCTTATATTTGTTATTTTTCTTTTTCATATTATTCTTGTTATTCTTCATTTTCTTATCTACATATGCTTTTTATTCTTCTTTTTTTTGTTATTCTTATTATTCTTATTATTAATATTATACTTATTATTCTTATTATTCTTTTTTTATTATTCTTCTTTTTAATCTTCTTCATTTTATACTTCTTATTCTAATTATTATTTTTATTCTTTTATTCTTCTTATTCTTCTTATATTTCTTATTCTTTTTATTCTTTTTATTCTTTTTATTCTTTTTATTCTTTTTATTCTTTTTATTCTTTTTATTCTTTTTATTCTTTTTATTCTTCATATTCTTATAATTCTTCCAATTTTTTTATTCTTCTTATTATTCTTTTTTTTCTTTTTATTTTATTTATTCTAGTTTTCTTTTTATTATTTTTATTCTTCTTAATCTTTTTTTCTTTTTATTATTCTTATTTTTTTATTTTTGTTTTCTTCTAATTCTTCTTATACTACTTATTCTTCCAAATCTTCTTATTCTTCTTATTCTTCTTATTCTACTTAGTCTACTTATTCTTCTCATTCTTTTTATTCTTCTTATTAAACTTATTTTCTTTTTTTTATTCTTCTTATTAATCTTATTCTTCTTTTTATTTTTATTCTTCTTATTCTTCATATTCTTGTAATTCTTCGAATTCTTATAATTCTTCTTATTATTCTTATTCATTTTATTTATCTTATTTATCTTATTCTTCTTTTTATTCTTATTATTCTTATTCTTCTTATTTTTCTTATTTTTCTTATTTTTCATATTCTTCATAATGTTCTTATTCTTCTTATTTTTCAAATTCATATTATTCTTCTTATTTTTCTTATTCTTCTTATTTTTCTTATTCTTCTTATTTTTCTTATTCTTCTTTTTAATATTATTCTTGTTATTCTTCTTTTTCTTATATTCATAGCCATTTTATTTTTGTTTTCTTCTTATTCTTCTTATTCTTATTATTCTTATTATTCTTATTATTCTTCTTATTCTTCTTATTCTTCTTATTCTTCTTATTCTTCTTATTCTTCTTATTCTTCTTATTCTTCTTATTCTTCTTATTCTTCTTATTCTTCTTATTCTTCTTATTCTTCTTATTCTTTTTATTCTTATAATTCTTATTATTTTTTTATTCTACTTATTTTTCTTATTCTTTTTATTCATCTTATTCATCTTATTCTTTTTATTCTTTTTATTCTTTTTATTCTTTTCATTCTTTTTATTCTTTTTATTCTTTTTATTCTTTTTATTCTTTTTAATCTTATAATTCTTGTTATTTTTTTTATTTTTCTTAATCTTCGTATTTTTCTTATTCTTTTATTCTTCTTATTCATCTTATTCTTCTTTTCTCTTATTTTTATTATTCTTATTATTCTATTTATTCTTCTTATTCTATTTATTCTTATTATTCCTTATATTCTTCTTTTCTTCTTATTATTCTTGTTCTTCATATTCTTATTATTCTTCTCATTATTCTTATTATTCTTATTCTTGGTTTTCTTGGTATTTTTCATTTTCTTATTATTCTTTTTATTATTTATTTTCTTAATATATTTTTCATTCTTTTTAACCTTCGTATTCTTCTTAATTGTCTTGCTCTTCTTATTGTTCTTATTCTTCTTGTTTTTTTATTCTTCTTATTCTTCTTATTCTTCTTTTTATTCTTCTTATTCTTCTTATTTTTCTTATTATTATTCTTATTATTCTTATTCTTCTTATTCTTATTATTTTTCTTATTGTTTATATTCTTCTTATTCTTTTTCTTCTTTTTATTCTACTTATTCTTTATATTCTTCTTATTTACTTATTCTTCCATTTCTTCTTATTTTTCTTATTATTATTATTATTATTATTATTGGTATTCTTAATATTCATCTATTTTTTTTTATTTTTTTTATTCTTCTTTTTCTTTTTATTCTTCTTATTCTTTTAATTCTTCTTAATCTTCTTATTTTTTTTATTCTTCTTATTCTTATTATTCTTCTTATTCTTCTTATTCATCTTATTCTTCTTATTCTTCTTATTCTTCTTATTCTTCTTATTCTTTTTATTCTTATAATTCTTGTTATTTTTTTATTCTACTTATTTTTCTTATTCTTTTTATTCTTCTTATTCTTCTTATTCTTTTTATTCTTCTTATTCTTCTTATTCTTTTTAATCTTTTTATTCTTTTCATTCTTTTTATTCTTTTATTCTTTTTAATCTTATAATTCTTGTTATTTTTTTATTCTTCTTATTTTTCTTATTCTTTTATTCTTCTTATTCATCTTATTCTTCTTTTCTCTTATTCTTATTATTCTATTTATTCTTATTTATTTTTTTTTATTCTTTTTATTCGTCTTATTCTTGTTATCCTTGTTATTCTTGTTATTCTTCTTATTCCACTTATTATTCTTATTCTTCTTATTCTATTTATTCTAATTATTCCTTATATTCTTCTTTTCTTCTTATTATTTTTGTTCTTCCTATTCTTATTATTATTCTTATTATTCTTATTATTCTTATTCTTGGTTTTCTTGGTATTTTTCTTTTTCTTATTATTCTTTTTATTCTTTGTTTTCATCATATTTTTCTCATTCTTTTTAAGCTTCTTATTCTTCTTAATTTTTTTACTCTTCTTATTGTTCTTATTCTTCTTGTTTTTTTTATTCTTCTTATTCTTCTTATTCTTCTTTTTTTCTTCTTATTCTTCTTCTTTTTTTTTGTTTATTAATTATAACTCTCTCTTTTGGCGGAGGAATACCATTTATACAAGCTATCATCTACCCTTATCCCTCTTACACCCATTTTTAAAACTCAAAAATAAAGTAACCTATATTTTACATCAAACTCATTTATAGATAGCTTTATAATAATTATAATACTTGTTATTGCTTCTTCCAGTCTTGTCCTAACTATGAGCATTCTTTATCTTGTATCTTTCTATGCATTCAGAAATTTCTTCCATTCTTATATCTTTGAATCTTCTTGTTTAAGGAGCCCAACGACTTCCTCAATGTCTCCCAGCTTGCACTCTTTAGCTATCTTGTACAATCAAGAACTCATTCTCCCTTCCAAAATCTTTAAGCACATTTGTGAAGTATTTTCCGGGGTGTGTAGCCGCAGATTTTTGTGTGTCCCTTAACTTGCAAAATTCTCTGCCCTGCAAGAATCAAGTGCATCATCCGCATAATATAATTCCCATTAACCCGCCCTTCCCTACACAATTCGAAAGAATAAATGACAAGAAAGCCTTTTATTCTTCCTTGCTTATGATGCTGATGTGCTATCATTGCTCTACTTCCTTCCATACTTTTTGCTCTGTGATCTTCTCTTGCCCTACTTTTGATGTTCTACATTAACTCCATACGTACTTATAACACATCACACCAACCATGACTTACAGATTTCCAAAATCTAAATTACACAAACTCCTTATAGAATTGAAAAGTAACACAAAATCTATCCAAAATCTAAAAGCGCTAAAAAACAGACTCAAATTCTACAGACTCCCTACAGCATGAACTTATACAGCAACTTTACCCCGGGCCACTTGTTTCTTTGCTACCTGAAATTCTAAAGAGAAACTATGCATACAAAATTAACAGCTGTCACTTATAAAATGCTCAACCTATCCCCTCAAGACCAGGGTGTCAAGACTGATTTTCCAGCCAGCTATTATGCTTTTTTAAGCTGTATACATTATACCCATGTGAGCTTGATACACCATACCCTACTCAAGCAAACCTGCACAACAGATACACACTACAAAACTTGCACAACAGAATCTCACCCAATGAAACTACACTGTTGCGCCTGTACATACCGGGCAACGTGCAGCCTGTTATAGCTGTTTTTTTTTTGCAGCTTTCCCATACTGCTGTTCCTCTAAACAAACCTGAAAAGCAAGTAACCACAGTGCACACATACAGAAAGCCCCATGTTCCAGCCTAGAATTATTAGTTTTTGTACGCCCCTCAGGACCAGGGCGCCCTCTTTTCTTCTTTTTTTTGAGAATTATATAATAACTTATACTTTTTTAGAGATTTTTAATTAATGATAAGTATCTATTCCTTTTTCCATAAACTAACATCCTAATCTTTAATTCTTTGTATTCTAATATATGGAAAACTTATTTTATCTAAATCTATTAAGCCTTTAAACTTATCAGGAATATCTTCTCCTATAAATTCTTGATTGCCTTTTCTCAACCCCTCTGCTGCTAGTTTATCTGCTACTACATTTTCCTCCCTTAATATATGTAATATTGTACCATTTAATTCATTTAACAGTTTTTTGATTCTGTTGATTTCCTCCTCAAATCTCCACAGCTTTATTTTACTTAGTACAAGATCAACTAACAAGCTTGAATCTACCTGAACTTGAATATTTATAAGATTGTTTTCCTTACAAAGCAGCAAGCCTCTTTGTAAGGCCATAATTTCCACCTGTAGGGCGGAAGAAGCCTCTCCAGTCATTGTAAATGCTTTCATAACATTTCCTACCTCATTTCTTATTATGCCGCCACCTCCTGCGGCTCCTATTTCCCTCTTGAAGCTACCATCTGTATTGATAGTTAATTCTCCTTGGAGAGGTTTCTTCCAACTAACTATTCTGATTTTTTGCTGTGCCTTAATTTTTATAGAGAGACTCCAAGACTTTTGTCTCTCTTCATCTAAGTCTATGTTTCTAATTTTTGTGGGATAACAAGCTGATATAAATAAACTTTCTTTTTTTATTTCTTCTAAGATATTATTAAAATTCATTGGAATACCTTCAAACATGCTTTTATTTCTGGCCTTCCATAGACACCAGACTGTTATATGTGGAATAAAATTCCATATCCATTTCAAAATCTTGTTTTTTGTGTGAATATTCTAGTTTTTTAACCTATCCTTCAAATCTAGCGCACCTTTTTTAATTTCTGCCTCTATCTCTAATTTTCTCCAAAGTTTCATAGCTATTTTCCCTGTAGAGAACAAGTGATTAATGCTTTCCGTCTCCTAAAAGTAGCATTCACATCTAGAAGCTAATCTTATACCCTTTTTTGTATATTATCATCCACTGGGATCATGTTTGACAGAAGTTTCCACATGAAAATGCTTATTTTTTGTGGTAACTCCTTTTTCCATGCTCTCCTAAATATTTCCTGCTCTGGACTCTTTTCTCTAACCAACCATTTAGCACTCTTTAATGTGAATTTTCACGGTGAGTTTATCTTCCATTTCCACCCACTTTCAACTAAAATTAAATTCTTATCCAAAATTTCTTGGTGTTCTCTCATTAATTTCCAGATTTTAGAAGATTTCCTGGGATTTTTAAAAGCGTTATTACCTAAACCATACCTAGCTTTAATATATTCCGTCCAGAGGCTACCATTTTCCTTCAGCTTCTACCAATTATTACAGGCCCAGGCTTTTGCAATATCTTCTAATTTATAAAAACCTAGCACAACCTCTTCCTTCGGGAAACATAATTCACCCCATTTTTTCCAATGTAATTTATTTCTGCCATCTTTTTTACCCCATAAAAAAGTTGACATTTCTTTTTCTAATTTTTTAATTATTGATTTAGGAGGCTGCACCGATATTAAGATATGAGCTAGCGATCCTTGCAAAACATGTGTTATTAAGGTCATTCTTCCTGCCATACTCAATAGATCTTCCTTCCAGCCCATTATTTTGTTTCTAATTTTATTTACTAACAAATCTAATTCTTTCTCCTTAATTTTCCCTTCTTGAATAGGACAACCCAAGTATATCAATGTGCCTTTATTCTGTGTAAACTCCGTTATATTTTTAACCTTTTGAGCACTGTATTCAGAAACTTTACCGGCCAACATAAATTGGCATTTATTATTTTTTAATTGCTGCCCTATTTCTTCTTCCAATGTTTGTAGTAGTCTCATCAAATTTTCTATCAAGCGACTACTGGCATTTGTAAAAATAATGACATCATCCGCATATGCTAAGCAGCTCACATTAGGTGTATTTCTAGGCTGTTTATATTTGAGAATAATACCTTTTTCCATTTCATCTTTTAAATTTACAATACGTAATTATAAATAGATGTTAAACAATGAGAGGGAAAGAGGGTCCCCTTGCCTAAGCCCTCTAACTGGTTTGAATTCCTCTCTGACCTGCCCATTAATCAGAATTTTGACCCAAGTGCTAGAAACACATATGTACATTAGATCGATCTAAAATTCTGAGAAGCCCATTTTTCTCATGAGATAACATAAGATATCCCATTCAAAACTATCAAAAGCTTTAGATGGATCTAATTTTAGAATTACACTGTGGCCTCTTGCTTTCACCCCAATTTCTTTTATCATTTCCGATGCCAAAATTTATATTTTCCATTATTAATCTATTTTTAACAAAATCGGTCTGTTCAATCGAGATAATAGAGGGGAGAATCTTATTGAGCATGTTTTGAAGTAATTTAGTTAAGATTTTATAAATAGAGTTACATAGACTTATTGGCCTAAAATCTTCTGCTCTTTGTGGGTTTTCCTTTTTGGGAATCAGGACAATGAACGATTTAGCCCATGCCTTGGTGATATCTGCACCAGCAAATATCCATTCAATAGCTGTAACCAGATCTTTTTTAATAATCAGCCAAGCTCGCTTAAAGAAATAATTATTCCACCCAATAGGGCCTGCCGCACTATCCTTATCAGTGCTAAATACTGCCTCTTTTACCTCTTCCTCTCCAGGGAGTTCCCCTAAGACTTTGTTATCCTCATCTTTGACCTTTCTTTCTATTTTTTGCATTAGTGTAACTCCTTTAATGATATTTGGCACACATAAGTGATATTTAAAATAACCTTCTAGTTCTTTTTTAATATCTTCCTCCTTTTCTACCCAGTCCCCATTAGATATTTTTAATCCCTTTATTTTTATTTTGCATTTCTAACCTTGGCCATAGTATTGAAGAACATAGTGTTTTTGTCTCCTTCTTTTAACCATTTGATTTTTGCTCTTTGTTTCCAAAAGATTTCTTCCATGTGCAGTTTGAGCCTAAGTTCTGCCTTTGCTTTGCTAACTTTGATCCTCTCGTCTTCATTTGGCCTCTCCTCAAATTCCAATTCCGATGTGGCCACTTTCTACTCTGCTTCTTGAATTTTTTGATAAATATTTCCAAAAACTTATTTATTCCATTTTATTAATTCTATTCGTAAGTTTTGTAACTTTGAGGCCAGTATTTGGGCTGGATTACCTTCAACCCGCCTTTCCCAAGTCTCTTTTAAAATAATGTCAAAATCATTATGCATACCCCACATGTTTTGAAATTTAAAACTACTGTGTTTTTCTGAACTCATTTGAAGAGTCAGTAACAATGGACTATGATCTGAGAAAGTTCTATTAAGGTGTTTAACCTTTATTCCACCAAATTCCTCTATCCATTTTCAATTAATTAAGACCCGGTCCAACCTAGACCAGATAACTCCCTTTTTTTCCAGTTATTACACCAGGTAAACTCAGACCCCAAAAAATCTGCCTTCATTAATTTAGCATTGGCTATAGCCTCATTGAACTGAGCTATTTCCATCGAATCTGGTGATCTACCTCCTTTTTTTTCCTTCAAGTTCCTGATAACATTGAAGTCCCCACCAACGACCCACGGGACATTCAATGTCGCTAATTTATTCATTTCCTACCATAATGATTTTCTTACTGCCTTTGAATTACTGGCATAAACCACTGAAAGAATAAAGTCTGTTCGGGGACCTAACCTAAAACTAACAATTTGCTCGGTTTCCGAGAATATTTCAATATCAATTGGATAATTCCACAGAACCCATAGCCTACTGTTAGCATTTGAGAAGGCTTTTTTAAATCCAATTTTCCTTTTATATTTATCTAAACAATCTGCTTTAACCATTGGTTCCGCTAAGAGGAGAATTTTAATTTTATAAATCTTAATTAATTTTTTAATTCTCTTTATTGTGGGGGTGTTAGCCACCCCTCTTAAGTTCCAAAATAAGCAACTAAACATTTCTATTAGATTGTGCTCTAGTGGTGCATTTAAACTCATATTTCATATTGATATATTTTTTCCTATTTCTTGAGGACTTAGTTGAACTTGGTGGGGCTTGTTTGTTGCCCTTTATTAGGCACATTTTTTCTAAACTTTTTCTTAGTTTTTTGATTTCTTCCTTCGCTTTTTCCTTATTTTGAGGGGCTTTCGTGCGCATTATGTTTACTAAGTCATCCTGCGGTGAGTGAGAGTGCATCATATATGTCTCCTTGTTCGAGGACATTAGAGGCCAGCTTATTGCCTCCGAATCATCCTCCGAAAAAAGGTCATCTTCTGACCAGTCATGAGCCTCTGTAGTTGAGACTAAGTCTCTTTTCTTGCTATTTATCCTTTTTCCCCTTCTAGCTCCTCCCCCTCTACCCTTCTCCATACCTTTTAATATAACATTTTCTGCTAACCATCTTTTAATCTCATCCCTCTTACTTTTTCCTAAGAACTCATCATTTTTATTTTCTATCACACCCATTCCTTCTATCTTTTCTTTATTAGTTATCCTCCCTATATCCCATCCTAGTTCTGCATCTTCATCATCTATATATCCCTTCCCATTTTCTATCCTCTCTCTCCTTGCCTCCACCCATCCTTCCTCTTCTTCACTAAAGCCTTTCCTCACCCATTTTCTGCCTTTCTTTCCCCTCTCTACCTCGGCTCCCTCTCTTTTCCCCTTCTCATTTATCAAACAATTTTCCTCCCCATGCCCCATCCTGCAACAAGCAAGACAGTAGGCTGGCTTGGATTCTGAAACAACCTCTTGCCAGAATCCATTGTCCAAGCCACTGCCAATCCATATCTTCTTAGGTGAGGGGACCCGAAGGTCCACTTCAATGCACAACCTAGCCATACTCGGCCTAGTCATGTAGGCCGTGGCTTCGTCTATCATCCATGGCTTGCCCAAGCATAGAGCAATAGAGTGTAGTGCGTGTTTATTGAAGAGGTGTAGAGGGAGCTTAGGAAGATTGAACCATAACAAGGCTTGAGATGGTTCCACCAAGGGGGAGAACTCTGGCGACCATTTGAACATACGCATAGGGAGTCTAGAAATGTTCCATAGCCCTCTAATCCACAGACGAAGGAAGTCATCATCTTTCTTTAACGGGAAGAAGACGTTCCTTGAATCATAAAACACTACCTTCACAATTGCACGTAATTTCAAGGCAGCGAGGAAGTCATAAATTTCAATGCATGTATGTCGGCCATGGGAGAACTTCCCGATAAGCATTAAGTTGAACGGAGCAGCAAGTTCAGTGAGCTCCTTCTTCGAAAAAATGACCGTGCGAGCTCCTTCCTTTGCATCAAAACCCAGAAATAAGAGCTTAGGCTCTTTAAACATTGAAGCAAATGATTTTTTAATGAAGATAGATTCAGATTTCTCCATTTTTGAGTGAAGATTGAGCAAAATTCACTCAATAATGGTGGTTTCTCTCTCTAAAATTGTATTTTCTCTCTCTAAAAGCTGAGAGCGTTTTTTCAAAAAAAGAAACCGTTTATTTCTTCGACATTAACATTTCTTCTTCTTCTTATTCTTCTTATTTTTCTTATTATTCTTATTATTCTTATTCTTCTTATTTTTATTATTTTTCTTATTGTTTATATTCTTCTTATTCTTCTTATTCTTTTTATTCTACTTATTCTTTATATTCTTCTTATTCTTCTTATTTACTTATTCTTCATTTTCTTCTTAATCTTTTTTTTCTTCTTATTTTTCTTATTCTTCTTATTATTCTTATTCTTGTTATTATTGGTATTCTTAGTAATAATCTATTTCTTCTTATTTTTTTTATTCTTCTTTTTCTTTTTATTTTTTTTATTCTTCTTATTCTTCTTATTTTTTTTATTCTTCTTTTTCTTCTTATTCTTTTTATTCTTATTTTCAATTTATTATACTTATCATTCTTCTTATTCTACTTATAATTCCTCTTATTCTTTTTTTCTTCTTATTTTTCTTATTCTTCTTATTCTTCTTCTTATTCTTATTCTTATTATTCTTGGTATTCTTAGTATTCATCTATTTCTTCTTATTTTTTTTATTCTTCTTTTTCTTTTTATTCTTTTTATTCTTTTATTCTTTTTATTTTTTTAATCTTATTATTCTTATTATTCTTTTTATTCTTATTTTCAATTTATTATACTTATCATTCTTATTCCTTTTATTTCTTTTTATTCTTCTTATTATTCTTATTCTTCTTATTTTTATTAATCTTCTTATTCTTATTTTTATTATTCTTCTTATTCTTATTCTTCTTATTCTTATTCATCTTATTCTTCTTATTCTTCATATTCTTTTTATTTTTATTTTTCAATTTATTATACTTATCATTCTTATTCCGCTTATTTCTTTTTATTATTATTATTATTATTATTATTCTTCTTCTTCTTATTATTTTTATTAATCTTATTATTCTTCTTATTCTTATTATTCTTATTATTCTTATTATTCTTATTCTTCTTATTTTTCGTAATCATTTTTTTCATCTTATTCTTCTTATTCTTTTTTTCTTCTTATTACTTATTTTTTTTTATTTTTTTTATTCTTCTTATTCTTCTTAATTTTTTATTCTTCTTTTCTTTTAAATTTATTTAGACTTTTTTTTCTTCCTAATTTTTCTTATTCATCTTATTCTTCTTATTCTAATTATTCTTCATATTCTTTTAATTCTTCTTATTCATCTTATTCTTCTTATTCTTTTTATTTTTCTTATTAATCACATTATTATTATTATTATTTTTCTTCTTATTCTTCTAATTCTTCTAATTCTTCTAATTCTTCTATTCTTCTAATTCTTTTAATTCTCTAATTCTTCATATTCTTCTTATTCTTTTTATTCCTCTTATTTTTTTTTAGGTTTGTTTTATTATTATAATAACCATCTCTTTTGGCGAAGAAATACCATTTTTACAAACTACATACAACCCTTTGCTCTCTTACACTCCTTACTTAAAATTACAATATATAAAAAAGACAATAGAAATCTAGAGGCTCCTTCATTATTCAACACTCTATATTGGCCTTCTGAGCCATCTTTTTATTTAGAATAAGAACCTTTTGATAGAACATATTTTCACCATGCACTCCAGCTTTATAACCACTTACTACTTTTCCAACTCCAATCATCTTTTTGTTATTGTCCTCCTAGCTTCCAATTTCTCAAATTCCTACTTGTCTTCCCCTTTACTTCTGCTAGGATGTTTTGTTCTGAGACTCATCATGACATTTTTCACATCTTACTAACCTTACTTAACCCTAATTATAGCCTTTACACTTACCAACATTACCTACTGTTGAATATCTATTTTACTCTAAAATGTAGAAACAACTTAACTTTTATTCAGCCATAACAAACTTTAAAGACTCCTTAAAAAACACTGAAAATAAATACATACTCTTACACAACAACGTCTGACTATGTTACCATCAACATAGTTAGCTTGACACACTTGACTGCACCAATAACCATAACAGACACATTCACCCACAAACTAATAGCCCCATCTCCAACTTCACCACTTTATCTCTTGCCTTAGTTGGCCTGTACCTTAACCCAATAAGACGGAAAACCACAAAAACACAAACAAACAAAACATGTCCTCCATATCTGGCCTAGCCACTTTCTTTTCTTAATCACCCCTCAGGACCAGGGTGATTATCGACTTTCATTGTGGATGCTTTCTGTTTACATCTTTCGCTCATTCTAACCCTTTTAAAACTGCATTTTGTATTATTTTTTCACGTGCACAACTACAACAAAAAACAATCCATTCCACAAAATATATAGACAATAGATATTCCTATAGCCCCATGCCCCATCTCTATGAAGCTTGACCTATTTTCTGCTATCAACTAATGGAATCGAAACTGTAGTCCCTGCCCCTTATTATCATATTTTATGTGTTCGAGATCCCTGCTTGTACTGTTTAATACAGCCGATTTCATCTTGTATCTTTGTGCTATTCTTGTAGAACTGTCATGGCAAAAAACAAGTATAAATTAAATTTAACCTACCTTGACTTCTTTAGCCCGATATCTAGCAATAACATCTGGAAGTCTGTATCTATCCGACAATAATAAAATTTTGTCATCGTACTACTTTAGACATCCCTTGTAACTACATTTTTACTTGACATTCTTTTATATTTCTCTTTTCTTTATTCTAATAAGTGGAAAGGCCATACGGTCTAATTTGATAATGCCTTTATAACTCATTGGAATCTCATAATTCATAAAAATTTTTTACCTTTTTTTATCCATTCTCTAGCTAATTTGTCTGCCAACTCGTTCACTTCCCTATATATATGTCTAATGTATCCTTTTTGAGAACTCATTAGATTAGCTATGCCTTCTCGGTCCTCCTCATATCTCCACCTCTTAATTTTTTGGTTTAAGAGATCTACTAATATTTTTGAATCTACTTGAATAACAATGTTTTCAAAACTTCTTTCTTCGCATAGCTTTCGCCCCTGTCTAAAAGCTAGGATCTCTGCATGTAGCGCAGAGCTTGCTTTATAATTTAGTGTAAATGCTAATATCAGCTTTCCCTCTGCATCTCTAATCACCGCTCCTCTTTCTGCTAATCCCATATCTCTATTAAACCTTCCATCAATATTTAATACCAATTTTCTTTCTGAGAGTTTTTCCTAGTTAAATTTAAGTATTCAATCTAGTTTAACCTTTCTAGTTGTTAGCCCCCATTTATTTGACATTTCACTTTCTAATTTATAATGATTTATTTTTATAGGATTAGCCTCTGATATCTTTCTTGTTTCTCTCTCAATATATTTTAAAATATTTATCTGACACATTTTTATTCCCTCATACATGCTTTGATTCCTAGCCTTCCAAATACACCAGATAACTATATGCGAGATATTATTTTTCAACCATCTCTTATGTTATTTTTTGGTTTTATCGTACTCCATTTATATATTATATCTTTAAATTTTATATTCTCATTTTTCATGTACATATAGTTTTCTATCGAGTCCCATACTTCCTTAGCTATATTACCATTGAGATAAAAGATGGTCCAAGGTTTCCTCATTTTCCCAACAACACTCACATCTTGAGGCAATCCTAATTACCTTAGTTTGAATGTTTGTCTTTTGGTATAATATTCAGCAGAGCCCTCCACATAAATATGCAAATTTTCTATGGGGTATTATCCTGCCTTAATCATTTAAATAACTCCTGCACGTTTTTCTTTTTTCTGACTTCATTCTTGGCTGATTTCAAAGTAAAATTTCTTTCTGGATTTAAGTTCCATTTCCAGCACCCTCTAGGTTAGTTTAGCTTGCTTTTCCACCACTTCTTTTTGCTTGAGCATTTGTAACCATACATTTGACTTCTTACACTTTTTTCTTTCTCTGTTCATATCATTATTTATATAGTATTTAGCCCTCATGAATTCCGCCTACAAACTCTCATTATCTTTAATCCTCCACCATATCTTGCATGCCCTTGCTCTTGATATTTTCTGTAGATGTCCAATACCTAATCCTGCCTCTACTTTTGGTAGGCACACCTCCTCTCATTTCTTCTAGTGTAATTTATTCTTCCCTTCTTTTTTCCCCATAAGAAGTTTGCTAATTTTCCTTCTAGTTTTTTTAAATATTTTCTTAGGTGATTGAATTATCATAAGGTTGTGCATTAGTGTGCTCTGTAAAACATGCATTATTAATGTGGTTCTCCCACTCATGTTTAACATTTCTACCTTTCAACACTTAATTTTCTTTCTTATTTTGTCTATCAGAAAATCTATATCTCTTCCTCCTCTGGAAAAAGAATTAGCTTTCTATTATCCTCTTACGTAATCTTCTTTTCTATATTGCTTATCAATCTATTTCCATTGTGAGAGCCTTTCTTACCCAATTTTCCATTAAAGTATTCTTCAAAGTGCTTTTTTAAATCTTTGTTAGTTACCAGCCATTCATTTTCCTCATTTCTAACCCTTTTGATTATTTGCTTTAGATATTTTCTTTTAGCCATTGTTTGAAAAAATTTAGTGTTTTATCCCCCTCCTTTAACCACTTTATTCTGGCTATCTGCTTCAGGTATAGTTCTTCCATATGAAGTTTTTGTCTAAGCTCTGCTTGTGCCATGTTAAGTCCATTCCTTATTTTTTCTCCTCACTTTTCCTCATAGTTCTTTTGTAAATTTTTAGCTTCGATTTCTATTTCATTCATATTTTTATTAATATTCTAAATCTTCTATTATTCCATTTACTCAGCCTAATTTTAAGCCTTCTTAATTTTTGATTAAACACTTCAATAGGATTACCTGTAGTATCTCGTTCCCATTCTATTTTGACTGCATCATTATAGTATTTATGCAAACTCCACATATCCTGGAAGTTGAATCTTTTTTTATGGCATTTGATGTTTCTATTGTAATGAGCAAGGGACTATGGTCAGAGCAGGTTCTATTAAGATGCTTAATACCTATAGCTTCATACTTCTCTACCCATTTAACATTATGTAAGAACCTTTCCAGTCTTGACCATCTAGTCACTTTCTTCCTCTTAAATTGTTTAAGAGGAACCTGCTCCAATAACCCATTAAGTTTAAGAGGCTCTTAAATTGTTTAAGAGCAAGGGACAATCCTAAAAAATGTACTTCCATTAAGTTTGTCTTAGTTATCGTCTCATTAAATTGTTTAAAGAGCCTTTCTATTAGAAGCCTTCCCTCCCTTCTTTTCCTTACGATTTCTGATTACGTTGAAGACTCCTCCAATAACCCATGGCTTCTTTCTCCTCTCTAGTTCCTCCATGTCTTTCCAAAGAGACTTTCCCTCTTGCCTTGAGTTTTTTGCATATACTACTAAAATGATTTCTTCATTCCCTTTTTAAAGAAATTTTTTTTAACTGCTTATATTTATTAATTGTTCTGTCTCATTTAAAATAATAATATCGAGCTTATCTTTCCACGACAACCATATTTTTCTATTGCAGTTTGAAAAGCATTTATCAAAACCAATAATGGTTTTGTATTTCTTTAACTGCTCTTTTCCAACCAATGGTTTGGCTAGCATTATTAATGAAATTTTAAATGTCTGTTTTAACTTTTTTAATCTTCTTAAGGTGGGTGTATTTGCTACACCTCTCACATTCTAATATAAATATCTAAACATTGATGGATGTCCTTGCACTTGCTCTTATAGTACACTTAGAATCATAATTCTTGCCTAAATATTTTTTAGTGTTTATTGATTTTTTACTTGTGCTCAGGCCCTCTATCTTTCCTATACCCCATTCATCCTTATTAATTTTATTTAACTTAATGACCATAACTTTTATTTCTTGTATTGCCCATTCCCTTCTTCTCAAACCTTCTCTATTCTTTTTTATCTTTATATCATCCTTTGATTGGCTCCTTGATTGTTGTTCATCCTCCTCCTCACACATGACTATTGTACAACTTTAAATCTCTTCCATTATTAACTCATCTACCCACTGCCCTTTTCCACTACCCATTTTCTCCCTCTTTATCTAGCCTTCTGCCTCACCTCCCTAGCCTCCTGCTTACACTTCCAGACCCTTTTTAGCATATCCTCTACTTTCTGCATCATATGTCTTCTTTGTCCATCATCTAGTCCATCCCCTTCCCCCTTTCTTCTAATCCCACCCTCTCTCTTCCCCTATTCTCCTCTATGCTCTTCTCCTCATCTCTCCCATCTTTTCCCTTTCTTTTCCTAAGTTTCAACCCTACATTTTCTTTCTCTTCCCCCATCCTTAGCCCCCTATTGACCACACCTTATTTGCCCATATTTCCTCTCCTTCTCTCTCTACCTTCTGCCCCTCAAACCCACTTACTTCTTCCCTTGCCTCTAATTGTAGAGACTGCTTCTCTATACAATTTTCTAGCCCAATTTCCTTTCTAACTTTCCTATAGACTACTATTTCTTTTCCTCTATTTTTTCCCCTCCTCTCCCCTACCAATTTCTGATCCTCTCTTGTTTTTTTAACTATGCAAGCTTCCACCCCATGCCCAAGTTTTTTAAATATATGACAGTACTGAGGAAGATTTTCTGGCAGAACTTGCTGCCACAATCCCAAGTCCCCCATGCCACCTATCCACACTTTTTGTGGGATAGGTTTGTGGAAGTCTATCTTTATACTGATTTGAGCTATGCTCGGTCTTGATAGAGTGGATTTAGCATCAATTAAGAGAGGGTTTCCTATTGTTTTCACTATGAGGTAGAGCGAATGTTTATCGAAAAAATTGATAGGCAACAAGGGAAGAAGAAACCAAATTGATATGAGGTAGACCTTGTCCAACTCCTCCCTTGTTGAAAATTCTGGTGACCATTTAAATGTTCTCTTGGGGAAGCCATTTATAAACCACATATCTTTCATCCAAATTATATGCATATCCTTTTCGATGAACAGTTAATCCAGGAAGTGCTTCTCGTCGATTAAATCCACTTTCACCAAACTTTTCAGCTTCAACGAGTCAAAGAAGTTACTGACCTCTTCGACTCGAGGCCTCCCATGTAAAAATTTCTCCAAAATTGAAAAATTTTAAGCCTCTACAAAACTAGCGATATCCTCGGTAGAGAAGAAGATGGAAGGTTCACCTTGCTTCTAGTAAATCCTTGTTTCAACACTAGTAGCTTTATTAAAATGTTGTGAAAAGAATTTTTTTTATTAGCTAAATAATCCATTTTCACCGAATTGAGCTTGAAATAACAACTTCTTCTTCAAGATTTGCACGCTCTCTCTCTAGAAAACAACTTTCTCTCTCTGAAAATTAACTTTCTTTCTCTAGAATATTCAAGAGCGTGTTTTCAAATTTTTCTCTTATTTATTCCTCTTATTCTTATTTTCTTTTTATTGTTTGTATCTTTGTTATTGTTCTTATTCTTTTTATTCTTAGTATTCTTAATATTAATTTATTTCTTCTTATTTTTCTTATTCTTCTTATTCTTCTTATTCTTCTATTTCATCTTATTCTTCTTAGTATTCTTAATCTTTTTTTTTTCTTTTATTCTCCTTATTATTCTTATTCTTCTTATTCTTCTTATTCTTTTTATTCTTTATAATCTTCTTATTTTTCTTATTCTTATTATTCTTCTTATTATTATTCTTCTTATTCGTCTTATTCTTCTAATTTATATTAGTCTTCTTATTCTACTTATTCTTCTTCTTTATTTATTATTCTTATTCTTATTATTCTTCTTATTTTTATTATTCTTCTTATCCTTCTTATTATTTTTATTCTTCTTATTCTTTGTTTTCTTCTTTTATTTCTTATTCTTCTCATCCTTCTCATTTTTCTTATTTTTATTAATCTTATTATTCTTCTTATTCGATTTATTCTTATTATTTTTTAGATTCTTTTAATTCTTCTTATTTTTTTTATTCGTATTATTCTTCTTATTCTTCTTATTTTTCTTATTCTTATTATTCTTCTTATTCTTCTTATTCTTCTTATTCTTTATATTTTTCATATTCTTCTTATTCCTCTTATTATTCTTTTATTCTAATTCTTCTTATTCCTCTTATTATTCTTTTTTTCTTATTCTTCTTATTCTTCTTATTATTTTTATTCTTCTTATTCTTCTTATTATTTTTATTCTTCTTATTCTTCTTATTATTCTTATTCTTCTTATTATTCTTATTCTTCTTATTATTGGTATTCTTGGTATTCGTCTTATTCTTCTTATTTTTTTATGCTTTTTATTCTTCTTATGCTTCTTATTCTTCTTTTTTTGGAAAGTTTGTTTTATAAATAAAAGGCCCTCTCTTTTGGCAGAGGAATACTATTTTTACAATCTAGAAATACCTTTATTCCTTTTACACCCTTGAGTAAAATAAAATAAACAAGAGAATGCATTATGCTTGAAGTGACTTTTCTTTTCCTAACTCTAAATGTACCACTTCACTTTGATTATGTGCTTATACTACTTTATGCCTTGACTAGTTTGTCTTTTATCTCTCTTTCCCTTTATGTTTTTTTGCTAGCACCCTTCACATCAGCATCCATATATCTACTGCCACCCTGCCTTAATTGAAATTTTGATAAGCCTCTTTGCTATTTTAATCATACTCCTCCTATCCTATTTATACTTTTGACCTGCACATCAAGCGCACAACATCAAGGACACAACTGATAAAGTATATATACTTTTTGACAAACCATATGTCCTTCTTCCCTGTAGGCTGTTTTATAGTTTGCCAAACTATCTGCCATGTATTGTACACCCCTTGCACTTGAAGCAAACCATAGATAAGTATATATTGACTAAATCTACCCTTATCCCCTTTACACCCTTAATGAGATAAATGAAACATGCACATTCTGCTTGAAGAGAAACTTCATGTGTTTGGCATATCATCATGATTTTAGTGCATTTTCACCTAGCTTCCTTTGCCTTTGACTGTATCCACTGCACCAACAAACCATAAAGCCAAGACACAAAAACTATATTTAACTTGCCTGAAGATATTTCCAATTGCTAAACTGTATTTGGTATCCCCACTCTATGATCCAATGTAGTCCCTGCACTTTAGGCATAATAAAGCAACAGAGTGAATTCCTTTTAGCCAACAACATAGTTTCTCACTATGTAAATACTTATATTCACTCCACAGGACCAAGGAGAACCATTTTCCAGCTACTGCTTTCAAATTCTAATATATGGATATTCTAATTTATCTAATAAGATTATCCCTTTATATTTTTCTGGTATGTCAGCCCCTTCAAACTCTTGTGTCCCCTTCTTCAATCTTTCCTTTGCTAGATTATCTGCTAAAGTGTTGGCTTCCCTATATATGTGCATAACCTCCCCTTTTATCATTTAGAATTTGCTTAATTAACTTTATCTGTTCATCATATTACCACATTTCTATCTTATTTGTAACCAAGTTCACCAGTATAATAGAATCCACCTGTACTCATATGCTTAATTAACTCTATGCTTGTAAGGCTTAAAAAGCTCTTTCTTTCATAGTAAAAGCTTTTAGTACACCTCCCTGCTCGTTTCTTATCACACCTCCTCCTCCTGCCTCTCCATCTCCCTGTTAAAACTACCATCTGTGTTTAAAGCCAACCTTCACCATGGGGGTCTTCTAATTTATTACAAACTTGTGCCTCTCTACCTAAAAAACCCAAGATTTCCATCACTATATTTCCGGTTGAAAATAAATGATTTATGCTTTTTATGCTAGATTAACAGCTTTCGCAAATGGAAGCTAATTTAACTCCTTACATTTGAATATTTGAGTCCACCAGAATGACATTCGACAAAAGCTTCCCCATAAATATATTAATTTTTTGTGGGATCTCTTTCAACCAGAAACCCTAAAAAACTTATTGACTAATTTTTTATTTTCTTACTATTATTTTTTCACTTTTAAGCATGAACCTCCCCTGTGTATTTAGAATCCATCTCCATTCATTATTGATTAGGCATGCATTAGTTTCAACAATGTCCTTTTGCTAGAGCATCATATTCCAACTTCTGGATGCTTTTTTTAGCATTTTTACAAGTTTTATTTTTTGACCCATATCTAGCTTTCATATATATATTTCCCACAAGATATCGTTCTGCTTGAGCCTCCACTAGTTCTTACATGCCTAGGCTTTTGCCATATCATTTAATTTATTCAAGCCTATACCCACTTCCTCCTTTAAACAATATATATCTTCTCATTTTTTCCAATATAGCTTATTTTTTTCTGATTTTTTACTCCATAAAAAGTTAGCCATTTCCTTTTCTAAGCTATTCAATGCCTTCTTAGGCAGCTGTAAGGACATTAAGATATGTGCTATAGTTCCTTTTAAAACATGTTTAATTAATGTAATTCATCACTCCATACTTTGCAAGTTCTCCTTCTATCCCGCTATTTTACCTCTTAATTTATTTATTAGGAATGCTAGATATTCTTCTTTAAGTCTACCCTCATATATAGGGAAACCCAAATACATTAACTCCCCTTTGCAAATGCAGGAAGCACATCATTGAAGAATATGATGAAATTACAAATAGTTTTTACATATTCTTCAATGATGTGCTTCTTGCATTTGTAAAAATAATTAAGTCATTTGCATATGCTAGGAAGCTTACATTTGGAGTATGACTAGGTTGTTTAAAGCAAATTATATTAGCCTCTCTCATTTTTCTTTTTAAATTTGTTATTAGGAATTCTATATATATATATATATATATATATATATATATATATATATATATTACATAATAATGAGGATAAAGGGCCCCCCTGTCCAAGACCTCTAACTGGCTTAAATTCTTCACCTGCCTCCCCATTAATTAAAATTTAAACCCATGCAGTAGATATGCATCTATACATTTGATCTATCCAAAATTCTGAGAATCTCATTTTTTTCAATATATAGTATAAAATATCTCACTCAACTTTATCGAATCCTTTAAACAAGTCTAATTTCATAATAACATTGTGACCCCTAACGTTCATCCTAGCGGTGTCAAACGGGCGGGGATGGGACGGGCCGACCCATTTTTTTAGGGCACGATCGTGCTTCCGGGCCGGGCCGGGCACGGCATGGTTACTGTACTGTGCCGTGCCTGGCCGGGCCCGCTCGGGCTTGCCTGTCCGAGCGGTTCGGGATACGAGGGCCGCGGGTCAAGTCTAATCAGATCCGACCCGCAATCATTTTTTGAATTATCGGGCATCGTGGGGTTGGGCTCACGGGACACCTGGCACGGGATAAACCCGTGCCGGTGTGCCGTGGCGCGGGCCGAACCATGTCGGGCCAGGCACGGCACGGCACGGCACGGCTCGTGCCAGGCACAGCACGGCACGGCTCGTGCCAAACCCGGGCACAAAATTTTTTCGTGTCGGGCCGGCCCAGGCACGACTTAACCGTGTCGTGCCTCATGCCGGGCTGGCCCAGTTGACACCTCTAGTTCACCTCTATTTCTTTCATCAGTTCTGCAATTAAATTAATATTTTACATCATTAATCTATATTTAACAAAACCTTCCTATACTTCTGATATGATGAAGGGGATTACCCTATTAGTCTATTCTGAAGGACTTTTGTTAAAATTTTATACATAAAATTACATAAACTTATAGGTCTATACTCCTCACTTTTTTGTGGGTTATTCTTCTTTGGTATTAATACAATATATGAGTTGGCCCATGATTTTGTGATTTCTGCTCCACCAAAAACCCAGACAATTATGGTCGTTAACTTTTTATTTATTATATTCCAAGTTTGTTGATAAAACCCATTATTCTATCCATCTAGTCCTATTGCACTGTATTTATTTCAACTAAAGACTATAGCTTTTATCTCTTCCTCACTAGGACACTCTTCTAATAGCTTGTTTTGTTCCTAAGTTACTCTTTTGTCTATTAGTCGAGTTAAGGAATCATTCCTTCGTTGGCCGTATCTACAAAGATGATTTTTAAAGTAATTTCCCAAAACTTTTTTGATCTCTCCTTCCTCGTTTAACCACTTGCCAATATCATTATTGATTTCTCTAATTTCTATTCTTTGAATTTTTTATTTTGCAATTATATTAAAAAATTTAGTATTTCTATCTCGTTCCTTGAGCCAGTTTATTTTGGCCATTTGTTTCAAAAAAATTCCTCGATATGCAATAATAATTTTAATTCTACATTTGTTTTATTCAAATTAATTCTAGAAGGTTGATCCTAGTTATTCTCATGTTCTTTTTGTAATATGCTGACATTAGATTCAGCCTGCTGAATATTCTTATTTATATACCAAAATCTCTCTCTATTCCACCTACTTAGTCCTAATTTTAACTGACGTAATTTTATAGCTAATACCTGCATGGGATTCCCATTTATTGTTTCTTTCCATGAGTTTTTAACTATTTCATCAAACTCTTTGTGCAAACCCCACATATTTTGATACTTAAAGCTTTTATTCTTTCTATCTCTAACTGTGAAACTTAGTAAAGGAGGGAAATGATCTGAGCATGTTCTGCTTAAATGTTTCACACTCACCCCTTCATAATATTCTACCCATTTAATGTTATATAGGATCCGTTCAAGTATAGACCATATCGTTCCCTTATTTTTCATGTTATTGCACCATGTGAAATTGGGTGCTAATTTCTTCTAATTCTTCTTATTCTTTTTATTTATATTATTCTTATTATTCTTTTATTCTTCTTATTCTCTTTATCAATTAATTCTTGTTATTCTTCTAATTCTTCTAATTCTTCTAATTCTTCTTATTCTTTTTATTACTCTTATTCTTGTATTCTTTTTATTCTTTTTATTCTTCTTTTTGTTCTTTTTTTTAATAAAATAGTATTTATTAATTATAAACCTTTCTTTTGGCGAAGGAATACCATTTTTACAACCTACTTGCTTGCTACCCGTAGCCCTTTACACCCTTTCCACCTACACTAAGCATTAGTTATTGTAAATGTAATAAAGAAAACAAAGACAAACATATTCTGGTTTTCCTTAGAGATCGATTTTGAGTCTTTATGCTGATTCTAATCCTATATGCTGATTCTGATCCACTTAGAGAACAATTTTGAGCTTCTTTAGTAATTTTCAGCATTGTAGTAAACTGCACTTTGTTACTTGTTGAAATATCAGTCTTTATCCTTCAATCCCTCTCTTCAAACCAGCTAACTTTTCCTTCCCGGGCCTTTAACTTTGTCCAACAGCTTTATGTAAATGGGAGCTGCAAACTTTGATTTTGCAGCAAGTCTATGTTAAGCGTGGTGTTAGCACTTGGAATCCTCTGCGGGCAATCTTGCACCTGTCACCTGCATACATGTCACAGACACAAAGAATTTCCAGCCTCTAGCATTCTGCTGGTTTTCCTTCTCTCTATTCTGCTCCTCAAACCAGCAAATTTATGTGTTCAGCAACTCCATAGCAGCTTTTTGTTGCTCCCACTTGTGAACAGCAGCTGTCTATATTATACCCAACCTAGCCAACTTTAGTGGACTTCTAAATTACCGTAACATAAAACACAAACTGTAGTAACTTATAACACCAACCACTCCTAATCTTAAACCATTTAACATGACCACATCAAAACAAAGTTCGAACAAGCTTATGAACTATAATACAGGAGACACTTGTGCGCATGGCCTTTTTTCCTGTTTTAGGTGAACTTGCTGCTAAGAAAAAAGTAAAAACAAACAAACCAGATCCGCAGGTACTTTCTTCTTTTTGTTCTTATTCTTCTTATTGTTTTTAGTCTTCTTATTCTTAATATTGTTAGTATTCTTCTATTTATTCTTATTTTTCTAATTTTTTCTTTTTCTTCTTATTCTTCTTATGTTTATTATTTTTCTTATTATTATTTTTTTCTAAATTTTCTTATACTATTTATTCTCCTATTCTTATTATTATTCATATTCTTCTAATTCTTCTTATTCTTATTATTCAACAAAATCTTCTTATTCTTTTTGTTCTAATTATTCTTATTATTCTTTTTTTTCTTTTTATTAATTTTATTCTTCTTAATAATCTATTTATTCTTATTATTCTTATTCTTCTAATTCTTCTAATTCTTCATTTTCTTCGTATTCATCTTATTTTTCTTATTCTTGTTTTTGTTATTATTCTTCATATTTTTATTATTATTCTTATTCTTCTTATTCATCTTATTCTTCTTATTCTTTATATTCATCATATTCATCTTATTCTTCTTATTCTTTTTATTCCTCTTATTCTTTATATTCTTCGTATTTTTATTATTCTTCTTATTCTTCTTATTCTTTTAATTCTTCTTATTCTTATTTTTTATATATTATTCATATAATTCTTATTCTTCTTATTTCTTCTTATTTGTTCTAATTATTCTTATTATTTTTATTCTTCTTATTCTTGGTATTATGTGTATTTTTCTTATTTTTATTATTATTCTTTTTCTTCATATTCTAATTAATCTTATTATTCTTCCTATTCATTTTATTATTCTTATTATTTAGATAACTTATTCTTACTATTCTTCTTATTCTTTTAATTCTTTTAATTCTTTTAATTCTTTTTATTCTTCTTATTCTTTTTATTCTTTTTATTCTTTTTATTCTTCTTATTCTTTTTATTTTTTTATTCTTATTATTCTTTTTATTCTTCTTT
>JAREIK010001962.1:171437-305302 GCA_029783825.1 Sapria himalayana | reverse complement strand
TATTTTCAAGGTTAACCTTGAAAAATAGAAAATAACAAAAAATAAATTTTTTGTATTTTATTTTTTATATAAACCTATAAACTATATGACTAATGACTAAAATGACTAAACTTCTAAATCCCGAAGTCCATAAAACTTAAAATATTAAATAATATAGTAAATAATAAATAATAAATCTTAGTTTTAGTAGTATTCATATTATATTAAATATTCATTTTAATTATATGAGTTTACTTTTATGGAAATATTAATTACAAAATAAATTATTTGTCGACATATATAATTTAAATAATTTATTTTTCATCGAAAAAATATAAAAGCTATAAAAAGAAGGAAATACTAAAAAACAAAAAATTTATTTAGTAATAAATTTTACTTGGATTTTGAATAAATTTGGTTTTATAATTATTTTAATTTATATCCATAAAAATAATAAAATATATTAATTATTTTTTGATAATTGATATCATATCTATCAATAAATTGTTTATATTAGTTTATATTATATATAATTATAATGATTATTAGTACTAAATATTGTATTCAGATTTTTAAAAAATTTTAAAATTATTATATTGTCCAGGTTAAATCTTTGAAAATGTGAAAAAATATCAAAAATAATTTTTTTTTGTTGTTTCATGTTTAACAAAACCAATAAACCACTAAATGCCGAAAAACATAAATCACTAATGTCCTAAATGACAAAACATCTAAAATACTAAAATATTAAACTGGTATACATTAATAATAATTCATAAATCTCATTTTAATTTTATTCAATATAATGTATATTTTTATTTTAAATTATTTATCAGTTTATTTTTATTGAAATATTAATTACAAAATAAATTATTAGTGAGACAGATATAATTTAAATTAAACCGGTATAACCTAAATAATAAGAATAAATCTCATTTTTTTTTCATTATAATTTTAATATTCATTTTAATTATTTATTTATTATTTTTATATAAAGTATTATTAAAAAAAATTATGACAAATATAATTTATATAAATTATGTTTCATCAAAAAATATAGATAAACTTATAAAAAGAATAAAAAATTAAAAAATAAATTTTAATATATAGTAATATATTTGCTCTCCTTCTGAATCATTTTAGATTTTTTAATTATATTTTAATTGATATCTATCTTATTAATAATTGTTTATTAATCTATGTTTTGATCATTATAAGAATATTTATCTAATAAAATTGTTTATATTGAATTTATATGATATATAATATAATGATTATTATAAACTAATATTGAATTCACTTTGGAAAAAAGTTTAAAAATTATTATGTTTTCAAGGTTATAACCTTGGAAATATTGAAAAAATAATAAAAATAAATTTTATGTGATTTTATTTTTTAAATAAAACCTATAAACCTCTAAATGCATACATAGTTATATAAGTAAACTCCTAAACCCCGTAATGTCTAAATACATAAAGCATTAACCACTATATACTACTTAATAAATTGAATTTATATTTCAATTTATTATTATTTTAAATATTCATTTTAATTATTATTAGTTTATTTTTATAGAAATTTTTATTACGAAATAAATTATTAGTGCGACAGATATAATTTAAATAATTTATTTTTAATCAAAAAATATATATACGCTTATAAAAAAGTAAAAATTTAAAAATTAAAAATTATTATCTTGTAATATATTTTACTTTAATTTTGAATCAATTTGGGTTTTGTAAATATTTTTTAATTAATATCTATCTTATTATTAATAATTTATTAATATAATTTTTGATCATTATTATAATATCTATCAATAAAATTATTTATATTAAATTTATATCATATATAATTATTTATTTTATTATAACTAAATATTATATTCACATTTCAAAAAATTTTAAATATTAATTTATTTTTAATGGTTATAACCTTTGAAAATCAGAAAAAATCAAAATTTTTTTTTTATTTTTATTATATAAATAAAACCTATAAACCACTAAATGACTAAAAACATAAATTGTAAACTCCTAAACGACAAAACTCCTAAATAATCAAACCATTAAACCACTATACCACATATAATAAATCATAAATCTCTTTTTAATTTGTATCATTATAATCTTAAATATTCATGTTAATTATTTATTAGTTTATTTTTTATAGAAATATTAATTACAAAATAAATAATGAGTTAGACAAATATAAATTTAATAATTTATTTTTATTCAAAAAAAATATAAGCTTATAAAAAGAAGTAAAAAGTTAAAAACATAAATGTATTATTTAGAAATATAATTTTACTATGATTTTCAATCATTATATATTGGTTTTGCAATTATATTTTAATTGCTATCAATCTTATTAATAAAGTTTATTAATGGCAATTATTTATCAAAATTTAATATGATATTTATTTATAATAATCATAATAATTATATATCATATAAATTCAATATAAACAATTTAATTGATACATATTCTAATAATTATCAAAAAATAAAATAAAAATCTATTATGAATAAGATTGATATTACTTAAAATATAATATCAAAACCTAAAATGATTCAAAATCAAAGCAAAATATATTACAAAATAATAATTATTTGTTTTTAAATTTTTATTCTTTTTATAACTTATCAATTTTTGATGAAAAATAATTTTTATAAATTATATTTTTAACTCATAATTTAATTTATAATTAATACATATATAAAAATAAAAAATTAAACAATCATAATAATTTTTTGAATTATAATGAAAACAAATAAAAATGAAATTTAGTAATTATTATTTAGGGTAGACCGATTTAAATGATTATTTATATAGAGGTATTGGGATTTTGTAGTTTAGTGATTTAAATGCTTAGGCATTTAGTGGTGTATAGGTTTTATTTAAACAATAGAATAACAAAGAAAAAATATTTTTTTTTATTTTTTCACATTTTCAAAGGTTATAACCTTTGAAAATATTATAATTATAATGTTTTTTTCAAAAGTGAATACAATATTTAGTTATAATAATCATTATATTTATATATAATATAAATTCAATATAAACATTTTTATTGATTAATATTCTAATAATGATGAAAAAATAACTTAATAATCTATTATTGATAAGATATATATCAATTAAAATATAATTACAAAAACTAAAATGATTCAGAAGCAAAGCAAAATATATTACCATACAATAATTTTTTGTTTTAAAATTTTTTTTTCTTTTAAAAAGTTTATCTATAATTTTTGGATAAAAAATAATTTATATATATTATATTTGTGTAACTCATAAATTATTTTGTAATTAATATTTATATAAAAATAAACAAATAAATAATTAAAATGAATATTTAAAATTATAATTAAAAAATTAGATTTATTATTTATTATTTAGGGTATACCGGTCTAATTTAAATTAGATTTGTCTTACTAATAATTTTTTTTGTATTTAATATTTCTATAAAAATAAACTAAAAATTAATTAAAATAAAAATTTAAAATTATACTAAATAAAAATTAAAATGATATTTATGAATTATTATTACTATATACTAGTTTAATGGTTTAAGTATTTAGAGGTTTTGTCTTTTAGGACTTTAGAGATTTAGGGTTTTAGGCATTTAGTGGTTTATAGGTTTTATTTAATCAATAAAATAACAAAAAAAAATTTATAATTTTTTCTCTTTTTCATAGGTTATAACCTTTGAAAATATAATAATATTTAAAATTTTTTGAAATGTGAATACAATATTTAGTTATAATAATATTAATAATTATATATGATATAAATTCTATATTAATATTTTTATTGATAGATATTATAATAATGATCAAAAATTAAATTAATAAACTATTAATAATAAGATAAATATTAATTAAAATATATTTACAAAACCAAAATATATTCAAAATTAAAGTAAAATATATTACTGGATGATAATTTTTAATTTTTAAATTTTAGTTCTTTTATAAGCGATATATTTCTTTTGATTAAAAATAAATTATTTAAATTATATTTGTCCCACAAATAATTTATTTTATAAAAAATATTTCTATAAAAATAAACTAATAAATAATTAAAATGAATATTTAAAACTATAATAAATAGAAATTAAAATTAGGTTTATTAATTATTATGTATTATATAGCAGTTTAATGGTTTATGTATTTAGGTATTACGGGGTTTAGGTGTTTACTGATTTAAATGTGTATGCATTTAGTGGTTTATAGGTTTTATTTAAAAAACAAAATAACAAAACAATTAATTTTTTTATTTTTTGATATTTTCAAAGGTTATAACCTTTGAAAATATAAAAATTTTTAATTTATTTTCAAAAGTGAATTCAATATTTAGTTATAATAATCATTATATTTATATATCATATAAATTAAATATAAAAAATATTAGAGATAAATATTCTAATAATTATCAAAAAATAAATTAATAAAAATATTATTAATAAGATAGATATCAATTAAAATATAATTACAAAACATAAAATGATTCATAAGCAAAAAAATATATATTACTATATAATATTTTTTTATTTTGAATTTTTTTTAATTTTAAAAAGTTTATCTATTTTTTTTGATTAAAAATAATTAACATAAATTATATTTGTCTAACACATAATTTATTTTTTAATTAATATTTATATAAAAATAAAAAATTAATAATTAAAATGAATATATAAAATCATATTGAA
Organism: Sapria himalayana; assembly: GCA_029783825.1. Lineage (NCBI taxonomy): Eukaryota > Viridiplantae > Streptophyta > Magnoliopsida > Malpighiales > Rafflesiaceae > Sapria > Sapria himalayana. The sequence goes on along the minus strand of JAREIK010001962.1, from coordinate 300,612 downwards.
AAAAAAATGAGATTTATTATTTAATATTTAGGGTATACCGGTTTAATTTAAGTAATATCTATCTCACTAATAATTTATTTTGTAATTAATATTTCACTAAAAATAAACTAATAAATAATTAAAATATAAATTTAAAATTATACTGAATAAAAATTAAAATGAGATTTATGATTTATTATTAATGTATACCAGTTTAATGGTTTAAGTATTTTGAGGTTTTGTCGTTTAGGAGTTTAGTAATTGATGTTTTTAGCCATTTAGTGATTTATAGGTTTTATTTAAACAATAAAATAAGAAAAAAAATTGTAATTTTTTGTCATTTTCAAATGTTATAACCTTTGAAAATTTAATAATATTTAAAATTTTTTGAAATTTTAATACAATATTTAGTTATAATAAATTTAATAATTCTATATCATATATAATAAAAATAAACAATTTTATTGATAGATATTATAATAATGATCAAAATTTAAATTAATAAACTATTTATAATAAGATAAATATTAATTAAAAAATATTTACAAAACCCAAATTGATTTAAAATTAAAGTAAATTATATTAATTGATTATAATTTTTAATTTTTAATAATACTTCTTTTTATACATCTTTTAAAAGCGTATATATTTTTTTGAATAAAAATAAATTATTTAAATTATATGTGTCGCACTCATAATTTATATCGTAATAAAAATTTTTATAAAAATAAACTAATAAATAATTAAAATGAATATTAAAAATAATAAAAAATTGAAATAAAAATTAAATTTATTAATTATTAGGTAGTATATTGTAGTTTAATGGTTTATGTATTTTGGCATTACAGGTTTAGGAGTTTACTGATATAACTGTGTATGCATTTAGTTGTTTATAGGTTTTATTTAAAAAATAAAATAACAAAAAATTTATTTTTATTATTTTTTCATATTTCCAAATGTTATAACCTTTGAAAATATAATAATTTTTAAATTTTTGTCAAAAGTGAATACACTATTTAGTTATAATAATTATTATATTTATATATCATATAAATTTAATATAAACAATTTTATTGATAAATATTCTAATAATGATCAAAAATTAAATTAATAAACAATTATTAATAAGATTGATATCAATTAAAAAAAGATAGATTTCAATTAATTTTTGTCTAACTCAATTTATTTTGTAATTAATATTTATATATAAATAAACAAATAAATAATTAAAATGAATATTTATAATTATAATGAAAAAAATATAAGATTTATTATTTATTATTTATTGATTCTGGTTTAATTTAAATTAGATCTGTCTCACTAATAATTTTTTGTAATTAATATTTCTATAAAAATAAACTGATAAATAATTAAAATAAAAATTTAAAAGTATACTGAATAAAAATTAATATGAGATTTATTATTTATTATTAATGTATACCAGTTTACAGGTTTAAGTATTTAGAGGTTTTGTCATTTAGGAGTTTAGCAATTTATGTTTTTAGGCTTTTAGTGCTTTATCGGTTTTATTTAAAAAATAAAATTACTAAAAATATATGTTTTTGTTTTTTGATATTTTCAAATGTTATACCCTTTCAAAATATAATAATTTTAAAACTTTTTTAAAAAGTGAATAAAATCGTTAGTTATAATAATCATTATATTTATATATCAAATAAATTTAATATAAACAATTTTATTCATAAATATTCTAAAATGATCAACAAATACATTAAAAATCTATTATTAATAAGATAGATATCAATTAAAATATAATTACAAAAATTAAAATGATTTAGAAGAAAAGCAAAATATATTACTATATAATAATTTTTTGCTTTAAAATTTTTTTTTCTTTTAAAAAGGTTATCTATAATTTTTTGATGAAAAACAATTTATATAAATTATATTTGTCTTCCGCAATTTATTTTGTAATTAATATTTATATATAAATAAACAAATAAATAATTAAAATGAGATTGATTATTTATTATTTATGGATACCGATTTAATTAAAATTAGATCTGTCTGAATAATAATTTATTTTGTAATTAAAATTTTTATAAAAATAAACTGATAAATAATTAAAATAAAAATTTAAAATTATACTGCATAAAAATTAAAATGATATTTATGATTTATTATTAATTTATACCAATTTAATGGAATAAGTATTTAGAGGATTTGTCATTTAGGAGTTTATAAATTTATGTTTTTAGGCTTTTAGTGGTTTATAGGTTTTTTTTTTAAAATAAAATAACAAAAAATTTAAATTATTATTTTTTCATATTTCCAAAGGTTATAACCCTTTGGAAATATAATAATATTTAAATTTTTTTCAAAAGTGAATTTAATATTTAGTTATAATAATCTTTATATTTATATATCATATAAATTCAATATAAACAATTTTATTGATAAATATTCTAATAATGATCAAAAATAAATTAATAATCTATTATTAATAAAATAGTTTTCAATTAAAAAAAGATAGATATCAATTAAAATATAATTATAAAACCTATAATGAATCAGAATCAAAGCAAAATATATTACTATATAAAAATTTTTTATTTAGAATTTATTTTTTTTCTAAAAAGTTTTTTATAATTTCTTGATGAAAAATAATTTATATAAATTATTTTGCCTAACTCAATTTATTTTGTAATTAATATTTATATATAAATAAACAAATAAAAAATTAAAATGAATATTTAAAATTATAATGAAAAAAAAATAAGATTTAATATTTATTATTTCGGGATACCAGTTTAATTTAAATTAGAGCAGTCTCAGTAATAATTTATTTTGTAATTAATATTTCTATAAAAATAAACGGATAAATAATTAAAATAAAAATATAAATTTATACTGAATAAAAATTAAAATGAGATTTAAGATTTATTATTAATGTATACCTGTTTAATAGTTTAAGTATTTAGAAGTTTTGTCGTTAGGAGTTTACCGATTTATGTTTTTAGGCTTTTAGTGGTTTATAGGTTTTATATAAAAAAATAAAATAACAGAAAAAATTTCTATAATTTGTTATCATTTTCTTAGGTTATGACCTTTGAAAATATAATAATATTTACAATTTTTTGAAATGTGAATAAAATATTTAGTTATAATAATATTAATAATTATATATCATATAAATTTAATATAAACAATTTTATTGATAGATAATATAATAATGATCAAAAATTAAATTAATAAACTATTAATAAAAAGATAGATATTAATTAAAAAATATTTACAAAACCCAAATTGATTCAAAATTAAAGTAAAATATATTACTATATAATAATTTTTAATTTTTAAATTTTTATTTCTTTTATAAGCATATATTTTTTTTATTAAAAATTAATAAATTAAATTATATTTCTCGCACTCATAATTTATTTTCTAATAAATATTTCTATAAAAACAAACTAATAAATAATTAAAATGAATATTTAAAATTATAATAAAAAGAAATAAAATTTAGATTTATTAATTATTAAGTAATATATAGAAGTTTAATGGTTTATGTATTTAGGATTTATGGGGTTTAGGAATTTATTGATTTAACTGTGTATGCATTTAGTGGTTTATAGTTTTTATTTAAAAAATAAAATAAAAAAATTATTTTTATTATTTTTTGATATTTTCAAAGGTTATAACCTTTGAAAATATAATAAATTTTAATTTTTTTTCAAAAAGTTAATAAATATTTATTTATAATAATTATAATAATTATATATCATATAAATTCAATATAAACAATTTTATGATAGATATTCTAATAATTATCAAAAAATAAATTAAAAATCTATTATGAATAACATTGATATTACTTTAAATATAATATCAAAACCTAAAATGATTCAAAAGCAAAGCAAAATATATTAATTAATAATAATTATTTTTTTAAAAATTTTTATTCTTTTTATAATATTATCTATTTTTTGGTGAAAAATACTTTTTATAAATTATATTTTTAACTCATAATTTATTTTATAATTAATATATATATAAATAAAAAACTAAAGAATCAAAATAAATTTTTTAAATTATAATAAAAACAAATAAAAATGAGATTTATTAATTATTATTTATGGTATACCGATTTAAAAGATTATCTATATAAGGGTATCAAAATTTTGTAGTTTAGTGATTTAAGTGTTTTGGCATTTAGTGGTTTATAGGTTTTATTTAAATAATAAAATAGCAAAAAAATATATATTTTTTTATTTTTTCACATGTTAAAAGGTTATAATCGTATAAAATATAATAATTATAAATTTTTTTTCAAAAGTTAATTTAATATTTAGTTATAATAATTATTAAATATATATATCATATAAATTATATATAAACATTTTTATTGATAAATATTATTAATGATAAATAAGTAATTTAATAATCTATTATTAATAAGATAGATATCAATTAAACTATAATTACAAAACCTAAAATGTTTCAGAAGCAAAGCATAATATATTACTATATAATAATTTTTTGTTTTTAGTTTTTTTCTTCTTTTAATTAGTTTATCTATATTTTTTTGTTGAAAAATAATTTATATAATTTATATTTGTATAACTTATACTTTATTTTGTAATTATTATTTATATAAAAATAAACAAATTAATAATTAAAATGAATATTTAAAATTATAATGAAAAAAAATGAGATTTATTATTTATTATTTAGAGTATACTGGTTTAATTTAAATTATATGTCTCACTAATAATTTTTTTCGTAATTAATATTTCTATAAATATAAACAGATAAATAATTAAAATAAAAATTTAAAATTATACTTAATAAAGATTAAATTGAGATTTATGATTTATTATTAATGTATACCAATTTAATGGTTTAAGTATTTAAAGGTTATGTCGTTTAGGAGTTTAACAATTTATGTTTGTATGCATTTAGTGCTATATAGGTTTTATTTAAATAATAAAATAACAAAAAATTTATTTTTGATATTTTTTAAAATTGTCAAAGGTTATAACATCTGAAAATATATTAATTTTAAAATTTTTTAAAATTTGTTTATACAATATTTAGTAAATATAATTATTATAACAATATATAATATCATCTAAATATAAACAATTTTATTGATTGATATTATATAAATTATCAAAAAATTAATTAATAAATTTATATTAATATGATAGATATAAATTAATTTATAATCAAAAAACCTATAATGATTCAAAATCAAAGTAAAATTTATTACTAAATAATAAATTTTTATTTAGTTTTTACATCATTTTATCAGTTTATATTTTTTTGATTAAAAATAAATTATTTAAATTATATTTGTATCACACATAATTTATTTTGTAATTAATATTTCTATAAATTATTTAAATTATATTTAAGGTTCACAAGTTTAAAGATTTAAGTATTTAGGGGCTTAGGAGTTTAGGAGTTTAGATATTTATTTATTTAGGCATTTAATGGTTTATAAGTTTTATTTAAACAATGATATAACAAAAAATTTATTTTTGTTATTTTTTCTCAATTTTGAAGGTTATAAACTTTGAAAATATAACATTTTTTAAATTTTTTTTATATGTGAATACTATATTTAGTTATGAAAAACTTATTATTTATATATCATGTAAATTCAATATAATCAATTATATTTAAATATACTATATTAATGATCATAAAATAAATTAATAAACTATTATTAATAAGATAGATATTATTTTAAATATATTTGCAAAACATAAATTTATTCAAAATCAAAGTAAAATATATTACTAAATAATACTTTCTTTGATGTTTTGCTTCTTTTTATAAGTTTATATTTTTTGTTATTAAAAGTAAATTATTTAAATTATATTTGTCTTCATTATAATTTATTTTTAATTTATAATTTTATAAAAATTAACTAATAAATAATTAAAATGAATATTTAAAATTATAATAAATACAAATAAAATAGAGATTTATTATTTATTATTTAGGATATACTAGTTTAATGGTTTAAGTATTTAGGTGTTTTGGCTTTAGTGATTTAAGTGTTTAGGCCTTTAGTGATTTATAGTTATTATTTAAAGAATGAAAAAATAAAAAATTTAATTTTTTGATTTTTTTTAATTTTTGAAGGTTATAACCTTTGAAAATATAATAATTTTTAATTTTTTTAAAATGTGAATATAATATTTAGTTATAATAATCTTAATAATTATATATAATGTAAACTCAATATAAATAATTTTATTAATACATATTATAATATTGATCAATAAAAAATTAATAAACTATTATTAATAAGAATGATATAAATTAAAATATAATTACAAAATCTAAAATGATTCAAAATAAAAATAAAATATATTACTAAATAATAAATTTGTGTTTTTATAATTTTGCCTCTTTATATAAGGATATATTTTTTTTTGATGAAAAATAAATTATTTAAATTAGATCTGTCTCACTATTAATTTATTTTGTAATTAATATTTCTATAAAAATAAACTGATAAATAATTAAAATAAAAATTTAAAATTAAACTTAATAAAAATTAATGTACACTTGTTTATTAATGTAGACCTGTTTAATGGTTAATGTATTTAGAGGTTTTTTCGTTTAGGAGTTTAGGAATTTTCGTTTTTAGACATTTAGTGGTTTATAGGTTTTATTTAAACAATAAAATAACAAAAAAAATTGTAATTTTTTCTCATTTTTATAGGTTATAACCTTTGAAAATATAATAATATTTAAAATTTTTTGAAATGTGAATACAATTTATAGTTATAATAATATTAATAATTATATATCATATAAATTCAATATAATCAATTTTATTGATAGATAATATAATAATGATCAAAATTTAAATTAATAAACTATTAATAAAAAGATTGATATTAATCAAAAAATATTTACAAAACCCAAATTGATTCAAAATTTAAGTAAAATATATTACTTGATTATAATTTTTAATTTTTAAATTTTTACTTCTTTTATAAGCATATATTTTTTTTTATTAAAAATAAATTAATTAAAATATATATTTCGCTCTCATAATTTAATTTGTAATAAATATTTCTATTAAATTAAACTAATAAATAATTAAAATGAATATTTAAAATTATAATAAATAGAAATAAAAATTAGATTTATTAATTATTAAGTAGTATATAGCGGTTTAATGGTTTATGTATTTAGGCATTATGAGGTCCAGCCCTTCTCCATCGCACTTCTGGATGCCTCCACCATGTCCCAGATGCCACCAGCCTTTTGGTTTGTTTTTTTGACGAGAATTGAGTGATTAATTATTAGTATTATGTGTTTCAGTCAGTTTTGTTGAGTATTGGTTGTGGTGTTGTGGTTGGGACGAATGAGTGGGCTGAATGTGTTACAGTTAGTTTTGTTGAGCTTGATTGTTTGAAATATTTATATGTATTTATACTTAACATATCATATTAATTAACGGCAATGCATATGGCACAATCCAGCGGTAATCAAAAAATATAATAAATTGAAGATGATGACATTTCAAATGATCAAAGTACTTGTAAATCCAATCATCATTTTTTCACGAACCCTCCTATTATTACGGCAGGTTCTTCAATTCCAATTGTAAAAGAAAGTCAAGGTACATCTGAACCTCAAACTCATAAAAAGTATAAGTCTGCTGTTTGGGAAACTTATGAGATATTAGTTGATTCAGAGGGAAATAAAACTGGTAGGGCAGCTTGTATATGGTGCAAAAAAATAATACTTGGTAAAAAGTGATCAAGGTACATCGGGTTTATGGAAATACTTGAGAAAGACTTGTAGAAAATTTCCACACATAAAATAATTAATAGAAGCTAACAAAGGTAAAGACAAGTCACAATCTTTGTTGAGTTTCACTAAAGGTTCTAGTTCGAGGATAACAAATTAACTTGTTGGCAATTTGATCAACAATTAGTTAGGTAGGCTTTGGTGAAAATTATCATAAAAGATGAATTGCCTTTTTGTTTTGTTGAGAGGGATGAGTTTAAGGAGTTTTGTGAAGTTAGTGTGCCTCAATTTAAAATTTCATCTTGGCACTCTACACTGAGGGATTTTTTTTCTTTGTTTGTGAAGGAAAAGAAGACATTATTAGATAGCATATCATCTCATGGTAGTAGAGTTTCATTGACTACAGACACTTGGACTAGCATTCAAAATTTGTCTTATATATGTTTGACTGTTCATTTCATTGATTCTCAATGGAATATGCATAAAAGGCTTTTGATCTTTTGTGTGATTAAAAGTCATTCTGTAATTAATATTAGAAAATGCTACCGAGTTTTGCATGAATGAATGAGGTTTGAGAAAGTTGATGTTCATTACTGTTTACAATGTATCAAATAATGATGTTGCTGTTGAACAATTGAAAAAAATGCTTGTGAAGAATAGTGTTGTACCTTTGAGAGGCGAGCATTTTCATATGAGATGTTATGCTCATATCCTAAACTTAATTGTCAGAGATGTCATTGCAGTAGTAGAGGGTGCTATTCAAAAAATTAGAGGTGTGGTGAAATATGTAAGGAGCAGTTCTAAAAGATTAGATATGTTTAAGTAATGTGTTGAAGAAGCAAACTTGACATACGGATCTTCATTGCAATTAGATTGTCCTACAATATGGGATTCAACTTATTTGATGCTACAAACTGATATAAAATATCAAAAAGAATTTTCTAAGTTGGAGTACAAAGACAAATGGTTTTTGAAGGAGTTTGGTTTTAACGTTCCAACTGAGAGAGAGTGCACAAACACCAAAATTTTGGTTTGTTTCTTGAAAACTTTTTATGAGGTAACTTGAAAATTTTTTGGCTCATAATATTCTACCTCTAGTGTTTATTTTCCTCAGATTATTCGAATTTTGATAAAAAAATTGAGCTTTGTGAAAATAGTAAAGATACAATTATGTCTGAATTGGGTATGAAAATGAGGCATAAATTCAACAAATATTGTGGTTCTCTTCAGTCAACAAATATTATGCTTTTTGTAGCAGTAGTGTTGGATCCTTCATATAAGCTCAAAAATCTCAAGGGTAAGTACACTTAGCATTATGGATAGGAATTGGCTAAAATTTTGGTAAAAAAGGTTATAAATGCTTTAAATGAGATGATCAATAATTATAAAGATTTAAATGAAGATGAATCAAAAGAAGATGATTTCTCTTCTACTGTGTTGAAAAAAATGATGATTTCTTTGATTGTAGTGATACTTATGTTGATGATTTTTTTTATTGAATTGGAGAAAGAACAAGAAGTTGCAGCTTTGGAAGAGTTGGATAGGTACTTGGAGGATGAACTTGAAAAAAATAGAATTGATTTTGATCATCTTAATTGGTGGAAGGTAAATGAGGTTAGGTATCCTTCTTTGGCAAATAGAGCAATAGATGTATTTGCTATCCAAGCATCTATTATGGCCTACGAATCTACATTTAGTATTGGGGAAAGAACTTTAAATAAATTTAGGAGTTCTTTAACACCTATTACAACCGAAGTTCTCATATGTCTACCAGATTGGTTGAGAAGCTCAAACAAACCTATTGAAATTAAAGAATTAGTTCAAGACCTTGATGATAATGAATCGGGTTAGTATACAAATCTTGTAAATTTTAATTTCACTTTTACTTATTTTATTAATTCAATTTAATGAAAATATGGTTATATTATAATTTTCAAAGGGGTCACAAGATCCAAATATTCTTCCAACTATAGTTGGCCAACTAAATTTGGAATGGGTGTATTAAATTTTATAAGGTAATATTTTGTTTTTTTATCACTCTTTCATCTTATAAATTTATGTCTACATGATTAACATGTTTTCATCTTTGGTTTTCCTTCTACAGCGGAGGAAGAAAAGAAACGAGTTGTTGAAGAGATAATTAATTCGGTTTGGATTTTCGTTGATGTTCCGGGACGGACCTTTGAAATGATTATTATCATGGTTGTTATTAGTTGTATTTTTTTTAATATATTAAGCTGCCTAATTTTAGCAATTACTTAAGTAGTAATTGTTGCTACCAATATTTGTGGTCATCTTTAGCTATTCCTTAATATTTTAAGTAATTGTTTAAAAAATATAGTATTGCTATTATGGTTAAATTTCACGTGGCTGAACAAAGCCAACTTGTGATAAAACAAAGAACCAAATTAAGCACACAACTCGGTTCCATTCTATTTAACATTTCTATTATTTTCTGCACATCAAAGCTTTTGACAAGGTAATGGAACTCGTTTGCGGTATTCAGCCTATTTGACAATATAAAATTAGCCCAATTTGAGTTTGAAAGATACATAAATAAGGAATGATAAATGGTACAACAAAATGTCTCGACATGAACTAATTTGGCTGGTTTGAATAAAATAAATTGAAAAAAAAAATGTCTGAACTCCGTTCTTTCCAAGAACCATTTTTCCTACCCAAAATCCCCGATCTACGTCCCCTCCCGTCTCGATATTTTCAACCATGGGACAGGTCTGGATCTTACAAAAAAAAATCTCCGAACTGTAGGAAGGGACTGGAGATTTGTAATCCCCATCCCATGAGCACCCCTAGAATTTAGTGGTTTATAGGTTTTATTTATAAAATAAAATAACAAAAAATTTATTTTTATTATTTTTTGATATTTTCAACGGTTATAACCATTGAAAATATAAAAATTTTTAAATTTTTTTCAAATGTGAATATAATATTTAGTTATACTAATCATTATATTTATATATTATATAAATTCAATATAAACAATTTTATTGATAAATATTCTAATAATTATCAAAAAATAAATTAATAATCCATTAATAATAAGATTGATATTAATTAAAATATAATTATAAATCTTAAAATGATTCAGAAGCAAAGAAAAATATATGACTATATAATAATTTTTTGTTTTTGAATTTTTTATTCTTTTAATAAGTTTATCTTATTTTTTTAATGAAAATTTATTTATATAAATTATATTTGTCTAACTCATAATTTATTTTGTAATTAATATTTATATATAAATAAACAAAGAAATAATTAAAATGAATATTAAAAATTATAATGAAAAAAAATGAGACTTATTCTTTATTATTTAGGGTATATCAATTTAATTTAAATTATATTTGTCTCACTATTAATTTATTTTGTAATTAATATTTAAATAAAAATAAACTTATCAATAATTAAAATAAAAATATAAAATTATACTGAATAAAAATTAAAATGAGATTTATGAATTATTATTAATGTATACCAGTTTAATATTTTAAGTATTTAATGGTTTTGTCGTTTAGGACTTTAGCGATTTATGTTTTTAGGTATTTAGTGGTTTATTGGTTTTTTTTAAACATTGAAATAAATAAATAATTATTTTTGATATTTTTTCACATTTTCAAAGGTTAACCTTGGACAATATAATAATTTTAAAATTTTTTAAAAATGTGAATACAATATTTAGTTATGATAATCATTATAATTATATATAATATAAACTAAATATAAACAATTTTATCGATATATATGATTTCAATTATCAAAAAATAAATTAATATTTTATTATTATTATTATTATGGATATAAATTAAAATATAATTGCAAAACCTAAAATTATTCAAAATCCAAGTAAAATTTATTACTAAATAAAATTTTTTGTTTTTTAGTTTTTGCTTCTTTTTATAAACTTATATATTTTTTTGATGAAAATTAAATTATTTAAATTATATTTGTATCACTCATAATTTATTTTGTAATTAATATTTTAATAAATTATTTAAATTATATTTAAGGTTTACGAGTTTAAAGGTTTAAGTATTTAGGAGATTTTGTGTTTACGAGTTTAGATGTTTAAGTGTGTAGGCACTTAGTGGTTTATTAGTTTTATTTAAACAAAGATATAACAAAAAATTTATTTTTATTATTTTTTCTAATTTTTGAAGATTATATCCTTTGAAAATATAATAATTTTTAAATTTTTTTCAAATGTAAATATAATATTTATTTATAATAATCTTCATAATTATAATTCATTTAAATTCAATATAAATAATTATATTGCTAGATATTATAATTATGATCAAAAAATAAATTAATCAATTATTATTAAAAAAAAGTTATTATTTAAAAATTATTTGCAAATCTAAATTTATTCAAATCAAAGTAAAATATATTACTAAATATTAATTTTTTTTAATGTTTTGCTTTTTTAATAACTTTATATTTTTGTTATTAAAAATAAATTATTTAAATTATATTTGTCTTACTCATAATTTATTTTGTAATTTTTAATTCTATAATAATAAACTACTAAATAATTAAAATGAATATTTAAAATTATAATAAATACCAATAAAATTGAGGTTTATTATTTATTATTCAGGAGATACCGGTTTAATGTTTTAAGTATTTATGTGTTTTGTGGTTTAGGAGTTTAGTGATTTAATTGTTTAGACCTTTAGTGTTTCATAATTTTTTTTAATGAATGAAAAAACAAAAAATTTAATTTTTTGATTTTTTTTAATTTTTAAAGGTTGTAACATTTGAAAATATAATAATTTTTAATTTTTTTTAAATGTGAATATAATATTTAGTTATAATAATTTTAATAATTATATATAATGTAAACTCAATATAAATAATTTTATTGATAGATATTATAATAATGATCAATAAATAAATTAATAAACTTGTATTTATAAGAATGATATAAATTAAAATATAATTGTAAAATCTAAAATGATTCAAAATCAAAATAAGATATATTATTAAATAATAATTTTTTATTTTTAAAATTTTACCCCTTTTTATGATCATTTTTTTGCTGAAAAATAAATTATTTTAATTATATATGTCGCACTAATAATTTATTTTGTAATTAATATTTCCATAAAAATAAACTGATAAATAATTAAAATGAATATTTAAAATTATAATGAATACTAATAAAACTGAGATTTATGATTTATTATTTAGACTATATTATTTAATATTTTAAGTATTTATGCGCTTCGGGGTTTAGGAGTTTAGTCATTTTAGTATTTAGTCATTTAGTGGTTGATAGGTTTTATATAAAAAATAAAATAAAAAAAAATTTATTTTTGTTATTTTTTCTCATTTTTGTAGGTTATAACCTTAGATAATATAATAATTTTTTAATTTTTTTTTGACAAGTGAATATAATATGAAGTTATGATAATCATAATAATTATATATAATATAATTTCTATATAAACTATTTTATTGATATTATTATAATGATCATAAAAAAGTAATAACCAATTATTAATATGATAAATATTGTTTAAAATATATTTGCAAAACCTAAAAAGACTCGAAATCAAAGTGAAATATTAAACTAAATATTAATTTAAATTTTTAAATTTGTGTATCCATTTATAAGCCTATATATTTTTTGATGAAAAATAAATTATTTAAATTATATTTGTCTCACTAATAATTTGTTTTTTAATTTATATTTCTATAAAATTAAAATAATAAATAATTAAAATGTATATTTAAAATTATAATGAATACTAATAAAAATGAGATTTAAGATTTATTATTTAGGGTATACTATTTAATTGTTTAACTTTTTTGTGGTTTTGGGGTTAAAAAGTTTATTGATTTATATGTTTACACATTTTTGTGTTTATAGGTTTTATTTATTCAATGAAATAACAAAAAAAATTATTTTTATTAAATTTTGTGATTTTCAAAGGTTAAGACCTTTGAAAATATAATAATTTTTTAATAGTTCTAAAATATAAATACAATACTTAGTTATAATAATCTTAATAATTATATTTGTTGTAGTTTCAATATAAAAAAATGTATTAATATATATTATAATAATGATTAATAAATAAATTAATAAACTATTATTAATAAGATAGATATTAATTAAAATAAATTAATAATAAACTATTAGTACAAACTAGCACCAAGGTGGTTTGAGCAAGGCAAGAAGTATGGGCTCTCTTTCAATCAAGAATCAAAAAATTTATTTTATTGGGATGTCTAAGCCTTTTTTTATATCCTCATGGATATTAAAAGTATCATTTCTTTCTTTTTATATTAAATGAGTTAGGTAAACAAGCTCGCAATACTCAAAAAGGTGTATATGAATCATATTCAAATGTATAAAAGGTTTTAATCATTGCTCAAAATATTAGTCTTGCATATTGACACTTGAGATCACAAATCAAAGGAAAAAGCCATAGTGATATTTCCAATCCCAAGAATTTTAGCTATAGAAAGTTATAAAGAATAGTATTCGAGCTTTAACTAATTCTAGGGTCATGACTTTTGCTCTTGAGGAATGTACAAAGTTACAATCATTCCTAGTGCAATTACTTTGCAATATAAAGATAAAATGCACAAGATATGGTCATATCCAATACTGTGACCCATTATTATAGTGATTAAATATGTATTCATGATCATTCTTAGTGCCATAATAATATGTTCAACAGAGAGACACAAGTTATGGCATATTCTCATCGATATGATTTTGTGTTCTAGAGACAAAATATACAATCATGACCATTGCTAATGCCACAATAATCTAAAGCAAGAAAGAGAGAGAATCCATAACTCACCCCTTAAGTCATGACTTTGTGTTACATATACAAAAAGATAAATTTGTGACATTCCTAAAAGTTGTGAATTTCAATTTAAATTTAACACTTAGTCATTTCATTATAAAAGTGCAAAACAAGATATTTAGGATTTAGGGTTTATGGGTTAGGGTTATAGTTTATGGTTTAAGGTTTAGGATTTAAAGTTTTGGGTTTATTGTTTTTTTTTGTTTTTTTTGTGGAAAATACACACTTTATTTATCATTTAGGCGCATAACTTACAAGAGACTAAAAAGCTGACTAAATTAGGCCAGCCCACCAAATCCTATGCACCATAATGATTCTATGCATAAAATACATAAAAAACATAATGCCTAATAATTCCAAGCATACGAATACAACTAAAATCACCTGGCAATCCCGGACATCAGAGTTGGCATTGAGTCATTATGCGCACTGCATCCTTTCCATTCGGATTTGTCCAAACCTTTTGGAAGAATCTAAATGATGCACCATATTAAAACTATGCAAATATAAGATTGTGCATGTGTTTGACTTGCAGCATCAAGCAATTGCCTATGTCATTGCTTTGCAATGGAAAACATTGCATAGCTATTTCATTGTTTGAATAAAAGCTATAAACCTTTAAATGCCTAAATACTTAAATCAATATCTTCGAAATCTCGAAAACCCTAAATAGATAATTTTTTTAAACATGTATATCCTAAATAATAATTAATAAATCTCATTTTTATTTTTTTCATTATAATTTTAAATATTCATTTTAATTATTTATTTGTTTATTTTTATATAAATATTAATTACAAAATAAATTATAAGTTAGACAAATATAATTTATATAAATTTTTTTTCAACAAAAAAATATAGATAAACTTATTAAAAGAAGTAAAAAATTAAAAACAAAAAATTATTATATAGTAATATATTTTTCTTTGTTTTTGAATCAATTTAGGTTTCGTAATTATATTTTAATTGATATCTAACTTATTAATAATAGATTATTAATTTATTTTTTGATCATTATTAGAATATTTATCAATAAAAATATTTATATGTTATATAGATTTAATAATTATTATAACTAAATATTCTATTCACTTAAGAAAAAAATTTTAAAATTATTAGATTTTCAAAGATTACCTTTGAACATGTAAAAAAAATATAATTTTTATTATTATTTCATTGTTTAAATAAAACCTATAAATCACTAAATGCCTAAACACTTAAATCACTATACTACAACATCTCGATACCCATATATAGATAATCGTTTAAACATGTATACCCTAAAAAATAATTAATAAATCTCATTTTTATTTGTTTTCATTATAATTTAAAAAATTCATTTTGATTGTTTAGTTTTTATTTATATATATATATTAATTATAAAATATATTATGAGTTAAAAATATAATTTATAAAAATTATTTTTCATCACAAAATAGATATGCTTATAAAAGAATAAAAATTTAAAAACAAATAAGTATTATTAAGTAATATATTTTGCTTTGCTTTTAAATTATTTTAGGTTTTGATATTATATTTTTAGTAATATCAATCTTATTCATAATATATTTTTAATTAATTTTTTGATAATTATTAGAATATCTATGAATAAAATTGTTTATATTGAATTTATATGATATATAATTATTATCATTATTATAAATAAATATTTATTCACTTTTGAAAAAAAATTTAAAAATTATAATATTTTCAAAGGTTATAACCTTTGAAAATATCAAAAAATAATAAAAATAATTTTTTTTTATTTTTTTTCTTAAATAAAACCTATAAACAACTAAATACATACACAGTTAAATCAGTAAACTTCTAAACCTCGTAATGCCTAAATACATAAACCATTAAACTGCTATATACTACTTAATAATTAATAAATCTAATTTTTATTTCTTTTTATTATAATTTTAAATTTTAATTTTAATTAATTATTAGTTTATTTTTATAGAAATATTTATTACAAATTAAATTATGAGAGCGACATATATATTGTAATTTATTTATTTTTAATAAAAAAATATATGCTTATAAAAGAAGTAAAAATTTAAAAATTAAAAAATATTATCCAATAATATATTTTACTTAAATTTTGAATCAATTTGGGCTTTGTAAATATTTTTTAATTAATATCAATCTTTTTATTAATAGCTTATTAATTTAAATTTTGATCATTATAATATTATCTATCAATAAAATTGTTTATATTGATTTTATATGATATATAACTATTAATATTATTATAACTAAATATTGTATTCACATTTCAAAAAATTTTAAATATTATTATATTTTCAAAGGTTATAACCTTTGAAAATGATAAAAAATTATAAATTTTCTTTTTGTTATTTTATTGTTTAAATAAAACCTATAAAACACTAACTGCCTAAAAACATAAATTGCTAAACTCCTAAATGACAAAACCTTTAAATACTTAAACTATTAAACAGGTGTACATTAATAAAAAATCATAAATCTCAATTTAATTTTTATTAAGTATAATTTTAAAATTTTATTTTAATTATTTATCAGTTTATTTTTATAGAAATATTAATTACAAAATAAATTATTAGTGAGACAGATCTAATTTAAATAATTTCTTTTTCATCAAAAAAAAATATATCCTTATAAAAAGAGGCATAATTTTAAAAACAAAAATTTATTATTTAGTAATATATTTTATTTTTATTTTGAATCATTTTAGATTTTGTAATTATATTTTAATTTATATCATTCTTATTAATAATAGTTTATTAATTTTTTTTGATCATTATTATAATATGTATTAATAAAATTATTTATATTGAGTTTACATTATATATAATTATTAAGAATATTAATCTATCATTACATTTTCAAAGTTTATAACCTTCAAAAATGACAAAAAATAACAAAAATAAATTTTTTGTTATATCATTGTTTAAATAAAACTTAGAAACCATTATATGCCTAAATACATAAATATCTAAACTCCTAAACCCCGAAGCTCCTAAATACTTAAACCTTTAAACAAGTAAACCTTAAATATAATTTAAATAATTTATAGAAATATTAATTACAAAATAAATTATGAATGACAAATATAATTTAAATAATATATTTTTCAACAAAAAAAATATATAAGCATATAAAATAAAGCAAAAACTAAAAAAAAGTTATAATTTAGTAATAAATTTTACTTTGATTTTGAATCATTTTAGGGTTTTTAATTATATTTTAATTTATATATATATATCATATTAATAATAGTTTATTAATTTATTTTTTGATAATTTATATAATATTATAAATAAAATTATTTATATTTTGTTTATATGATATATAGTGATAATAATTATATTTACTAAATATTGTATTCACATTTTTAAAAAATTTTAAATTATTATATTTTCAAATGTTATGCCATTTTAAAATTTGAAATATATCAAAAATAAATTTTTTTTTATTTCATTGTTTAAATAAAAGCTATAAATCATTAAATGCCTAAATACTTAAAACAATAACTTCTAAATCTCGAAAACCCTAAATAGATAAATTTTTTAAACAAGTATATCCTAAATAATAAATAATAAATCTCATTTTTATTTTTTTCATTATAATTTTTAATATTCATTTTAATTATTTATTTGTTTATTTTTAAATAAATATTAATTAATAAAATAAATTATAACTTAGACAAATATAATTTATATAAATTATTTTTCAACAAAAAAAATATAGATAAACTTATTAAAAGAAGAAAAAAATTAAAAACAAAAAATTATTATATAGTAATATATTTTACTTTGTTTATAAATCAATTTAGGTTTTGTAATTATATTTTAATTGATATCTAACTTATTATTACTAGATTATTAATTTATTTTTTGATCATTATTAGAATATTTATCAATAAAAATATTTATATTTAATTTATATGATATATAAATTAATAATTATTATAACTAAATATTGTAT
This sequence comes from Sapria himalayana, assembly GCA_029783825.1. Lineage (NCBI taxonomy): Eukaryota > Viridiplantae > Streptophyta > Magnoliopsida > Malpighiales > Rafflesiaceae > Sapria > Sapria himalayana. Next base: position 282,082 of record JAREIK010001962.1, on the reverse strand, counting down.
TCACTTTTGTAAAAAATTTTAATATTATTATATTTTCAAAGATTATAAACTTTGAACATGTGAAAAAACAAAAAAATATATATTTTTTTATTTCATTGTTAAAATAAAACCTATAAATCACTAAACTACAAAATCCCGATACCCTATATACATAATCATTTAAATGGGTATACACTAAATAATAATTAATAAATCTCATATTTTTATTTGTTTTCATTATAATTTAAATAATTCATTTTGATTGTTTAGTTTTATATTTATATATATATATTAATTATAAAATAAATTATAAGTTAAAAATATAATTTATAACAATTATTTTTCATCAAAAAATTGATAAGCTTAAAAAAAGAATACAAATTTAAAAATAAATAATTATTATTAAGTAATATATTTTGCTTTGCTTTTGAATCATTTTAGGTTTTGATATTATATTTTAAGTTAAATCAATATTATTCATAATAGATTTTTAAGTTATTTTTTGATAATTAAAATAATATATAGCAATAAAATTGTTTATATTGAATTTATATGATATATAATTATTATGATTATTATAAATATATATTTATTCACTTTTGAAAATAATTTAAAAATTATTATATTTACAAATGTTATAAACTTTAAAAATATCAAAAAATAATAATAATAATTTTTTTATATTTTTTTTCTAAAATAAAACCTATAAACCACTAAATGCATACACAGTTAAATCAGTAAACTCCTAAAACATGTAATTCCTAAATAAATAAACCATTAAACTGCTATATACTACTTAATAATTAATAAATCTAATTTTTATTTTTATTTATTATATTTTAAATATTCATTTTAATTATTTATTTATTTATTTTTATAGAAATATTTATTACAAAATAAAGTATGAGTGAGAAAAAAATTATTTAATTTATTTATTTTTACTAAAAAAATATATGCTTATAAAAGAAGTAAAAATTAAAAAATTAAAAATTATTATCCATTAATATATTTTACTTTAATTTTAAATGAATTTGGGATTTGTAAATATTTTTTAATTAATATATATCTTTTTATTAATAGTTTATTAATTTAATTTTTGATCATTATTATATTATCTATCAATAAAATTGTTTATATTGAATTTATATGATATATAATTATTAATATTATTATAACTAAATATTGTATTCACATTTCAAAAAATTGTAAATATTATTATATTTTCAATGTTTATAACCTATGAAAATGATAACAAATTATAGAAATTTTTTTTGTTATTTTATTTTTTAAATAAAACCTATTAACCACTAAGCCTAAAAAAATAAATTGCTAAACTCCTAATCAACAAAACCTTTAAATACTTATTCCATTAAACTAGTATAGATTAATAATAAATTATAAATCTAATTTTAATTTTTATTCATTATAATTTAAAATTTTTATTTTAATTATTTATCAGTTTATTTTTATAAAAATATTAATTACAAAATAAATTATCAGTGAGACAGATCTAATTTAAATTAAAATAGTATCCCTAAATAATAAATAATAAATCTCATTTTTTTCATTATAATTTTAAATATTCATTTTAATTATTTATTTGTTTATTTATATATAAATTATAATTACAAAATAAATTGAGCTAGACAAAAATAACTTATATAAATTATTTTTCATCAAAAAATAATAGATAAACTTTTTAAATGAAAAAAAAATTTCAAAACAAAAAATTATTATATAGTAATATATTTTGCTTTGCTTCTGAATCATTTTAGGTTTTGTAATTATATTTTAATTGATATCTATCTTTTTAATAATAGATTATTAATTTATTTTTTGATCATTATTAGAATATTTATCAATAAAATTGTTTATATTGAATTTACATTATATATAATTATAAAGATGATTATAACTAAATATTATATTTACGTTTGAAAATAATTTAAAAATTATTATATTTTTAAAGGTTATCATCTTTGAAAATGAGATAAAATCACAAAAATAAATTTTTTGTTATTTTATTGTTTATATAAAACCTATAAACTACTAAATGCCTAAATGCTTACATCATTAAACTCCTAAACCCCAAAACCCCAAAACTCATAAATACTTAAACATTTAAACCATCTTTAACGGTTTATGTATTTATAAATTATATATAAATATCTATTAATATATAAAAGTTTATTAATTTATTTATTGATCATTATTATATTTATATTTATATTTAGTTTATTAATATCTATCAATAAAATTGTTTATATTTAATTTACATGATATATAATTATTAAGTTTATTATAACTAAATATTGTATTCACATTTGAAAAAAATTTAAAAATTATTATATTTATAAAGGTTATAACATTCAAAATTGATAAAAAATTTGAAAAATAATTTTTTTGTTATTTCATTATTTAAATAAAACATATAAACTACTAAATGTCTAAACACGTAAATCACTAAACTACTGAACTCTTAAATACTTAAACAATTAAACCGGTATACCCTAAATAATTAATCATTAATCTCATTTTTATTTGTATTCATTATAATTTCAATATTCATTTTAATTATTTATTAGTTTATTTTTATATAAATATTAATTGCAAAATAAAATTATGAATCAGACGAATATAATTTAAATAATTTATCTTCATCAAAAAAATTTATAAGCTTATAAAAAGAATCAAAATTTTAAAAATAAAAAATTATTATTTAGTCATATATTTTACTTTGATTTTGAATCGTTTTAGGCTTTGCAAATATATTTTAATTGATATCTATCTTATTAATAATAGTTTATTAATCTATTTTATGATCAGTATTACAATATCGATTGATAAAATTATTTATTTCGAATATACATGATATTAAAATTTTAATGATTATTATAATTAAATATTGTATTAACATTTGAAAAAAAATTAAAAATTATAATATTTTCAATGGTTATAACCTTGAAAATAAGAAAAACTCAAAACAATAATTGTTTGTTATTTAATTATTTAAATAAAACCTATAAACCACAAAATACCTAAATACTTAAATTACTAAACTCCTAAACACTAATACGACTGCACCACACACACATAGCGACGGACTATAGTACACACGTTCACATATTCTTGTCCATTTTGGTGAAGCATTTAGAGGGGCTAGCAAGTCCTAGAAGTAGCCAGAAGTATGGGCCACCAACTTGTAGAGGGTGCCACTAACAAGAAGGGATGATAACATTCAGACAACTGACGAGACCGAGCAAAGTGGTCGGGAGTAAACCTAGGAGTAGCAAGGAGTGGGTCCCACTAGCCCTATCAGGCAGCATAGAGGGCCACCCAACCGTAGCTGGAAATATCTGAAGCATCACCAAGCAGGGCCAATAAGCAATGGAGTCCAAACCAGCCACACGGGAGCGAAAGATTCAAACTTATAGTCTTATTTCCGACTTTGTATTTTAGACTTTGTATGCACCATGTAGTTGTAGAGACGAATCTAATATGTACTTTGATAGCACAGTGATTCAACATCAAATATGTTGAGACATAATAGAGATAAAGTATAAGCTCCTATTATTTTGGTTAGAGATTTAGCAATCATTCTAGAATTGAGAGAGGAACAAAATAAATTATTTTAATTATTCAATATAATTTTAATTATTATTTTAATTATTTATCAGTTTATTTTTATAAAAATATTAATTACAAAATAAATTATTAGTGAGATAGATCTAATTTAAATTAAACGGGTATTCCTAAATAATAATGAATAAATCTTATTTTTTTTTCATTTTAATTTTAAATATTCAAATTTAATTATTTATTTGTTTATTTTAATATAAATATTAATTACAAAATAAATTACGAGTTACACAAATATAATTTATATAAATTATTTTTCATCAAAATAATATAGATAAACTTTTTAAAAGAAAAAAAAAATTCAAAACAAAAAATTAATATATAGTAATATATTTTGTTTTGCTTCTGAATTATTTTAGGTTTTGTAATTATATTATAATTGATAACTATCTTATTAATAATAGATTATTAATTTATTTTTTGATCATTATTAGAATATTTATCAATAAAATAGTTTATATTGAATTTATATGATATATAAATATAATGATTATTATAACTAAATATTGTATTTACTTTTGAAAAAAATTCAAAAATTATTATATTTTCAAAGGTTATAACCTTAAAAATGAGAAAAATTAATAATAATAAATTTTTTGTTATTCATTTTTTAAATAAAACCTATAGATCATTAAATGATTACTTACGTAAATCAGTAAGTTCATAAATCCCGAAACCCCTAAATACATAAACCTTTTAACATCTATATACTACTTAATAAATAATAAATCTCATTTTTTTTCTATTTATTATAATTTTAAATATTCATTTTAATTATTTTAGTTTAACTTTTTAGAAAAATTAATTACAAAATAAATTTCGATTTAGACAAAAATTATTTAAATAATTTATTTTAATAAAAAAAATATAAGCTTATAAAAAGAAGGAATATTTTAAAAATTAAATATTATTATTTAGTAATATATTTTTATTTGATTTTTAATCATTTTGTGTTATGTAAATATATTTTAATTAATATTAATATTTTTAATAATAGTTTATTAATTTATTTTTTTATCATTATTATAATATCTATCATTAAAATTATTTATATTAAATTTATATGATATATAATTAGTAAGATTAATATAATTATACATGGTATTCACATTTCAAAAAAATTTAAAAATTATTTTATTTTCAAAGGGTATAACCTTTGAAAATCAGAAAAAATCTAAAAAATTTTTTTTATTTTTATTATATAAATAAAAGCTATAATCCACTAAATACCTAAAAACACAAATTGATAAACTTCTAAACGACAAAACTCCTAAATAATCAAACCATTAAACGGGGATACCACATATAATAAATCATAAATCTCATTTTAATTTGTATTCATTATAATTTTAAATATTCATTTTAATTATTTATTTGTTTATTTTTTATAAAAATATTAATTACAAAATAAATAATGAGCTAAACAACTATAATTTTAATAATTTATTTTTAATCAAAAAAAACATATAAGCTTATTAAAAGAAGTAAAAATTTGAAAACAAAAAATTATTATTTATTTATATATTTTACTTTGATTTTGAATCATTATATATAGGTTTTGCAATTATATTTTAATTGCTATCAAACTTATTAAGAATAGGTTTTTAATTTATTATTTGATCAATTTTATAATATCTAACAATAAAATTACTTATATTGAATTTAAATGTCTTATAATTATTAAGATTATGATAACTAAATGTTATATTTACATTTATTTAAAATTTAAAAATTATTATATTTTCAAAGGTTATAACCTTCAAAATGATAAAAATCACAAAAATAATTTTTTATTATTCTATTATTTAAATAAAACTTATAAACCACTAAATGCCTAAACATTTAAATCTCTAGACTCATAAACCCTTAACCCCCTAAATACTTAAACCATTAAACCTATATAACCTAAATAATAAATAATAAATCTGATTTTTATTTGTATTCATTATAATTTTTAATATTCATTTTATTTATTTTTTAGTTTATTATAATAAAAATATTAATTACAAAATAAATAATGAGTGAGACATATATAATTTAAATAAATTATTTTTTATGAAAAAATATATAAGCGTATAAAAATAAAAAAAATTTCAAAAATTTAAAATTTTATTTAGTAATATAATTTACTTTGATTTTGAATTAATTTGGGTTATGCAAATATATTTTAATTAATATCTATCGTATTAATAATAGTTTATTAATTTATTTTTTCGATCATTATAATAATATATATTAATAAAATTTTTTATATTGAATTTACATCAAATATAATTATTAAGATTATTATTACTAAGTATTGTATTTAAAGATTATAAACTTTGAAAATCACGAAAATTCATAAAAATAAATTTTTTGTTATTTCATTGATTAAATAAAACAAATAAACACCTAAATGTGCAAACATATAAATAAATAAACTCTTTAACCCTAAAACCACAAAAAACTTAAACCATTAAATAGGTATACCCTAAATAATAAATCATATATATCTTTTTTATTAGTATTCATTATAATTTTAAATATTCATTTTAATTATTTATCAATATATTTTTATAGAAATATTAATTACAAAATAAATTAATAGTGAGACAAATATAATTTAAATAAATTATTTTTCATCAAAAAAATTTATATGCTTATAAAATGACGCAAAATTTTTAAAATAAAAAATTATTATTTAGTAATATATCTTATTTTGATTTGAATCATTTTAGATTCTACAATTATATTTTAATTTATATCATTCTTATTAATACTAGTTTATTAATTTATTTATTGAACATTATTATAATATCTATTAATAAAATTATTTATATTTAGTTTACATTATATATAATTATTAAGATTATTATAACTAAATATTATATTCACTTTTAAAAAAATTTAAAATTATTATATTTACAAAGGTTACAACCTTCAAAAATTAAAAAAAAATTCAAAAATTAAATTTTTTGTTTTTAATTCTTTAGATAATAACTATAAATCACTAAAGATCTAAACACATAAATCACTAAACTCCTGAACCAAAAAACACCTAAATACTTAACCCATTAAACCGGTATATCCTGAAGAATAAATAATAAATCTAAATTTTATTTGTATTCATTATAAATTTAAATAATTATTTTAATTATTTATTAGTTTATGATTATAGAATTATAAATTACAAAATAAATTATGAGTAAGACAAATTAATTTAAATAACTTATTTATAATAACAAAAATATAATGTTATAAAAAAGCAAAACATTAAAAAAAGTTTTATTAAGTAATATATTTTACTTAGATTTTGAATAAATTGAGATTTTGCAAATATATTTTAAATAATATCTATCTTATTAATAAAAGTTTATTATATTTTTTTATCATAATTATAATATCTAGAAATGTAATTATTTATATTGAATCTAAATGACTTATAATTATAAAGATTATCATAACTAAATATTATATTTACATTTGAAAAAAATTTAAAAATAATTATATTTTCAAAGGTTATAACCTTCAAAAATTAAAAAAATAATAAAAATAAATTTTTTGTTATATCATTGTTTAAATAAAACTTATAAACCACTAAATGCCTAAACACTTAAACCTCTAAACTACTAAACACAAAAGCCCCTAAATAGTTAAAACTTTAAACTAGTAAACCTTAAATATAATTTAAATATTTTATTAAAATATTAATTACAAAATAAATTATGAGTGATACAGATATAATTTAAATAATTTATTTTTCATCACAAAAATTATAAGCTTATAAAAAGAAGCAAAAACTAAAAAAAATTATTTTTTAATAATAAATTTTACTTGGATTTTGAATATTTTTAGGTTTTTCAATTATATTTTAATTTATATCAATCATATTAATAATAGCATATTAATTTATTTTTTGATAATTGATATCATATCTATTAATATAAATGTTTATATTTAGTTTATATTATATATAATTATAATGATTATTATTACTAAATATTGTATTCCCATTTTTAAAAAATATTAAAATTATGACATTTTAAAGGTTATAACTTTGAAAATGTGAAAAATTTCAAAAATAATTTTTTTGTTATTTCATTGTTTAAATAAAACCTATAAACCACTAAATGACTAAAAATATAAATCGCTAAAGTCATAAACGAAAAAACTTTTAAATACTTAAAATATTAAATTGGTAAACATTAATAATAATTCATAAATCTTATTTTAATATTTATTCACTATAATTTTAAATTTTTATTTTAATTATTTATCAGTTTATTTTTAAAGAAATATTAATTACAAATAAATTATTAGTGAGACAGATCTAATTTAAATTTGACTTGTATACCTAAAATAATAAGAATAAATCTCAATATTATTTTTTTCATTATAATTTTAAATATTCATTTTAATTATTTATTTGTTTATTTTTATATAAATATTAATTACAAAATAAATAATTAGAGAGATGGATCTAATTTAAATTAAAGCGGTATCACTAAATAATAAATAATAAATAATAAATAATAAATCTTATTTTTTTTATTATAATTTTAAATATTCATTTTAATTATTTATTTGTTTATTTATATATAAATATTAATTACAAAATAAATATTTAGTTAGACAAATATAATTTATATATATTATTTTTCATCAAAAAAATATAGATAAACTTATTAAAAGAAAAAAAATTTAAAAACAAAAAATTATTATATAGTATTATATTTATCTTTGCTTCTGAATCATTTTAAGTTTTGTAATTATATTTTAATTAATATCTATCTTATTATTAATGGATTATTAATTTATTTTTTGATTATTATTAGAATACTTATCAATAAAATTGTTTATATTGAATTTATATAATATATAAATATTATTATTGGTATAACTAAATATTGTATTCACATTTGAAGATAATTTAAAAATTATTATATTTTCAAAGGTTATAACCTTTGAAAATATCAAAAAATAATAAAAATAAATTTTTTGTTGTTTTATTTTTTAAATAAAACCTATAAACAACTCAATGCTAGGGGTGCTCATGGGACAGCACGGAATGAAGAGTACAAATCTCCATTCCCTTCTCACAATTCAGAGATTTTATTTTTGAAGATCCAGACCTATCCCATAGGTTCAAAATATTGGGATGGGATGAGACGTAGATCAGGGATTTTGGGTAGGAGAAAACATTCCGGGACCGAACGGAGTTTGGACATTTTTTTAAATTTATTTTCTTCAAACCATCCAAGTTAGTTCATGTCGAAACCTTTTGTTGTACCATTTATCTCTCCTTAGTTATGTATCTTTCAAACTCAAATTGGGCCAATTTTGTTTTGTCAAATAGGCTGAATACCGCAAACGAGTTCCATTACCTTGTCAAAAGCTTTTATGTGCAGAAAAGGATATAAATATTAAATAGAACGTGACCGAGTTGTGTGCTTAATTTGGTTCTTTATTTTTTCACAAGTTGGCTTTGTTCAGCCGAGTGAAAGTTAACCTTAATAGCAATACTACATCTTTTAAACAATTGCTTAAAATATTAAGGAATATCTGAAGATGACCACAAACATTGGTAGCAGCAATTACTACTTAAGTAATTGCTTAAATTAGGCAGCTTAATATAACAAAAAAATACAACTAATAAAAACTATGATAATTATCATTTCAAAGGCCCGTAGCGGAACAGCAACGAAAATCCAAACCTAATTAATTATCTCTTCTACAACTCCTAACTCTACTTCCTCCACTATAGAAGGACAACCAACGATGAAAATGTGTTAATCATGTAGACATAAATTTCTAAGATGATAGAGTAATAAAAAAAAATATTACCTTATAAAATTTAATACACCCAATCCAAATTTAGTTGGCGAACTATAGTTGGAAAAATATTTGGATCTTGTGACCCCTCTAAAAATTGTAATTGAACAATATTTTTATTATTTTGAATGAATAAAAGAAGTAAAAGTTAAATTAAAATTTACGAGATTTGTATACTGACCTGATTCATTATCATCAAGGTCTTAAACTAATTCTTCAATTTAAATAGGTTTGTTTGAGCTTCTCAAGCAATCTTGTAGATATATGAGAACTTCAGCTATAATAGGTGTTAAAGAACTCCTAAATTTATATAAAGTTCTCCCCCCATTGCTATATGTAGATTCGTAGGCCACAGTAGATGTTTGAATAACAAATACATCCCTTGCTACATTTTCCAAAGAAGGATACCTAACCTCATTTACCTTGGACTAGTTTAGAAGACCAAAATCAATTCTATTTTTTTCAAGTTTGTCCTCCAAGTACCTATCCAACTTTTCCAAAGCTACAACTTCTTGTACTTTCTCCAATTCAACAAAAAAATCATCAACATAAGCATCACTACCATCAAAGAAATCATCATTTTTCTTCACCACAGAAGAAGAGAAATCATCTTCTTTTGATTCATCTTCATTTAAATCTTTATAATCATACATCATCTCATTTAAGGCATTTATAACTTTTTTCACCAAATATTTAGCCAATTCCTCTACATAATGCTATGTGAACTTAACCTTGAGATATTTAAGCTTATATCTAGGATCCAACACTACTACTACCAAAGGCATAATATTTGTTGAGTGAAGAGATCCCCAATATTTGTTAAATTTATGCTTCATATTCATACCCATTTCAGACACCATTGTATATCCACTATTTTCACAGAGCACAATTTTTTTCAAAATTCAAATAATCTCAGGAAAATAAACAATAGAGGTAAAATATTATGAGCCTGAAAATTTACAAGTTACCTAATAAAAAGTTTTCAAGAAACGAGCCAAATTTTTGGCGTTTGTTCAGTCTATCTCAGTTGGAACGTTTGAACCAAACTCCTTCAAAAATCTTTTCTGTTTGTCCTCCAACTTATCAAATTCTTTTTGATATTTTATATCATTTTGTAGCATCAAATAAGTTGAATTCCATCTTGTAGGAAAATCTAATTGCAATAAAGATCCATATGTCAAGTTTTCTTTTTCAACACATAACTTAAACATATCTAATCTTTTAGGACTGCTCCTCAAATATTTCATCTCACCTCTAATTTTATGAATAGCCCCCTCAACTACTACAATGCCATCTCTGACAATTAAGTTTAGGATATGAGCACAACATCTCATATGAAAATGCTCGCCTCTCAAAGGTACAACACTTTTCTTCACAAGCCTTTTTTTTATATTTGTTCAACTACAACAACATTTTTTGATGCATTTTCAACAGTAATGAACATCAACTTTCTCAAACCCCATTCATTCATGCAAAACTCAATAGCATTTCTAATAATAACTTCAACATGACTTTTAATTACACAAAAGTTCAAAAGCCTTTTATGCATATTCCATTGAAAATCAATGGAATGAACAGTCAAAAATATATAAGACAAATTTTGAATGCTAGTCCAAGTGTTGGTAGTCAATGTAATTTTATAACAATGAGATGATATACTATCAAATAATTTTTTCTTTTCCTTCACAAACAAAGAAAAACAATCCCTTAGTGTGGGGTGCCTAGATGGAATTTTAAATTTAGGCGCACTAACTTCACAAAACTTTTTAAACTCATCCCTCTCAACAAAACAAAAAGGCAATTCATCTTTTATGATCATTTTCACCAAAGCTTCCTAACTAGTTGTTGATCAAATTACCAACAAGTTAATTTGTTATTCTCTGAACTAGTACCTTTAGTGAAACTCAACAAAGATTGTGACTTGTTTTTACCTTTGTGAGCTTCTATTAAGTCTTTTTTGTGTGGAAATTTTCTATAAGTCTCTCTCAAGTATTTCTATAAACCCAAAGTACCTTGATCACTTTTTGCCAAATATTCTTTCCTACACCATATACAAGCTGCCCTGCCAGTTTCATTTCCCTCTGAATCAACTAATATCTCATAAGGTTCTCAAACAGCATACTTATACTTTTTATGAGCTTGAGGTTCAGATGTACCTTGACTTTCTTTTACAATTGGAATTGAAGAACCTACCATAACAATAGCAGGGTTTGTGAATGGATGATGATTGGATTTACCAGTACTTTGATCATTTGAGATGTGATCATCTTCAATTTATTGTATTTTTCATTTACCACTAGATTGTGCCATCTTCATTGCCATTAATTAATATGATATGTTAAGCATAAATACATATAAATATTTTAAACACGCAAGCTCTACAAAACTGACTCTAACACATTCATCCCACTCATTCGGCCCAACCACAACACCATAACCAATACTCAACAAAATTGACTGAGACACATAATAATAATAATTAATCACTCAATTCTCATTAGAAAAACAAACCAAAAGGCTGGTGGCATCTGTGACACGGTGGAGGCAACCAGAAGTGCGACGGACAAGGGCTGGACCTAATTGAACACGGATGGAACGGCATGAGGTGGCCTAGAACTCATCGGAACAGCAATAGATGCGTCGGAATTGGATGGTCAGTAGCAGAATTGGTAGCATCTTCATGTTATATATATATTCCAATTTCTAGTATCAATTTTTTAGGTCGGGACGGTTCTAGGGATGGATATAGCTTAAGTTCCGAAACTATCCCAAAAGAAAAAATACGTGACAAAATGGGACGAGAAAAGTTAAAGTCAATAGATTTTTCTCAGTCCCGATTCTTTCGGGACAAGACTTCGAGTTGGGTCGCAAATCTCTAAGTCCTATGAGCAGCCCTACTAATTGCATATAAAGTTAAATCAGTAAACTCCTAAATCTCGTAATGCCTAAATACATAAACTATTAAACCACTAAATACTACTTAATAATTAATAAATCTATTTTTATTGCTATTTATTATATTTTTAAATATTCATTTTAATTATTTATTAGTGTATTTATTTAGAAATATTTATTACAAAATAAATTATGAGTGGGACAAATATAATTTAAATAATATATTATTTATCTAATAAAAATATATGCTTATAAAAGAAGTATAAATTTAAAAATTAAAAATTATTATCAAGTAATATAAGTTACTTTAATTTTGAATCAATTTGGGTGTTGTAAATATTTTTTAATTAATATCTATCTTAATAATAATAGTTTATAAATTTAATTATTGATAATTATTATTATATCTATCAATAAAATTATTTATATTAAATTTATATGATATATAATTGTTAATATTATAATAACAAAATATTGAATTAAAATTTTAAAAAATTTTAAATATTATTATATTTTCAAATGTTATAACTTATGAAAATAATAAAAAACTATAGAAATTTTTTTTGTTATTTTATTTTTTTAATTAAAACCAATAAACCACAAAAAGACTAAAAACATGAATCGCTAAATTCCAAACGACAAAACCTATAAATACTTAAATCATTAAACTGATATACATTAATAATAAATCATAAATCTAATTTTAATTTTTATTCAGTATAAATTTAAATTTTTATTTTAATTATTTATCAATTTATTTTATAAAAATATTAATTACAAAATAAATTATTAGTGAGACAGATCTAATTTAAATTAAACCTGTATCTCTAAATAATAAATAATAAATCTCATTTTTTTTTTCATTATAATTTTAAATATTCATTTTAATTATTTATTTGTTTATTTATATATATTAATTACAAAATAAATTAAGTTAGACAAATATAATTTATATAAATTATTTTTATCAAAAAATTATTTAAAAACTTTTTAAAATAAAAAAAAAATTCAAAACAAAAAATTATTATATAGTAATATATTTTGCTTTTCTACTAAAGCATTTTAGGTTTTGTAATTATATTTTAATTGATATCTATCTTATTAATAATAGGTTATTAATTTATTTTTTTGATCATTATTATAATATTTATCAATAAAATTGTTTATATTGAATTTATATGATATATAAATATAATGATTATTATAACTAAATATTGTATTCACATTTAAAAAAAATTTAAAAATTATTATATTTTCAAAGGTTATAACCTTTGAAAATATAAAAAAAATATAAAAATAAATTTTTAATTATTTTATTTTTTTAATAAAACCTATATACCACTAAATGAATACACAGTTAAATCAGTAAATGTTTAAACCTCATAATGCCTAAATACATAAACCATTAAACTGCTATATACTACTTAAAAATTAATAAATCTAATTTTTATTTATATTTATTATAATTTTAAATATTCATTTTAATTATTTATTAGTTTATTTTTATAGAAATATTTATTACAAATTAAATTATGAGAGCGACATATATATTTTAATTAATTTATTTTTTTTCAAAAAAAATATATGATTATAAAAGAAGTAAAAATTTAAAAATTAAAAATTATTATCCAGTAATATATTTTACTTTATTTTGAATCAATTTTGGTTTTGTAAATATTTTTTTAATTAATATCATTCTTTTTATTAATAGTTTATTAATTTAAATTTGATCATTATTATATTATCTATCAATAAAATTGTTTATATTGAATTTATATGATATATAATTATTAATATTATTATAACTAAATATTGTATTGACATTTCAAAAAATTTTAAATATTATTATATTTTCAAAGGTTATAACCTTTGAAAATGTGAAAAAAAAACAAAAATATTTTTTTTGTTATTTCATTGTTTAAATAAAACCTTAAACCACTAAATGCCTAAAAATATAAATCACTAAACTCCAAAACGATAAAACCTCTAAATACTTAAACCATTAAACTGGTAAACATTAATAATAATTCATAAATCTCATTTTAATTTTTATTCAGTATAATTTTAAATTTTTATTTTAATTATTTATTAGTTTATTTTTATAGAAATATTAATTACAAAATAAATTATTAGTGAAACAGATTTATTTTAAATTAAAATAGTATCCCTAAATAATAAATAATAAATCTTATTTTTTTTCATTATAATTTTAAATATTCATTTTAATTATTTATTTGTTTATTTATATATAAATATTAATTACAAAATAATTTGAGCTAGACAAAAATAATTCATATAAATTATTTTTCATCAAAAAATTATAGATAAACTTTTTAATAGAAAAAAAATTTTCAAATCAAAAAATTATTATATAGTAATATATTTTGCTTTGCTTCTAAATCATTTTTAGAATTATATTTTAATTGATATCTATCATATTAATAATAGATTATTAATTAATTCTTTGATCATTATTAGAATATTTATCAATAAAATTATTTATATTGAATTTACTTCATATATATTTATAAAGATTATTATAACTAAATATTATATTTACATTTAAAATAATTTAAAAATTATTATATTTTTAATGGTTAACATCTTTGAAAATGAGATAAAATCAAAAAAATTATTTTTTTTGTTATTTTATTGTTTATATAAAACCTACAAACTAGTAATGCCTAAACACTTAAATCATTAAATTCCTAAACCCCTAAACCACAAAACGCTTAAATACTTAAACATTTTAACCATCTTTAAAGGTTTAAGTATTTATAATTAATATATAAATATCTATCAATTAAAAATAGTTTATAAGTTTATTTTTTGATCATTATTATATATATATTTATATTTAGTTTATTAATACCTTTATATAAAATTGTTTATTTTTAATTTACATGATATATAATTATTAAGTTTATTATAACTAAATATTATATTCACATTTGAAAAAAAATTATAAATTATAATATTTATAAAGATTATAACCTTCAAAATTGCTAAAAAATTTGAAAAATAATTTTTTTTGTAATTTCAATTTTTAAATAAAACATATAAACTACTAAATGCCTAAACACTTAAATCACTAAACTCCTAAACTCCTAAATACTTAAACCATTAAACTGGTATACCCTGAATAATTAATCATAAATCTCATTTTTATTTGTATTCATTATAATTTTAATATTCATTTTAATTATTTATTAGTTTATTTTTATAAAAATATTAATTCCAAAATAAAATTATGAATGAGAAATATTATTTATATAATTTATCTTCAATAAAAAAATTTATAAGCTTATAAAAATAATCATAAATTTAAAAATAAAAAATTATTATTTAGTAATATATTTTACTTTGATTTTGAATCGGTTGAGGTGTTGCAAATATATTTTAATTAATATCTATCTTATTAATAATAGTTTATTAATCTATTTTATGATCAATATTTCGATCAAAAAAATTATTTATATTGAATTTACATGATATTTAATGGTTATAACCTTGAAAATGAAAAAAAATCATAAAAATAATTATTTTGTTATTTAATTATTTAAATAAAACCTATAAACCACAAAATTACTAAGTACTTAAATTACTAAACTCTTATACACTGATACTGCAGCACCACACACACTTAGCGACGGACCACAGTACACACGTGCACATATTCTTGTCCATTTTAGTGTAGCATTTAGAGGGGCCAGCAAGTCCTAGAAGCAACCAAAAGTATGAGACACCAGCTTGTAGAGGGCCCCGCTAGCAAGCTGGGATGATAACATTAAGACAACTGACGAGACCGAGCAAAGTGGTTGGGAGTAAACCCAGGAGTAGCTAGGTGTGGGTCCCACTAGCCATATCAGGAAGCATAGAGTGCCGCACAACCGTCGCCAAACAGGAGTAGCGGGTAATCCATGATTAATTGGTGAGCCAGAAAAATCCGAAGCATCACCAAGCAGTGCCAGTAAGCAATAGAGTCAAGACCATCCACATGGGAGCGAAAGATTCAAAATTGTAGTTTATGTTTGTAGTCTTATTTGTATTTGGGACTTTGTATGCACAATGTACTGTATAGATGGATCATGAGATACTCACAAATACAATCTAGTCTATTCTCTATGTAGCTTGTAATGAGGGCAACTAGACCCATGAATATCTCTAAGTGGGGCCCACTAATGCATTTTGTAAATAGACATTAGGCAATGCTACACTCCCGGGAGCAGAAGACCCATCTTTATAGCATTTTATAATTTTACTTGTATTCTAAATAGGTTGTACGCGTAGAGAATTAGACTATGAGATGGACCTCATCACACATGCACACCGATGCATGCATATTTTTTGATATTTTGTCGGTGCAACATACAACTACTTCTTGGAGCTTGAGGAGGAAACATTCTAGCCCAAGAGATAATCTTTTGAGGATCATTGGAGCAAAAGAATGTGGAATTCAGAGGTAAGAATGAATTGACAAAGTGCCATAGATATGGACTTGTGGATTTATGGGTATTCAGTTTTAAAAGTATTCCATTGCATAGCAATGACTTAGGCAAATGCTTGATGATGCATGTTACACACATGCACAATATTATATTTGCATAGTTTTAATATGGTGCATCATAATGTGCATAGGATTTGGTGGGATTACCTAAATTAGTCAGCTTTTTAGTCTCTTGTAAGTTGTGTGCCTAAATGATAAATAAAGTGTGTATTTTCCAAAAAAAAATATAAAAAAAACCATAAACCCTAAACTTTAAATCCTAAACCTTAAACCATAAACTATAACCCTAGTTCATAAAACCTAAATCCTATATCTCATGTTTTGCACTTTTATAATCAAATGACTAAGTGTTAAATTTAAAGTGAAATTCACAACTTTTAGGAATGTCACAGATTTATCTTTTTGTATATGTAACACAGAGTCATGACTCAAGGGGTAAGTTATGGATTAAGTCTCTTGCTTTAGATTATTGTAGCATTAGCAATTGTCATGATTGTATATTTTGTCTCTAGAACACAAAATCATATCGATGAGAATATACCATAACTTGTGTCTCTCTGTTGAACATATTGTTATGGACTAAGAATGATCATGAATACATATTTAATCATTATAATACTGGGTCACAGTATTGGATATGACCATAGATTGTGCATTTTATCTTTATATTGTAAAGTCATTGCACTAGGAATGATTGTAACTTTGGACATTCCTCAAGAGCAAAAGTCATGACCCTAAAAATAGTTAAATCTCGAGTACTACTCTTTATAAAATTATATAGCTAAAATCTTTGGGATTGGAAATATCACTATGGCTTTTTCCTTTGATTTGTGACCTCTAGTGTCAATATGCAAAACTAATATTTTGATCAATCATTAAAACCTTTTATACATTTGAATAAGATTCATTTACACCTTTTTGGGTATTGTTAGCATGTATACCTAACTCATTTAATATAAAAAGAAAGAAATGATACTTTTCATATCCATGAGGATATAAAAAAAGGCTTAGACATGCCAATAAAATAAATTTTTTGATTCTTGATTAAATAGACCACATACTTCTTGCCCTGCTCAAACTACCCTCGGGCTAGTTTCTTCTAATAGGCTACAAGGTGGTTATTTTTTTAGAGGTGAACTATGTTTTAAAAAATTGCATTGAGTGTGTGCATGAGAGATATTTTATAAGAAATTACAATAATCAATATAAATAGCATCCTCTACAACTAGCTATTTCAACACATAGGGGTACAACTTTGGTTTAGTCTATTAGCATACATGAGTCAAATTACCTTTGATAGCCTAGTGATTCAACATCAAATATGATGAGACATAATAGAAATAAAGTAAAAGCTCCTATTATTTTGGTTAGAGCTTTAGCAATCATTCTAGAGTTGAGAGAGGAAAAAAATAAATTTTTTTAATTATTCAATATAATTTTAATATTTATTTTAAATATTTATCAGTTTATTTTTATAGAAATATTAATTAGAAAATAAATTATTAGTGAGACAGATCTAATTTAAATTAAACCAGTATATCCTAAATAATAAAGAATAAATCTCATTTTTTTCAATTTTAATTTTAAATATTCAAATTTAATTATTTATTTGTTTATTTTTATATAAATATTAATTACAAAATAAATTATGAGTTACATAAATATAATTTATATAAATTATTTTTCAACAAAATAATAGAGATAAACTTTTTAAAAGACAAAAAAATTTCAAATCAAAAAATTATTATATAGTAATATATTTTGCTTTGCTTCTTAATCATTTTAGGTTTTGTAATTATATTATAATTGATATCTATCTTATTAATAAAAATTATTAATTTAATTTTTGATAATTATTAGAATATTTATCAATAAAATATTTTATATTGAATTTATATGATATATAAATATAATGATTATTATAACATATTTATATAAATATGATATATAAATATAATGATTATCAATAAAATTATTATATTTACATTTAAAAAAATTCTAAATATTATTATATTTTCAAAGGTTATAACATATTAAATTGAGAAAAAAATTCTAAATTTTATTTTATTATTTTATTGTTTAAATAAAACCTATAAACCATTAAATGCCTAAAAACATAAATCGCTAAATTTTTAAATGACAAAATATGAAAATACTTAACCTTTGATAATATTTTTGATATTTTTTCACATTTTCAAAGGTTATAACCTTTGAAAATATAATAATTTTAAAATTTTTAAAAAAGGTGAATACAATATTTAGTAATAATAATCATTATAATTATATATAATATAAACTAAATATTAACAATTTTATTGATAAATATGATATCAATTATCAAAAAATAAATTAATATGCTATATTAATATGATAGATATAAATTAAAATATAATTAAAAAACCAAAAATGATTCAAAAACAATGTAAAATTTATTACTAAATAATAATTTTTGTTTTTTTGTTTTTGCTTCTTTTTATTATCTAATATATTTTTTTTGATGAAAAATAAATTATTTAAATTATATTTGTATCACTCATAATTTATTTTGTAATTAATATTTCAATATATTATTAAATTTATATTCAAGGTTTACGAGTTTAATGGTTTAAGTATTTAGGGGCTTTGGGGTTTAGGAGTTTAGAGATTTATGTGTTTAGGAAATTAATGGTTTTTAAGTTTTATTTAAACAATGATATAATAAAATTTTTTTTTGTTATTTTTTATCATTTTTGAAGATTAACCTTTGAAAATATAACAATTTTTAAATTTTTTTAACATGTGAATACTATATTTAGTTATGATAATCTTAATAATTATATATCATGTAAATTAAATATAAATAATTATATAAATAGATATTATATTAATGATAATAAAAAATTAAAACTATTATTAATAAGAAAGATTTTATTTAAAATATATTTGCAAAACATAAATTTATTCAAAATCAAAATTAAATATATTACTAAATAATAATTTTTTTGATGTTTTGCTTCTTTTTCTAAGTATATATGTTTTTTATTAAAAGTAAATTATTTAAATTATATTTGTCTTCCTCTTAATTTCTTTTTAATTTATAATTCTATAAAAATAAATTAATAAATAATTAAAATAACTTTTTAAAACTATAATGAATACAAATAAAATAGAGATTTATTATTTATTATTAAGGATATACTAGTTTAATGGTGTAAGTATTTAGGTGTTTTAGGGTTTAGTGATTTAAGTGTTTAGGCCTTTAGTAATTTATAGTTTTATTTAAAAAATGAAAGAATAAAAAATTTAATTTTTTGTTTTTTTTAAATTTTGAAGGTTATAACCTTTGAAAATAAAATAATTTTTAAAATCTGAATATAATAGTTAGTTATAATAAATCTTAATAATTATATATAATTTAAACTCAATATAAATAATTTATTTATACATATTATAATAATGATCAATAAAAAATTAATAAATTATTATTAATAAGAAAGATATAAATTAAAATATAAATACAAAATCTAAAATGATTCAAAATTAAAATACAATATATTACTAAAAAATAAATTTTTGTTTTTAAAATTTTGCCTCTTTTTTAAAGGATATATATTTTTTTGATGAAAAATAAATTATTTATATTAGATCTGTCACACTAATAATTTATTTTGTAATTAATATTTCTATAAAAATAAACTGATAAATAATTAAAATCAAAATTTAAAATAATACTTAATAATAGTTAAATTGAGATTTATGATTTTTTTATTAATGTAGACATGTTTAATGGTTAAATTATTTAAAGGTTTTGTTGTTTAGGAGTTTAGCAATTTATGTTTTTAGGCATTTATTGGTTTATAGGTTTTATATAAACAATAAAATAACAAAAAAAAATTGGTAATTTTTTCTCATTTTCATATGTTACAAGCTTTGAAAATATAATAATATTTAAAATTTAAGAAATGTGAATACAATATTTAATTATTTTAATATTAATAATTATATATCATATAAATTCAATATAAACAATTTTATTGATATATAATATAATAATGATCAAAAATTAAATTATTAAACTATTAATAATAAGATACATATTAATTAAAAAATATCTACAATACCCAAATCGATTCAAGATTAAATTATAATATATTACTGAATAATAATTTTTAATTTTATAATTTTTACTTCTTTTATAAGTGTATTTTTTTTTGATTAAAAATAAATTATTTAAATTATATTTGTCGCACTCATAATTTATTATGTAATAACTATTTTATAAAAATAAACTAATAAATAATTAAAATCAATATTTAAAATTATAATAAATAAAATAAAAATTAGATTTATTAATTATTAAGTAGTATATAGTGGTTTAATGGTTTGTATATTTATGAGTTTACTGATTTACCTATATATGCATTTAGTGGTTTATATGTTTTATTTAAAAAATAAAATAATAAATGTTTTATTTTTGTTATTTTTTGATATTTTCAAAGGTTATAACCTTTGAAAATACAATAAATTTTAAATTTTTTTCTAAAGTGAATACAATCTTTAGTTATAATAATCATTATATTTATATATCATATAAATTCAATATAAATAATTTAATTGATAAATATTCTAATAATGATCAAAAAATAAATTAATAATCTATTATTAATAAGATAGATATCAATTAAAATATAATTACAAAACCTAAAATGATTTAGAAGTAAAGAAAAATATATTACTATAAAATAATTTTTTGTTTTGAATTTTTTTTTCTTTTAAAAAGTTTATGTATATTTTTTTGATAAAAAATAATTCATATAAATTATATTTTTCTAACTCATAATTTATTCTGTAATTAATATATTTATAAAAAAACAAATAAATAATTAAAATGAATATTTAAAATTATAATGAAAAAAATGAGATTTATTATTTATGATTTAGGGATTCCTGTTTAATTTAAATTAGATATTTCTTACTAATAATTTATTCTGTAATTAATATTTCTATAAATATAAACTGATAAATATTTAAAATAAAAATTTAAAATTATACTGAATAAAATTTAAAATGAGATTTATGATTTATTATATATGGTATACCACTTTAATGATTTGATTATTTAAGAGTTTTTTCGTTTTGGAGTTTAGCAATTTATGTTTTTAGGCATTTAGTGGTTTATAGGTTTTATTTATATAATAAAAAATTAAAATTCTATTTTTGATTTTTTCTTATTTTCAAAGTTTATAACCTTTGAAAATAAAATAATTTTTAAAATTTTTTGAAATGTGAATACCATGTATAATTATATAAATCTTACTAATTATATATCATATAAATTCAATATAAAAAATTTTAATGATAGATATTATAATAATGATCAAAAATTAAATTAATAAACTATTATTAATAATATAAATATTAATTAAAATATATTTACATAACAAAAAATGATTCAAAATCAAATCAAAATATATTACTAAATAATAATATTTAATTTTTAAAATTTTCCTTCTTTTTATAAGCTTAAATTATTTTTATTAAAATAAATTATTTAAATAATATTTGTCTCACTCGAAATTTATTTATAATTAATTTTTCTAAAAAATTAAACTATAAATAATTAAAATGAAGATTTAAAATTATAATAAATAGAAATAAAAATTAGATTTATATTATATTAAGTAGTATATATCTGTTAAAAGGTTTATGTATTTAGGAGTTTCTGGATTTATGAGCTTACTGATTTAAGTAAGTAAGCATTTAATGATCTATCGATTTTATTTAAAAAATGAAATAACAAAAAATTTATTTTTATTATTTTTTCTCATTTTTTAAGGTTATAACCTTTGAAAATATAATAATTTTAAATTTTTTTTCAAAAGTGAGTTCAATATTTAGTTATAATAATCATTATATTTATATATCATATAAATTCAATATAAACTATTTTATTGATAAATATTCTAATAATGATCAAAAAATAAATTAATAATATATTATTAATAAGATAGATATCAATTATAATATAATTACAAAACCTAAAATGATTCAAAAGCAAAGTAAAATATATTACTATATAATAATTTTTTGTTTTAAAATTTTTTTTTCTTTTAAAAAGTTTATCTATATTATTTTGATGAAAAATAATTTATATAAATTATATTTGTGTAACTCATAATTTATTTTTGTAATTAATATTTATATAAAAATAATCAAATAAATAATTAAATTTGAATATTTAAAATTAAAATGAAAAAAAAAATTAGATTTATTCTTTATTATTTAGGATATACCGGTTTAATTTAAATTAGATCTGTCTCACTAATAATTTTTTTTTCAATTAATATTTCTTTAAAAATAAACTGATGAATAATTAAAATAAAAATTAAAATTATACTGAATAATTAAAATAATTTATTTTTTTCCTCTCTCAACTCTAGAATGATTGCTATAGCTCTAACCAAAATAATAGGAGATTTTACATTATCTCTATTATGTCTCATCATATTTGATGTTGAATCACTGGGCTATCAAAGGTAATTTGGCTCATGTACGCTAACAGACCATACCAAAGTTGTACCCCTATGTGTTGAAATAGCAAGTTGTTGAGGATGCTATTTATATTGATTATTGTAATTTCTTCTAAAATATCTCTCATGCACACACTCAAAGCAATTTTTTATAAAACATAGTTCACCTCTAAAAAAATAACCACCTTGTAGCCTATTAGAACAAAATAGCCAATGGGTGGTTTGTGCAAGGCAAGAAGTATGGGCTCTCTTTCAATCAAGAATCAAAAATTTATTTTATTGGCATGTTTAAGACCTTTTTTTATTTCCTCATGGATATGAAAATTATGATTTCTTTCTTTTTATATTAAAAGAGTTCTCATTTTCAAGGTTATAACCATTGAAAAAATTATACTTTTTATTTTTTTTTTCAAATTTTAATCCAATATTTAATTATAATAATCATACAAATTAAATATCTTTTAAATTCAAAATAAATAATTTTATCGATAGATATTATAATACTGATCATAAAATAGATTAATAAACTATTATTAAAAAGATAGATATTAATTAAAATATATTTGCAAAACATAAAATCGATTCAAAATAAAGTAAAATATATTACTAAATAATAATTTTTTATTTTTTATTTTTTGATTCTTTTTATAAGCTTATAAATTTTTTTGATGAAGATAAATTATTTAAATTATATTTGTCTCATTCATAATTTTATTTTGCAATTAATATTTCTATAAAAATAAACTAATAAATAATTAAAATGAATATTAAAATTATAAAGAATACAAATAAAAATGATATTTATGATTAATTATTTAGGGTATACCTGTTTAATGGTTTAAGTATTTAGGAGTTTAGGATTTTAGTGATTTATGTGTTTAGGCATTTAGTAGTTTATATGTTTTATTTAAATAATGAAATAACAAAAAAATTATTTTAGAAATTTTTTATTAATTTTGAAGGTTATACCCTTCTTAAATATAATAATTTTTAAATTTTTTTCATATGTGAATACAATATTTAGTTATAATAAACTTAATAATTATATATAATGTAAATTAAATATAAAGAATTTTATTGATAGATATTAATAAACTAAATATAAATATAAATATAATAATGATCAATATATAAATTGATAAACTATTATTTATTGATAGATATTTATATATTATTTATAAATACTTAAACCTTTAAATATGGATTAATTGTTTAAGTATTTAAGGGTTTTCTATTTTTGGGGTTTAGGTGTTTAATGATTTAAGAGTTTAGGAATTTAGTAGTTTATAGGTTTTATATAAACAATAAAATAACAAAAATTTTATTTTTGTTATTTTATCTCATTTTCAAAGATGATAACCTTTAAAATTATAATAATTTTTAAATTATTTTCAAATGTAAATATAATATTTAGTTATAATAATCTTAATAATTATATATCATGTGAATTCAATATGAACAATATTAGTGATAAATATTCTAATAATGATCAAAAAATAGATTAATAATCTATTATTAATAAGATAGTTATCAATTAAAATATAATTACAAAACATAAAATGATTCAGAAGCAAACCAAAATATATTACTATATAATAATTTTTTGTTTTGAAATTTTTTTTTCTTTTAAAAAGTTTATGTATATTTTTTTGATGAAAAATAATTTATATAAATTATATTTGTATAACTCATAATTTATTCTGTAATTAATATATTTGTAAAAATAAACAAATAAATATTTAAAATAAATATTTAAAATTATAATAAAAAAAATGAGATATATTATTTATTATTTAGGGATACCAGTTTAATTTAAATTAGATATTTCTCACTAATAATTTATTTTGTAATTAATATTTCTAAAAAAATAAACTGATAAATATTTAAAATAAAAATTTAAAATTATACTGAATAAAATTTAAAATAAGATTTATGATTTATTATTACTGTATACCAGTTTAATGGATTAGGTATTTAAAGGTTTTTTTCATTTAGGTTTTTGCGATTTATGTTTTTAGGCTTTTAGTGGTTTATACGTTTTATTTATAAAAATAAAATATCAAAAAAAATATCTATACTTTTTTCTCATTTTCAGAGGTTATAACCTCTGAAAATATAATAATTTAAAAATTGTTTGAAATGTGAATACAATACTTAGTTATAATAATATTAATAATTATATATCATATAAATTTAATATAAACAATTTTATTGATATATATTATAATAATGATCAAAATTAAATTTAAACACAGATGATATTAAGATAGAAATTATTTAAAAAATAATTACAAAACCCAATTTGATTCAAAATTATAGTAAAATAAATTTCTGGATAACAATTTTTAATTTTTAAATTTTTACTTATTTTATAAGCATATATATTTTTTAAATTATATTTGTCGCACTAATAATTTATTTTGTAATAAATATTTCCATAAAAATAAATAAATAAATAATTAAAATGAACATTTAAAAATATAATAAATAGAATTAAAAATTAGATTTATTAATTACTAAGTATTATATAGCGGTTTAATGATTTGTGTATTTTGGCATTACGGGGTTTAAGAGTTTACTGATTTAATTGTGTATACATTTAGTGGTTTATAGGTGTTATTTAAAAAAAATATCAAAAAATTTATTTTTTTTATTTTTTGATATTTTCAAAGGTTATAACCTTTGAAAATATAATAATTTTTAAATATTTTTTAAATGTGAATACAATATTTAGTTATAATAATCATTATATTTATATATCTTAAAATTCAATATAAACAATTTTATTGATAAATATTCTAATAATGATCAATAAACAAATTAATAATTTATTATTAATAAGATAGATATCAATTAAAATACAATTACTAAACGTAAAATGATTCAGAAGAAAAGCAAAATATATTACTAATAATAATTTTTTGTTTTGAAATTTTTTTTTCTATTAAAAAGTTTATCAATAATTTTTTGATGAAAAATAATCTATATAAATTATATTTGTCTGACTCAATTTATTTTGTAATTAATATTTATGTATAAATAAACAAATAAATAATTAAAATGAATATTTAAAAATATAATGAAAAAAAAAGAGATTTATTATTTATTATTTAGGGATATCGGTTTAATTTAAATTAGATCTGTCTCACTAATAATTTATAATTTTAATTAATATTTCTATAAAATAAATTGATAAATAATAAAAATTAAAATGAGATTTATGATTTATTATTAATGTATACTAGTTTAATGATTTAAGTATTTAAAGGTTTTGTCGTTAGGAGTTTAGTGATTTATGTTTTTAATATTTTAGTTGTTTATAGGTGTTATTTAAAAAAATAAAATTACAAGAAAAATTTCTATAATTTTTTATCATTTTCATATGTTATAACATTTGAAAATATAATAATATTAAATTTTTTTTGTAATTTTAATACAATATTAAAGGTTATAACCTTTGAAAATCTAAAAAAATCTAAAAAAAATTAATTTTTTTTGTATAAATAAATCCTATAACCGACTAAATACCTAAAAATATAAATTGATAAACTCCTAAATGACAAAACTCCTAAATAATAAAACCATTAAACGGGTATTCCACATATAATAAATCATAAATCTCATTTAATTTGTATTTATTATAATTTTAAATATTCATTTTAATTATTTATTAGTTTATTTTTTATAGAAATATTAATTACAAAATAAATAATGTGCGACACAACTATAATTTTAATAATTTATTTTTAATCAAAAAAATATAAAAGCAAATAAAAAGAAGTAAAAATTTAAAAATAAAAAATTATTATTTAGTAATATATTTTACTTTGATTTTGAATCATTATATATAGGTTTTGCAATTATATTTTAATTGCTATCAATCTTATTAAGAATTGTTTATTAATATATTATTTGATCAATTTTATAATATCTAACAATAAAATTACTTATATTGAATGTAAATGTTTTATAATTATTAAGATTATTATGACTAAATATCATATTTACA
The DNA here is from genome assembly GCA_029783825.1 of Sapria himalayana. Taxonomy (NCBI): domain Eukaryota; kingdom Viridiplantae; phylum Streptophyta; class Magnoliopsida; order Malpighiales; family Rafflesiaceae; genus Sapria; species Sapria himalayana. The sequence continues at coordinate 254,733 of JAREIK010001962.1, read as the reverse complement.
TTTGAAAAAAATTTAAATATTATTATATTTTCAAAGGTTATAACCTTCAAAAATGATAAAAAATCACAAAAATCATTTTTTATTATTTTATTATTTAAATAAAACTTAAAAACCACTAAATGCCTAAACATTTAAATTTCTAGACTATTAAACACCAAAACCCCCTAAATACTTAAACCATTAACCCTATATAACCAAAATAATAAATAATAAATAATAAATCTCATTTTTATTTGTATTCATTTTAATTTTAAATATTTAATTTAATTATTTTTTAGTTTATTTTTATAGAAATATTAATTACAAAATAAATAATGAGTGAGACATATATAATTTAAATAATTTTTTTTATGAAAATAAATATAAGCTTATAAAAATAAACAAAATTTCAAAAATTTAAAATTTTATTGAGTAATATATTTTACTTTGATTTTGAATTATTTTGGGTTCTGCAAATATATTTTAATTTATATCTATCATATTAATAATAGCATATTAATTTATTATTTGATAATTGATATCATTTCTATTAATAAAATTGTTTATATTTAGTTTATATTATATATAATTATAAAGATTATTATTACTAAATATTGTATTCACATTTTTAAAAAATTTTAAAATTATTATATTTTCAAAGGTTATAACCTTTGAAAATGTGAAAAAATATCAAAAATAATTTTTTTGTTATTTCATTTTTTAAATAAAAGATATAAACCACTAAATGCCTAAAAACATAAATCGCTAAAGTCAAACAAAAAAGCCTCTAAAAACTTAAAATATTAAACTAGTATACATTAATAATAATTCATAAATCTCATTTTAATTTTTATTTAGTATAATTTTAAATTTTTATTTTAATTATTTATCAGTTTATTTTTATAGAATTATTATTTACAAAATAAATTATTAGTGAGACAGATCTAATTTAAATTAGACAGGTATACCCAAAATAATAAAGAATAAATCTCAATATTATTTTTTTCATTATAATTTTAAATATTCATTTTAATTATTTATTTATTTATTTTTATCTAAATATTAATTAAAAAATAAATTGAGTTAGATAAATATCATTTATATAAATTAATTTTCATCAAAAAAATATGGATAAACTTTTTAAAAGAAAAAAAAATTCAAAACAACAAATTATTATATAGTAATGTATTTTGATTTCTTCTAAATCAATTTATGTTTTTTTTATTATATTTTAATTGATATCTATCTTATTAATAATAGATTATTAATTTATTTTTTGATCATTTTTAGAATATTTATCAATAATATTGTTTATATTGAATTTATATGATATATAAATATAATGATTATTATAACTAGATATTGAATTCACATTTGAAAAAAATTTTAAAATTATTATATTTTCAAATGTTATAACTGTTGAAAAAATAAAAAAATAATAAATATAAATATTTTGTTATTTTAATTTTTAAATAAAACCAATAAACCACTAAATGTATACATAGTAAAATAAGTAATCTCCTAAGGCCCGTAATGCCTTAATATATAAACCATTAAACTGCTATATACTACCTAATAATTAAGAAATCTAATTTTTATTTCAATTTATTATTATTTTAATTTTTAATTTTAATTATTTATAAGTTTATTTTATAGAAATATTTATTACAAAATAAATTATGAGTGCGAAAAATATAATTTAAATATTTTATTTTTAATCAATATATATATATATACACGCTTATAAAAGAAGTAAAATTTTAAAAATTAAAAATTATTATCCAGTAATAATTTTTACTTTAATTTTGAATCAATTTGTGTTTTGTAAATAATTTTTAATTAATATCTATCTTATTATTAATAGTTTATTAATTTAATTTTTGATCATTAATATAATATCTTTCAATAAAATTGTTTATATTGAATTTATATGATATATAATTATTAAAATTATTATAAGTAAATATTGTATTCACATTTCAAAAAATTTTAATTTTTATTATATTTTCAAAGGTTATAACCTATGAAAATCACAAAAAATTTCAAATTTTTATTTTATTTTATTGTTTAAATAAAACCTATAAACCACTAATTGCCTAAAAACATGAATCGCTAAACACCTATATGAAAAAACCTTTAAATACTTAAACTATTAAATTGGTATACATTAATAATAAATCATAAATCTCATTTTAATTTTTATTGAGTATAATTTAAAATTTTTGTTTTAATAATTTATCAATTTATTTTTATAGAAATATTAATTACAAAATAAATTATTAGTGAGCCAGATATAATTTAAATTAAACCGGTATACCCTAAATAATAAATAATAAATAATAAATCTCATTTTTTTTATTATAATTTTAAATATTCATTTTAATTATTTATTTGTTTATTTTTATATAAATATAAATTAAAAAATAAAGTATGAGTTAGACAAATATAATTTATGTAAATTATTTTTAATCAAAAAAATATAGATAAATTTTTTAAAATAAAAAATAATTACAAAATAAAAAATTATTATATACTAATATATTTAGGTTTGCTTATGAAACATTTTAGTTTTTGATATTACATTTTAAGTAATATCAATCTTATTCATAATAGATTTTTAATTTATTTTTTGATAATTATTAGAATATCTATCAATAAAATTGTTTATATTGAATTTATATGATATATAATTATTATGATTATTATAAATAAATATTGTATTCACTTTTGAAAAAAATTTAAAAATTATTATATTTTCAAAAATTTATAACCTTAAAAAATGAGAAAAAATAATAAAAATAAATTTTTTGTTATTTAATTTTTAATATAAAACCTATAGATCATTAAATGATTACTTACTTAAATCAGTAAGCTCATTAACCCCGAAACCCCTAAATACTTAAACCTTTTAATAGCTATATTTTACTTATTAAATAATAAATCTCATTTATATTTCTATTTATTATAATTTTAAATATTCATTTTAATTATTTATAGCTTAATTTTTTAGAAAAATTAATTCAAAATAAATTTCGAATAAGACAAATAATATTTAACTATTTTATATTTAATCAAAAAAATATATAAGCTTAAAAAAAGGACAAATTTAAAAATTAAATATTATTATTTAGTAATATATTTTGATTTGATTTTTAATCATTTTGTGTTATGTAAATATATTTTAATTAATATTTAGATTTTAATAATAGTTTGTAATTTTATTTTTGATCATTATTATAATTTATATCATTAAAATTGTTTATATTTAATTTATATGATATATAATTAGTATGTTTAATATAATTATACATGGTATTCACATTTCAAAAAATTTTAAAAATTATTTTCTTTTCAAAGATTATAACCTTTGAAAATCAGAAAAAATAAATTTTTTTTATTATTTTTATTATATAAATAAAACTTATAAACCACTAAATGACTAAAAACATAAATTGCTAAACTTCTAAACGACAAAAACCCTAAATAATTTAATCATTAAACTGGTATACTTTATATAATATATAATAAATCTCATTTTTATTAGTATTCATTATAATTTTAAACATACATCTTATTTATTTATTAGTTTATTTTCATAGAAATATAAATTAAAAAATAAATTATTAGCGAGACAAAAATAATTTAAAAAATTTATTTTTATCAACAAAAAATATATAAGCATATAAATGGATACAAAAATTTAAAAATTTAAAATTAATATTTAGTAAAATATTTCACTATTATTAAGAATCATTTTAGGTTTTGCAAATATATTTTAAACAATATTTATCTTATTAATAATTATTTTTTATTTTTTTATGATCATTATTATAATATATACCAAAAAAATAATTTATATTGAATTAATATGATATTTAATTATTAAGATTATTAACTTCATATTGTATTCACTTTTCAAAAAAAATTAAAAATTATTAGATTATCAAAGGTTATAACCTTCAAAAATGAGAAAAAATAACAAAATACTTTTTTTTATTTTATTTTTTAAATAAAACCTATAAACCACTAAATGACTAAATACTAAAATGACTAAACACTTAATCCCCCAAGCTCATAAATACTCAAAACATTAAATTACTTTAGTCTCAATAATAAATCATAATTTTCATTTTTATTAGTATTCATTATAATTTTAAATATTCATTTTAATTATTTATCAGTTTATTTTTATCTAAATATTAATTACAAAATAAATTATTTGTGAGACATATAAAATTTATATAATTTATTTTTCTTCAAAAAAAATATATATGCTTATAAAAAGTGGCAAAATTTTAAAAATAAAAAATTATTTTTTATTAATATATCTTATTTGATTTTGAATGATTTTAGATTTTACAATTATATTTTAATTTATATCATTCCTATTAATACTAGTTTATTAATTAATTTATTGATCATAATTATAATATTTATTAATAAAATTATTTATATTTAGTTTACATTATATAAAATATTTAATATTATTATAACTAAATAATATATTCACATTTAAAAAAAATTTAAAATTATTATATTTTCAAAGGTTATAACCTTCAAAAAATAAAAAAAATTCATAAAATAAATTTTTTGTTCTTTCATTCTTTAAATAAAAACTATAAATCACTAAAGGTCTAAACAATTAAATCACTAAACTCCTAAACCACAAAACACCTAAATACTAAAACCATTAAAACCAGTATATCCTGAATAATAAATAATAAATCCCAATTTTATTTGTATTCATTAGAATTTTAAATATTCATTTTAATTATTTATTAGTTTATTATTATAGAATTATAAATTACAAAATAAATTATGAGTAAGACAAATATAATTTAAATAATTTAATTTTTAAAAACAAAAATATAAACTTATAAAAAAAGCAAAACATTAAATAAAATTATTATTTAGTAATATATTTTACTTTGATTTTGAATAAATTTAGATTTTACAAATATTTTTTGAATTATATCTATCTTATTAATAATAGTTTATTAAATTTTTTTTGATCATTATTATAATATCTAGCAATGTAATTATTTATATTGAATTTATATGACTTATAATTATTAAGATTATTATAACTTAATATTATATTTACATTTGAAAAATATTTAAAAATTATTATATTTTCAAATGTTATAACCTTTGAAAATATAATAAATAGAAATAAAAATTAATACTAATAATAATTAAATTTAGGCATAACAATATATTATAGTGATTAAATATGATTAAATATGATTAAATATGTTCAACAGAGAGACACAAGTTATGGCATATTCTCATCGATATGATTTTGTGTTCTAGAGACAAAATATACAATCATGACCATTGCTAATGCTACAATAATCTAAAGAAAGAAAGTGACTGAATTCAAAACTCACCCCTTGAGTCATGATTTTGTGTTGCATATATACAAAGATAAATCTGTGACATTCCTAAAAGTTGTGAATTTCAATTAAAATTTAACACTTAGTCATTTGATTATAAAAGTGCAAAACATGAATTTAGGATTTAGGGTTTATGGATTAGGGTTATAGTTTATGGTTTAAGGTTTAGGATTTAAAGTTTAGGGTTTATGGTTTTTTTTTTGTTTTTTTTTGGAAAATACACACTTTATTTATCATTTAGGCACACAACATACAAGAGACTAAAAAGCTCACTAATTTAGGCCAGCCCACCAAATCCTATGCACCTTAATGATTCTATGCATAAAATACATAAAAAAACATAATCCTTAATAATTCCAAGTGTACGAATACAACTAAAATCACGTGGCATTCCTGGACTTCATAGTTGGCATTTAGTCATTTTGCGCTCTGTGTCAATTCCATTCGGATTTGTCCAAACCTTTTGGAGGAACATGGATGATGCACCATATTAAAACTATGCAAATATAAGATCGTGCATGTATGTGACATGCAGCATCAAGCATTTGCCTATGTCATTGCCATGCAATTGAATACATATAAAACTGAATACCCATAAATCCACATGTCCATATCTACGGCACTTTGTCAATTCATTCTCACCTCTAAATTCAACATTCTTTTGCTCCAATCCTCCTCAAAAGAGTGTCTCTTGGGTTAGAATGCTTCCTCCTCGAGCTCCAAGAAGTGGCTGTATGTTGCACCGACAAAATATCAAAAAACATGCATGCATCAGTGTGCATGTGTGATGAGGTCCATCTCATAGTCTAATTAACTACGTGTACAACCAAGCTAGAATACAAGTAAAATTACAAAATGCTATAAAGATGGGTCTTCTTCTCCCAGGTGTGTAGCATCGCTTAATGTGTATTTACAAACTGCATTAGTGGGCCCTACATAGAGATACTCATGGGTCCAGTTTCCCTAATTTCATGCTACATAGAGAACACACAAGATTGTGTGTGTGAGTATAATATGATCCGTCTCTACAAGTACATGGTGCATACAAAGTCCAAAATACAAATAAGACTACAAACATTAACTACAAGTTTGAATCTTTCGCACCCGTGTGGTTGGTCTGGACTCCATTGCTTACTGCACCTGCTTGGTGATGCTTCGGATTTTGCGGGCTCTCCAATTAATAAAGGATTACCCACTACTCCTATTGGGCGACAGTTCGGTGGCCCTTTATGCTGCTTGATAGGGCTAGTGGGATCCACTCTTAGCTACTCCTGGATTTACTCCGGACCACTTTGCTCGGTCTCATCGGTTTTCTGAATGTTATCATCCCTGCTTGCTAGCGGGGCCCTCTATAAGATGGTGGCTCATACTTATGGCTGCTTCCAGGACTTGCTGGCCCCTCTAAATGCGACACCAAAATCCACAAGAATATGTGCACGTGTGTACTGTGGTCCATCGTTATGTGTGTGTGGTGCAGAAATATCAGGGTTTAAGAGTTTAGTAATTTAAGTATTTAGCTATTTTGTGGTTTATAGGGTTTATTTAAATAATTAAATAACAAAAAAATTATTTTTATGATTTTTTCTCATTTTCAAGGTTATAACCATTGTAAATATTATAATTTTTAAGTTTTTTTCAAATGTTAATATAATATTTAATTATAATAATCATAAAAATTAAATATTAGGTAAATTTAATATAAATAATTTTATTGATCGATATTATAATACTGATCATAAAATAGATTAATAAACTATAATTAATATGATATATATTAATTAAAGTATATTTGCAAAACCTAAAACAATTCGAAATCTAAGTAAAATAAATTACTAAATAATAATTTTTTATTTTTAAATTTTTATTCTTTTTATAAGCTTATAAATTGTTTTAATGAAGATAAATTATTTAAATTATATTTGCCTCATTCATAATTTTATTTTGCAATTAATATTTTTATAAAAATAAACTATTAAATAATTAAAATGAATATTAAAACTATAATGAATAAAATAAAAATGAGATTTATGATTAATTATTTAGGGTATACCGATTTAATGGTTTAAGTATTTAGGAGTTTAGGAGTTTAATGATTTAAGTGTTTAGGCATTTAGTAGTTTATATGTTTTATTTAAATAATGAAATAACAAAAAAATTATTTTTGAAGTTTTTTATCAATTTTGAAGGTTATAACCTTTATAAATATTATAATTTTAAAATTTTTTTCAAATGTGAATACAATATTTAGTTATAAGAAACATAATAAATATATATATTGTAAATTAAATATAAACAATTTTATTGATAGATATTAATAAACTAAATATAAATATAAATATAATTATAATCAAAAAATAAATTAATAAACTATTATTTACTGACAATTATTTATATATTATTTATAAATACTTAAACCTTTAAAGATGGTTTAAATGATTAAAAATTTAATGGTTAAAGGGTTTAGGAGTTTAATAATTTAAGCATGTAGGCATTTAGTAGTTTATAGGTTTTATATAAACAATAAAATAATAAAAAATTTATTTTTGTGATTTTATCTCATTTTAAAAGATGATAACCTTTAAAAATATAATATTTAGTTATAATAATCTTAATAATTATATATCATCTAAATTCAATATAAACAATTTTATTTATAAATATTCTAATAATGTTAAAAAAATAAATTAATAATCTATTATTAATAAGATAGATATCAATTAATATATAATTACAAAACTTAAAATGATTCAGAAGCAAAGTAAAATATATTATTATATAATAATTTTTTGCTTTAAAATTTTTTTTCTTTAAAAAAGTTTATCTATAATTTTTTGATGAAAAACAATTTATATAAATTATATTTGTCTAACTAAATTTATTTTTTAATTAATATTTATATATAAATAAACAAATAAATAATTAAAATGAATATTTAAAATTATAATGAAAAAAATAAAAATAAAATTTATTATTTATTATTTAGGATATACATGTTTAAAAAAATTATCTATTTAGGGTTTTCGTGATTTAGAAGTTATTGATTTAAGTATTTAGGCATTTAATAGATTATAGGTTTTATTCAAACAATGAAATAACAAAAAAAAATTTTTTTGCTATTTTTTCAAATTTTCAAAGGTTATAACATTTGAAAATATAATAATTTTAAAATTTTTTAAAAATGTGAATACAATATTTAGTAATAATAAATATTATAACTATATATAATATAAATTAAATATAAACAATTTTATTGATAGATATTATATCAATTATCAAAAAATAAATTAATAAACTATTATTAATATGATAGATATAAATTAAAATATAATTTAAAACCCTAAAATGATTCATAATCAAAGTAAAATTAATTACAAAATAATAATTTTATTTAGTTTTTGCATCATTTTATAAGCTTATATGTTTTTTTGATAAAAAATATATTATTTAAATTATATTTGTATCACTCATAATTTATTTTGTAATTAATATTTCTATAAATTATTTAAAATATATTTAAGGTTTACGATTTAAAGGTTTAAATATTTAGGGGCTTCGGGGTTTAAGAGTTTAAATATTTATATATTTATTCATTTAATGGTTTATAAGTTTTGTTTAAACAATAATATAACAAAAACTTTATTTTTTATATTTTTTCACATTTTTGAAGGTTATAAACTTTGAAAATATAACAATTTTTAAATTTTTTTATATGTGAATACTATATTTAATTATGATAATCTTAATAATTATATATCATGTAAATTCAATATAAACAATTATATTGAAATATATTATATTAATGATCAAAAAATAAATTAATAAACTATTATTAATAAGATAGATATTATTTTAAATATATTTGCAAACCGTAAATTTATTCAAAATTAAAATAAAATATATTAAAAAATAATACTTTCTTTGATGTTTTGCTTCTTTTTATAAGTTTATTTTTTTGTTATTAAAAGTAAATTATTTAAATTATATTTGACTTCCTCATAATTTATTTTTAATTTTTAATTCTATAAAAATAAACTAATAAATAATTAAAATGAATATTTAAGATTATAATGAATACAAATAAAATTGAGATTTCTTAGTTATTATTCAGGATATACTAGTTTAATTTTTTAAGTATTTAGGCATTTTGGGGTTTAGTGATTTAAGTGTTTAGGCCTTAAGTGATTTATAGTTTTTATTTAAAGAATGAAAAAATAAAAAATTTAATTTTTTGATTTTTTTTAATTTTTGAAGGTTATAACCTTTGAAAATATAATAAATTTTAATTTTTTTAAATGTGAATATAATATTCAGTAATAATAATCTTAATAATTATATATAATGTTAACTCAATATATATAATTTTATTATTAGATATTATAATAATGATCAAAAAAAAATTAATAAACTATTATTGATAACAATGATATAAATTTAAATATAATTGCAAAATCTAAAATGATTCAAAATAAAAATAAAATATATTACTAAATAATAAATTTTTGTTTTTAAAATTTTGCCTCTTTTTATAAGGATATATTTTTTTTTGATAAAAAAAAAATTTTTAAATTAGATATGTCTCACTAATAATTTATTTTGTAATTAATATTTATATAAAAAAAAACTTATAAATAATTAAAATAAAAATTTAAAATTATACTTAATAAAAATTAAATTGAGATTTATGATTTTTTATTAATGTACACCTATTTAATGGTTTAAGTATTTAACGATTTTGTCATTAAGGAGTTTAGCAATTTATGTTTTTAGACATTAGTGGCTTATAGGGTTTATTTAAACAATAAAATAACTAAAAGAAATTTGTAATTTATTCTGATTTTAATAGGTTATAACCTTTGAAAATATAATAATATTTAAAATTTTTTAAAATTGGAATACAATATTTAGTTATAATAATATTAATCATTATATATCATATAAATTCAATAAAAATAATTTTATTGATAGATAAAATAATAATGATCAAATTAATTAACTATTAATAAAAAGATTGATATTAATTAAATAATATTTATAAAACCCAAATTGATTCAAAATTAAAGTAAAATATATTACTAGAAAATAATTTTAATTTTTAAATTTTACTTCTTTTATAAGCATATAATTTTTTTGATTAAAAAAATTAATTAAAATATATATGTAGCACTCATAATTTAATTTGCAATAAATATTTCTATAAAAATAAACTAATAAATAATTAAAATGAATATTTAAAATTATAATAAATAGAAATAAAAATTAGATTTATTAATTAAAAAGTAGTATATAGCGGTTTAATGGTTTATTTATTTAGGCATTATGAGGTTTAGGAGTTTACTGATTTAACTGTGTATGCATTTATTGGTTTATAGGTTTTATAAAAAAAATAAAATAATAAAAAAATTATTTTTAATATTTTTTGATATTTTCAAAGGTTAACCTTTGAAAATATAATAATTTTTAAATTTTTTTTAATGTGAATATAATATTTAGTTATAATAATTATTATATTTATATTTCATATAAATTAAGTATAAACAATTTTATTGATAAATATTCTAATAATGATCAAAAAATAAATTAATAATCTATTATTAATAAGATATATATCAATTAAAATATAATTACAAAACCTAAAATGATTAAGAAGAAAAGCAGAATATATTACTATATAATAATTTTTTGTTTTGAAATTTTTTTTTTCTTTTAAAAATTTTATCAATATTTTTTTGATGAAAATTAAATTATATAAATTATATTTATCCAACTCAATTTATTTTTTAATTAATATTTATATATAAATAAACAAATAAATAATTAAAATGAATATTTAAAATTATAATTAAAAAAATGTGATTAATTATTTATTATTTAGGGATACCAGTTTAATTTAAATTAGATCTGTCTCACTAATAATTTATTTTGTAATTAATATTTCTATTAAATAAATTGATAAATAATTAAAATAAAAATTTAAAATTATTATGAATAAAAATAAAAATGAGATTTAGATTTATTATTAATGTATACCTAGTTTAATGATTTAAGTATTTATAGGTTTTGTCGTTAGGAGTTTAGCGATTTAGGTTTTTAGGCTTTTAGTGGTTTATAGGTTTTATTTTAAAAAATAAAATAACAAATAAATTTTCTATAATAAAAATAGTATATACTATACCGGTTTAATGGTTAAATTATTTAGGGTTTTGTTGTTTAGTAGTTTAGCAATTTATGTTTTTAGGCTTTTAGTGGTTTATAGGTTTTATTTAAAAAATAAAATAATAAAAAATTATTTTTAATATTTTTTTATATTTTCAAAGGTTAACCTTTGAAAATATAATAATTTTTAAATTTTTTTTAATGTGAATACAATATTTAGTTATAATAATTATTATATTTATATTTCATATAAATTAAGTATAAACAATTTTATTGATAAATATTCTAATAATGATCAAAAAATAAATTAATAATCTATTATTAATAAGATATATATCAATTAAAATATAATTACAAAACCTAAAATGATTAAGAAGAAAAGCAAAATATATTACTATATAATATTTTTTTGTTTTGAAATTTTTTTTTCTTTTACAAATTTTATCAATATTTTTTTGATGAAAATTAAATTATATAAATTATATTTATCCAACTCAATTTATTTTATAATTAATATTTATATATAAATTAACAAATAAATAATTAAAATGAATATTTAAAATTAAAATAAAAAAAATGAGATTTATTATTTATTATTTAGGGATACCAATTTAATTTAAATTAGATCAGTCTCACTAATAATTTATTTTTTTATTTATATTTCTATTAAATAAATTGATAAATAATTAAAATAAAAATTTAAAATTATACTGAATAAAAATTAAAATGAGATTTTTGATTTATTATTAATGTATACCAGTTTAATAATTTAAGTATTTAGAGGTTTTTTTTCGTTAGTAGTTTACGATTTATGTTTTTAGGCTTTTAGTGGTTTATAGGTTTTTTTTTAATAAAATAACAAAAAAAATTTCTATAATTTTTTATCATTTTCATAGGTTATTACATTTGAAAATATAATAATATTTAAAAATTTTTGAAATTTTAATACAATATTTTGTTATAATAATATTAATAATTATATATCAATAAATTTAATATAAATAATTTTATTGATAGATATTATAATAATGATCAAAATTATATTTATAAACTATTAATATTAAGATAAATATTAATTAAAAAATATTTACAAAACCCAAAATGATTCAAAATTAAAGTAACTTATATTACTTGATAATAATTTTTAATTTTTAAATTTATACTTCTTTTATAAGCGTATATTTTTATTAGATAAATAATCTATTATTTAAATTATATTTGTCCCAATCATAATTTACTTTGTAATAAATATTTATAAATAAATACACTAATAAATAATTAAAATGAATATTTAAAAATATAATAAATAGTAATAAAAATTAGATTTATTAATTATTAAGTATTATTTAGTGGTTTAATGGTTTATGTATTTAGGCATTATGAGGTTTAGGAGTTTACTGATTTAACTTTATACGCACCCAGTAGGGCTGCTTATGGGACTCGAAGATTAGCGACCCGACCCGAAGTCTTGTCCCGAAAGAATTGGGACTTAGAAATTACGTTGACTTTGACTTTTCATGTCCCGTTCTGTCACGTATTTTTTCTTTTGGGACGGTTCCAGATCTTAAGCAATATCCATCCCGAGAACCGTCCCATCCTAAAAAACCTATACTAGAACCAGGAATATATATATATATATATAACATGAAGATGCCACCAATTCCACTACTACCCATTCAATTCCAACACACCTATAGCTATTCTGACGAGTTCCAGGCCACATCACGCCGTTCCAGCTATGTTCAGTAAGGTCTAGCCCTTGTCCGTCTCACTTATGGTTGCCTCCACTGTGTCACAAATGCCACCAACCTTTTGGTTCGTTTTTCTGACGAGAATTGAATGATTAATTATTATTATTATGTGTCTCAGTTAGTTTTGTTGAGTATTGGTTGTGGTGTTGTGGTTGGGCCGAATGAGTGGGCCGAATGTGTTACATTCAGTTTTGTAGAGCTTGCTTGTTTGAAATATTTATATGTATTTATGCTTAACATATCATATTAATTAATGGCAATGCAAATGGCACAATCTAGCGTTAAACGAAAAGTATAATAAATTGAAGATGATCATAATTGAAATGATCAAAGTACTGGTAAATCCAATCATCATCCTTTCACGAACCCTCCTATTGATACGGCATGTTCTTCAATTCCAATTGTAAAAGAAAGACAAGGTACATCTGAATCTCAAGTTCATAAAAAGTATAAGTCTGCTGTTTGGGAAACTTATGAGATATTAGTTGATTCAGAGGGAAATGAAACTAGTAGGGCAGCTTGTCTACGGCTTAGGAAAGAATACTTGGCAAAAAGTGATCAATGTACTTCGGGTTTATGGAAATACTTGAGAGAGACTTGTAGAAAATTTCCATGCACAAAAGAATTAATAGAAGCTCACAAAGGTAAAGACAAGTCACAATCTTTGTTGAGTTTCACTAAAGGTACTAGTTCAGAGGATAACAAATTAACTTGTTGGCAATTTGATCAACAACTAGTTAGGGTGGCTTTGGTGAAAATGATCATAAAAGATGAATTGCCTTTTTGTTTTGTTGAAAGGGATGTGTTTATGAAGTTTTGTGAAGATAGTGTGCCTCAATTTAAAATTTCTTCTAGGCACTCTATATTGAGGGATTCTTTTTGTTTGTTTGTGAAGGAAAAGAAGAAATTATTTTATAGCATATCATCTCATTGTTGTAGAGTTTCATTGACTACCGACACTAGGACTAGCATTCAAAATTTGTCTTATATATGTTTGACTATTCATTTCATTGATTCTCAATGGAATATGCATAAAAGGCTTTTGAACTTTTATGTAATTAAATGTCATTCTGGAGTTAATATTAGAAAATCTATTGAGTTTTGCATGAATGAATGGGGTTGGAGAAAGTTGATGTGCATTACTGTTGACAATGCATCAAATAATGATGTTGCAGTTGAATAATTGAAAAAAAAGGCTTGTGAAGAAAAGTTTTGTACCTTTGAGAGGCGAGCATTTTCATATGAGATTTTGTGCTCATATCCTAAACTTAATTGTCAGAGATTTCATTGCGGTAGTTGAGGGTGCTATTCAAAAAATTAGAGGTGTGGTGAAATATGTGAGGAGCAGTCCTAAAAGATTAGATATGTTTAAGTAATGTGTTGAAGAAGCAAACTTGACATATAGATCTTTATTGCAATTAGATTGTCCTACAAGATAGAATACAACTTATTTGATGATACAAACTGATATAAAATATCAAAAAGAAGTTGATAAGTTGGAGGACAAAGACAAATGGTTTTTGAAGGAGTTTGGTTCAAACATTCCAACTGAGAGAGACTGAACAAACCCCAAAACCCCGCCTCATTTATTGAAAACTTTTTATGAGATAACTTGTAAATTTTTTGGCTCATAATATTCTACCTCTAGTGTTTATTTTCATGAGATTATTCAAATTTTGAAAAAAAAATTGAGCTATGTGAAAATAGTAGAGATACAATGGTGTATGAAATCAGTATGAAAATGAGGCATAAATTCAACAAATATTGGGGTTCTCTTCAGTCAACAAATATTATGCTTTTTGTAGCAGGTGTTGGATACTAGATATAAGCTCAAGTATCTCAAGGTTAAGTACACTTAGCATTATGGAAAGGAATTAGCTAAAAATTTGGTGAAAAAGGTTATAAATGCTTTAAATGAGATGATAGATGATTATAAAGATTTAAATGAAGATGAATCAAAAGAAGATCATTTCTCTTCAACTGTGTTGAAGAGAAATGATTATTTATTTGATGGTAGTGATACGTATGTTGATGATTTTTTTGTTGAATTGGAGAAAGAACAAGAAGTTGCAGCTTTGTAAGAGTTGGATAGGTACTTGGAGGACAAACTTGAAAAAAATAGAATTGATTTTGAACTTATAAAATGGTGGAAGGTAAATGAGGTTAGGTATCCTTTTTTTGGCAAATGTAGCAAGGGATGTATTTTCTATCCAAGCATCTACCGTGGCATACGAATCTACATTTAGCACACGGGGGGAGAACTTTAGATAAATTTAGGAGTTCTTTTACACCTATTACAGCTGAAGTTCTCATATGTCTACAAGATTGGTTGAGATGCTCAAACAAACCTATTGAAATTGAAGAATTAGTTCAAGACCTTGATGATAATGAATCAGGTTAGTATACAAATCTTGTAAATTTTAATTTAACATTTACTTATTTTTTTAATTCAATTTAATAAAAAAATGGTTTAATTACAATTTTCAGAGGGGTCACAAGATCCAAATATTCTTCCAATTATAGTTGGCCAACTAAATTTGGAATGGGTGTATTAAATTTTATAAGGTAATATTTTGTTTTTTTATTACTCTTTCATATTATAAATTTATGTCTACATGATTAACACGTTTTCATCTTTGGTTGTCCTTCTAGAGTGGAGGAAGAAAAGGGAGGAGTTGTAGAAGAGATAATTAATTGGGTTTAAATTTTCATTGCTGTTGCGGGACGGACCTTTGAAATGATTATTATCATGGTTGTTATTAGTTGTATTTTTTATGTTATTTTAAGCTGCCTAATTTTAGCAATTACTTAACTAGTAATTGCTGCTACCAATGTTAGTGGTCATCTTTAGCTATTCCTTAATATTTTAAGTAATTGTTTAAAAAATGTAGTATTGCTATTATGGTTAACTTTCACTCGGCTCAACAAAGCCAACTTGTGAAAAAACAATGAACCAAATTAAGTACACAGCTCGGTCCCATTCTATTTAACATTTCTATCCTTTTTTGCACATCAATGCTTTTGACAAGGTAATGGAACTCGTTTGCGGTATTCAGCCTATTTGACAAAACAAAATTGACCCAATTTGAGGTTGAAAGATACATAACTAAGGAATGATAAATGGTACAACAAAAGGTTTCCACATGAAATAACTTGGCCGGTTTGAAAAAAATAAATTGAAAATAATGTCCAAACTCCATTCCGTCCCCGAACCGTTTCATCCTACCCAAAATCCCCAATCTCCGTCCTGTCACGTCCTGATATTTTCAACCTATCAGATGAGTCTGGATCTTCAAAAAAAATCTCCGAACTATGGGAAGGGACAGAAGATTTGTAATCCCTATCTAGTCTCATCCCATGAGCACCCCTAGCATCGAATGGTTATAGGTTTTTTTTAATAAAATAAAACAACAAAAAAATTATTTTTATTTTTTTCGATATATCAAAGGTTATAACCTTTGAAAATATAATAATTTATAAATTTTTTTCAAATGTGAATACAATATTTAGTTATACTAATCATTATATTTATATCTTATATAAATTCAATATAAACAATTTTATTGATAAATATTCTAATAATATTCAAAATATAAATTAATAATCCATTAATAATAAGATAGATATTAATTAAAATATAATTACAATACTTAAAATGATTCGGAAGCAAAGAAAAATATATTACTATATAATAATTTTTTGTTATTTGAATTTTTTATTTTTTTAATAAGTTTATCTATATTTTTTTGATGAAAAATAATTTATATAAATTATATTTGTTTAACTCATAATTTATTTTGTAATTAATATTTATATATAAATAAACAAATAAATAATTAAAATTAATATTTAAACTTATAATAAAAAAAATATGAGACTTCTTATTTATTATTTATTATTTAGGGATACCAGTTTAATTTAAATTAGATACGTCTCACTAATAATTTATTTTATAATTAATATTTCTATAAAAATAAACTGATAAATAATTAAAATAAAAATTTAAAATTATACTGAATAAAAATTAAAATGAGATTTAAGATTTATTATTAATGTATACCAATTTAATAGTTTAAGTATTTAGAGGTTTTGTCGTTAGGAGTTTAGCAATACAATATTTTAATAGGTTAACCTTTGAAAATATAATAATATTTACAATTTTTTGAAATGTGAATACAATATTTAGTTATAATAATATTAATAATTATATATCATATAAATTCAATATAAACAATTTTTGTGATAGACAATATAATAATGATCAAAAATTAAATTAATAAACTATTAATAAAAAGATAGATATTAATTAAAAAATATTTACAAAACCAAAATTGTTTCAAAATTAAAGTAAAATATATTACTGAATAATAATTTTTAATTTTTAAATTTTTATTTCTTTTAGAACCGTATATATTTTTTATTAAAAATAAATTAATTAAATTATATTTGTCGCACTTATACTTTATTTTGTAATAAATATTTCAATAAAAATAAACTAATAAATAATTAAATTGAATATTTAAAATTATAATAAATAGAAATAAAAATTAAATTTATTAATTATTAAGTAGTATATAGCAGTTTAATGGTATATGTATTTAGGCATTACTGGCTTTATGAGTATACAGTTTTAACTATGTATGCATTTAGTGGTTTATAGGTTTTATTTAAGAAAAAAAATAAAAAAAAATTATTTTTATTATTTTTTGATATTTTCAAAGATTATAACTTTTGAAAATATAATAAGTTTTAAATGTTTTTCAAAAGTGAATAAATATTTATTTATAATAATCATAAAAATTATATATCATATAAATTCAATATAAACTATTTTATTGATAAATATTCTAATAATTATCAAAAAATAAATTAAAAATTTATTATGGATAAGATTGATATTACTTAAAATATAATATCAAGACCTAAAATGATTGCAAAAGCAAAGAAAAATATATTACTTCATAATAATTTTTTTTTAAGTTTTTATTCTTTTTGTATGCTTCTCTATTTTTTGATGAAAAATAATTTTTATAAATTATATTTTTAATTCATAATTTATTTATAATTAATATATATATATATATATATATATATATAAATATAAAACTAAACAATCAAAATGAATTTTTTAAATTAAAATGAAAACAAATAAAAATGAGATTTATTAATTTTTATTTATGGGATACTCGTTTAAATGATTATCTATATAGGGGTATCGGGATTTTGTTGTTTAGTGATTTAAGTGTTTAGGCATTTAGTGATTTATAGGTTTTATTTAAATAATAAAAAAATTATTTTTTTAGTTTTTTCACATGTTCAAAGGTTATAATCTTTGAAAGTATAATAATTTTAAAATTTTTTTCAAAAGTGAATACAATATTTAGTTATATTTAATATTAAATTTATATATCATTATATTAAATATAAATATTTTTATTGATAAATATTCTAATATTGATCAAAAAATAAATTAATAATTTATTATTAATAAGTTAGATATCAATTAAAATATAATTACAAAACCTTAATTAATTCGAAACAAAGTAAAATATATTACTATATAATAATTTTTTGTTTTTAATTTTTTTCTTCTTTTAATAAGTTTATCTATATTTTTTGTTGAAAAATATAATCATTATAATTATATATAATATAAACAAAATATAATGGATTATATTTATAGATATTAAAATTATTATCAAAAAATAAATTAATATGCTATTATTAATATGATAGATATAAATTAAAATATAATTGCAAAACCTAAAATTATTCAAAAACAAAGTAAAATTTATTACTAAATAATAATTTTTGTTTTTTAGTTTTTGCTTCTTTTTATAAGCTTATATATTTTTTTTGATGAAAAATAAATTATTTAAATTAAATTTGTATCACTCATAATTTATTTTGTAATTAATATTTTAATAAATTATTTAAATTATAATTAAGGTTTACGAGTTAAAAGGTTTAAGTATTTAGGGGCTTTTGTGTTAAGGAGTTTAGAGATTAAAGTGTTTAGGGATTTAGTGGTTTATAAGTTTTATTTAAACAAAGATATAACATAAAATTTATTTTTTTAATTTTTTCTAATTTTTCAAGATTATATCCTTTGAAAAAATAATAACTTTTAAATTTTTTCAAATGTAAATATAATATTTATCTATAATAATCTTCATAAATATAAGTAATTTAAATTCAATATAAATAATTACATTGCTAGATATTTTAATAATGATCAAAAAATAAATTAATAAACTATTATTAATAAAATTGATAATATTTAAAAAGTATTTGCAAAATCTAAATTTATTCAAATCAAAGTAAAATATATTACTAAATAATAATTTTTTTAATGTTTTGCTTTTTTTTATACGTTTATATTTTTGTTATTAAAAATAAATTATTTAAATTATATTTGTCTTACTCATAATTTATTTTGTAATTTATAAATCTATCATAATAAACTAATAAATATTTAAAATGAATATTTAAAATTATAATGAATACAAAAAAAATTGAAATTTATTATTTTTTATACAGGATATACCAGTTTAATGGTTTAGGTAATTAGGTGTTTTATAGTTTAGGAGTCTAGTGATTTAATTGTTTAGACCTTTATTGAATTATAGTTTTTATTTAAAGAATGAAAAAACAAAAAATTTAATTTTTTGTTTTTTTTTAATTTTTGAAGGTTTTAACCTTTGAAAAAAAATAATTTTTAATTTTTTTTAAATGTGAATATAATATTTAGTTATAATAATCTTAATAATTATATATAATGTAAACACAATATAAATAATTTTATTGATATATATTATAATAATGATCAATAAATAAATTAATAAATTAGTATATATAAGAATGATATAAATTATAATATAATTGTAAAATTTAAATGATTCAAAATCAAAATAAGATATATTACTAAATAATAATTATTTATTTTTAAAAATTTTCCTTTTTTTATATTCATTTTTTAATGAAAAATAAATTATTTAAACTATATATGTCGCACTAATAATTTATTTTGTAATTAATATTTCTATAAAAATAAACTGATAAATAATTAAAATGAATATTTAAAATTATTGAATGCTAATAAAAATTAGATTTATGATTTATTATTTGGACTATACTAATTTTATGTTCTAAGTATTTATGGGCTTCGGGGGTTAGGAGTTTAGTCATTTTAGAATATAGTAATTTAGTGGTTTATAGGTTTTATATAAAAAATAAAATAACAAAAAATTTAATTTTGTTATTTTTTCTCATTTTTGAATGTTATAACCTGTGAAAATATAATAATTTATAATTTTTTTTGAAAAGTGAATATAATATGAAGTTATAATAATCATAATAATTATATATCATATAAATTCAATATAAACTATTTTATTGATATATATTAGAATAATGATCATAAAAAAGTAATAAACAATTATTAATAATATAAATATAGTTTAAAATATATTTTCAAAACCTAAAATGATTCAAAATCAAAGTGAAATATTTTACGAAATCTTAATTTTAAATTTTTAAATTTTTTTATCCATTTATAAGCCTATATATTTTTTCATGAAAAATAAATTTTTTAAATTATATTTGTATCACTATTAATTTTTTTTTAATTTATATTTCTATAAAAATAAACTAATAAATAATTACAATGTATATATAAAATTATGATGAATACTAATAAAAATGAGATTTATGATTTATTATTTAGGGTATAACTATTTAATTGTTTAAGTTTTTTGTGGTTTTGGGGTTAATGAGTTTATTGATTTATATGTTTACACATTTAGGTGTTTATATGTTTTATTTAATCAATGAAATAACAAAAAATTTATTTTTATTAATTTTAATGATTTTCAAATGCTATAACCTTTGAAAATATAATAAGTTTTTAATAGTTATAAAATATGAATACAATACTTAGTTATAATAATCTTAAAAATTATATTTGTTGTAAATTCAATATAAAAAAATTTATTAATATATATTATTATAATGATCAAAAAATAAAATAATAAACTATTATTAATAAGATAGATATTAATTAAAATATATTTGCAGAAACCAAAATAATTCAAAATCAAAGTAAATTATATTACTAAATAAAATTTTATATTCTTGAAATTTTGTTTATTTTTATAAGCTTATTTTTTTTCATAAAAAATAATTTATTTAAATTATATGACACACTCATTATTTAATTTGTAATTAATATTTCTATAAAAATAAACTAAAAAATAATTAAAATAAATATTTAAAATTATAATGAATACATATAAAAATGAGATTTATTATTTATTATTTCGGTTATATAGGTTTAATGGTTTAAGTATTTACGGGTTTTTAGTGTTTAGGAGTCTAGAGATTTAAATGTTTAGGCATTTAGTGGTTTCTAAGTTTTATTTAATTAATAAAATAATAAAAAATTTATTTTTGTGATTTTTTATAAATTTTGAAGGTTATAACCTTTGAATATATAATAATTTTAAATTTTTTTCAAATGTAAATATAATATTTAGTTATAATAATCTTAATAATTATAAGACATTTAAATTGAATATAAGTAATTTTATTATTATATATTATAAAAATGATCAAATAATAAATTAATAAACTTTTATTAATAAGATTGATAACAATTAAAATATAATTGCAAAACCTATATAAAATGATTCAAAATCAAAGTAAAATATATTACTAAATAATACTTTTTTGTTTTTAAATTTTTACTTCTTTTTATATGCTTATATTTTTTTGATTAAAAATAAATTATTAAAATTATATTTGTCTAACTCATTATTTATTTTGTTATTAATATTTCTATAAAAAAAACTAATAAATAATTAAAATGATTATTTAAAATTATAATGAATACAAATTAAAATGAGATTTATGATTTATTATATATGGTATACCGGTTTAATGGTTTGATTATTTAGTAGTTTTGTCGTTTATGAGTATATCAATTTATGTTTTTATGCATTTAGTGGTTAATAGGTTTTATTTATATAATAAAAATTAAAATATTTTTTTTAGATTTTTTTTTATTTTCAATGTTTATAACCATTAAAATAAATTAATATTTAATATTTTTTGAATTGTGAATATAATATTTAGTTTTAATAATATTAATAATTATATATGATATAAATTCAATATAAATAATTTTTTTGATATATATTATAATAATGATCAAAAATTAAATTAATAAACTATTAATAATAAGATATATATTAATTAAAAAATATTTACAAAACCAATATTGATTCAAAATTAAAGTAAAATATAATACTGGAGAATATTTTTTAATTTTTAAATTTTTACTTCTTTTATAAGCGTATATATATTTTTTGATTAAAAATAAATTATTTAAATTATATGTGTCGCACTCATAATTTATTTAGTAATAAAAATTTCTATAAAAATAAACTAATAAATAATTAAATTGAAAATTTAAAATAATTATAAATTGAAATAAAAATTCAATTTATTAATTATTAAGTAGTATATAGCTGTATAATGGTTAATGTATTTAGGCATTACGCGGTTTAGGAGTTTAATGATATAACTATGTATTCATTTAGTGGTTTGTAGGTTTTATTTTAAAAATAAAATAACATAAAATTTATTTTTATTATTTTTTAATATTTCCAAATGTTATAACCTTTTAAAATAAATTAATTTTTAAATTTTTATCAAAAGTTAATTTAATATTAAGTTATAATAATCATTATATTTATATATCATATAAATTCAATATAAAGAATTTTATTGATAAATATTCTAATAATGATCAAAGAAAAAATTAATAAACAATTATTAATGAGATAGATATCAATCAAAATATAATTACAAAACCTAAAATGATTCAGAAGGATAGCAAAATATATTACTATATAATAAATTTTATTTTTTAATTTTTTTTCTTTTTATAAGTTTATCTATATTGTTCGATGAAAATTAATTTATATAAATTTTATTAGTCTAACTGTTAATTTATTTTGTAATTAATATTTATATAAAAATAAACGAATAAATAAATAAAATAAAAATTTAAAATTATACTAAATAAAAATTAAAATGAGATTTATGATTTATTATTAAAGTATACTAGTTTAATGGTTTTGAGATTTAAATTAGGAGCTTTAAGAGTTTACTGATTTAACTATGTATGCATTTAGTGTTTTATAGGTTTTATTTAACATTTAATATAACAAAATATTTATTTTTATTAAATTTTTATTTTTTCAAAGGTTATAACCTTTGAAAATATAATAATTTTTAAATTTTTTTTAATGTTAATTCAATAATTAGTTATTATAATCATTATATTTATATATCATTAAATTCAATATAAAAAATATTATTGCTAAATATTCTAATAATGATCAAAAAATAAATTAATAATCTATTATTAATAAGATAGATATCAATTAAAATACAATTACAAAACCTAAAATGATTCAGAAGAAAGCAAATTATATTACTATATAATAATTTTTGTTTTAATTTTTTTTAATAAGTTTATCTATATTTTTTTTGATGAAAAATAATTTATATAAATTATATTTGTCTAACTCATAATTTATTTTTTAATTAATATTTATATAAAAATAAACAAATAAATAATTAAAATGAATATTTAAAATTATAATGAAAAAAAATAAGATTTATTTTTATTATTTAGGGTATACCAGTTTAATTTAAATTATATCAGTCTCTCTAATAATTTATTTTGTAATTAATATTTCAATAAAAATAAACTGATAAATAATTATAATAAAAATTTAAAATTATACTTAATAAAAATTAAAATAAGATTTATGAATTAATATTAATGTATACCAGTTTAATATTTTAAGTATTTAGTAGTTTTGTCATTGAGGACTTTAGTGATTTATGTTTTTAGGCATTTAATGGTTTATAGGTTTTGTTTAAACAATGAATTAACAAAAAAAATATTTTTGATATTTTTTTACATATTCAAAGGTTATAACCATTCACAATATAATAATTTTTAAAATTTTTTAAAAATGTGAATACAATATTTAGTAATAATAATTATTATAATTATATATAATATAAACTAAATATAAACAATTTTATTGATAGATATGACCATAGCTTGTGCATTTTATTTTTATATTGCAAAGTCATTGCACTAGGAATGATTGTATCTTTGGACATTCCTCGAGAGCAAAAGTCATGACCCTAGAAATAGTTAAAGCTCGAGTACTAGTCTTTATAACATTTTCAAGCTACAATTATTGGGATTGGAAATATCACTATGGCTTTTTCATTTGATTTGTCACCTCAAGTGTTAATATGCAAGACTAATATTTTTAGCAATGATTAAATTCTTTTATACATTTGAATATAATTCATTTACACCTTTTTGGGTAGTGAGCTTGTATACATAACGCATTTAATATAAAAAGAAAGAAATGATTCTTTTCATATCCATAAGGATATAAAAAAAGGCTTAGACATGCCAATAAAATAAATTTTTGATTCTTGAATGAAAGAGAGCCCATACTTCTTGCCCTGCTCAAACCGCCCTGGTGCTAGTTTGTTCTAATAGTCTACAAGGTGGTTATTTTTTTAGAGTTGAACTATCTTTTAAAAAAATTGCTTTGAGTGTGTGCATGAGAGATATTTTAGAAGAAATTACGATGATCAATATAATTAGCATCCTCAACAACTAGCTATTTCAACACATAGGGGTGCAACTTTAGTTTAGTCTTTTAGCATACATGAGTTAAATTACGTTTGATAGTCCAGTGATTCAACATCAAATATGATTAGACATAATAGAGATAATGTAAAATCTCTATTATTTTGGTTAGAGCTTTAGCAATCATTCGAGAGTTGAGAGGAACAAAATAAATTATTTTAATTATTTAGTTTAATTTTAATTTTTATTTTAATTATTTACCAGTTTATTTTTATAGAAATATTAATTACAAAATTAATTATTAGTGAGACAGATCTAATTTAAATTAAACAGGTATATCCTAAATAATAATGAATCAATCTCATTTTTTTTCATTTTAATTTTAAATATTCAAATTTAATTATTTATTTGTTTATTTTTATGTAAATATTAATTACAACATAAATTATGAGTTACACAAATATAATTTATATAAATTATTTTTCATCAAAATAATATAGATAAACTTTTTAAAAGAAAAAAATAATTCAAAACAACAAATTATTATATAGTAATATATTTTGCTTTGCTTCTGAATTATTTTAGGTTTTTTTAATTATATTATAATTGATATCTATCTTATTAATAATAGATTATTAATTTATGTTTTGATCATTATTAGAATATTTATCAATAAAATAGTTTATATTGAATTTATATGATATATAAATATAATGATTATTATAACTAAATATTGAATTCATTTTGAAAAAAATTTAAAAATTATTATATTTTCAAATGTTATAACCTTAAAAAATGAAAAAAAATAATAAAAATAAATTTTTTGTATTTCATTTTTTAAATAAAACCTATATATCATTATATGCTTACTTGATTAAATCAGTAAGCTTATAAATCCTAAAACCCCTAAATACATAAACCTTTTAACAGCTATATACTACTTAATAAATAATAAATCTCATTTTTATTAAAATTTATTATAATTATAAATATTGATTTTAATTATTTATAGTTTAATTTTTTAGAAAAATTAATTACGAAATAAATTTCGACTGAGACAAATATTATTTAAATAATTTATTTTAATAAAAAGAAATATAATTTTAAAAAAAAGAAGGAAAATTTTAAAAATTAAATATTATTATTTAGTAATATATTTTGATTTGATTTTGAATCATTTTGTGTTATGTAAATATATTTTAATTAATATTAATATTATTAATAATAGTTTATTAATTTAATTTTTGATCATTATTATAATATATTTCATTAAAATTATTTATATTGAATTTATATGATATATAATTAGCAAGATTAATATAATTATACATAGTATTCACATTTAAAAAAATTTTAAAAATTATTTTATTTTCAAAGGTTATAACCTTTGAAAATCAGAAAAAATCAAAAATAGAATTTTAAATTTTTATTATATAAATAAAACCTATAAACCACTAAATAATCAAAACATTAAACCGGTATACCATATATAATAAATCATAAATCTCATTTTAATTTGTATTCATTATAATTTTAAATATTCATTTTAATTATTTATTAGTTTATTTTTTATCGAAATATCAATCACAAAATAAATAATGAAAGATACAAATATAATTTTAATAATTTATTTTTAATCAAAAAAAAGCTTATATAAAAAAGTAAAAATTTAAAAACAAAAAATTATTATTTAGTAATATATTTTACTTTGATTTTAAATCATTATATATAGGTTTCACAATTATAATTTAATTGCGATCAATCTTATTAATAATAATTTTTTAATTTATTATTTGAACATTTTTATAAAATCGAACAATAAAATTACTTATATTCAATTAAAATGTCTTATAATTATAAAGTTATTATAACTAAATATTATATTTACATTTGAAAAAAATTTAAAAATTATTATATTTTCAAAGGTTATAACCTTCAAAAATGATGAAAAATCACAAAAATAATTTTTTATTATTTTATTATTTAAATAAAACTTATAAACCACTAAATGACTAAACATATAAATCTCTAGACTCCTAAACCCAAAAACCCCCTAAATTCTTAAACCATTAAACCTATATAACCTAAATAATAAATAATAAATCTCATTTTTATTTGAATTCATTATAATTTTAAATATTCATTTTAATTATTTTTTAGTTTATTTTTATAGAAATATTAATTACAAAATTAATAATGAGTGAGAAAGATATAATTTAAATAAATTATTTTTTTATGAAAAATAAATAAGCTTATAAAAATAAACAAAATTTCAAAAATTTAAAATTTTATTTAGTAATATAATTTACTTTGATTTTGAATTATTTTGGATTCTGCAAATATATTTTAATTAATATCTATCTTATTAATAATAGTTTATTAATTTATTTTTTGATCATTATTATAATATATATTAATACATTTTTATATATTGAATCTACCACAAATATAATTATTAAGATTATTATAACTAAGTATTGTATTCATATTTTAGAACTATTAAAAAATTATTATATTTTTAAAGGTTATAACCTTTGAAAATCACGAAAATTCATAAAAATAAATTATTTTATTTCATTGATAAAATAAAACCTATAAACACGAAAATGGGTAAACATATAAATAAATAAACTCCTTAACACCAAAACCAAAAAAAACATAAACAATTAAATAGTTATACCCTAAATAATAAAATCATAAATCTTATTTTTATTAGTATTCATTATAATTTTAAATATACAATTTAAATATTTATTAGTTTAATTTTATAGAAATATAAATTAAAAATTAAATTATTATTGAAACAAATATAATTTAAATAATTTATTTTTAATCAAAAAATATATAGGCTTATAAATTTATACAAAAATTTAAAAATTTAAAATTAATATTTAGTAAAATATTTCAATTTGATTTTTATTCATTTTAGGTTTGCAAATATATTTGAAACAATATTTATCTTATAAATAATTGGTTATTACTTTTTTATCATCATTATTATAATAAATATCAATAAAATAGTTTATATTGAATTTATATGATATATAATTATTATGATTATTATAACTTCATATTGTATTCACTTTTCAAAAAAAATTAAAAATTATTATATTTTCAAATGTTATAACCTTCAAAAATGAGAAAAAATAACAAAAATAAATTTTTTGTTATTTTCAATAAAAAATTTTATTGATATATATTATAAAAATGATCAAAAATCAAATTAATAAACTATTAATAATAAGATAGATATTAATTAAAAAATATATACAAAATCCAAATTGATTAAAAATTAATGTAAAATATATTACTGGATAATAATTTTTAATATTTAAATTTGTACTTCTTTTATAAGTATATATATATTTTTTGATTAAAAATAAATTATTTTAATTATATTTGTCGCGCTCATAATTTATTTTAGAATAAATATTAATATATAAAAATAAACTAATAAATAATAAAAATGAATATATAAACTATAATAAATAGAAATTAAAATTAGATTTATTAATTATTATGCATTATATAGCAGTTTAATAGTTTATGTATTTAGGTATTATGGGATTTAGGTGTTTACTGATTTAACTGTGTATGGATTTTTAGGTTTATAGATTTTATTTAAAAAATAAAATAACAAAACATTTATTTTTATTAGTTTTTGATATTTTCAAAGGTTATAACCTTTGAAAATATAATAATTTTTAAATTTTTTTCAATGGTGAATTCAATATTTAGTTATAATAATCATTATATTTATAATTCATATAAATTCAATATAAACAATTTTATTGATAAATATTCTAATAATGATCATAAAATAAATTAATAATCTATTATTAATAAGATAGATATCAATTAAAATATAATTACAAAACATAAAATGATTCATAAGTAAAGCAAAATATATTAATATATAATAATTTTTTGTTTTGAAATTTTTTTTATTTTAAAAAGTATATCTATATTTTTTTGACAAAAAATAATTTACATAAATTATATTTGTCTAACTCATAATTTATTTTTTAATTAATATTTATTTAAAAATAAAAAATTAATAATTAAAATGAATATTTAAAATTATAATGAAAAAAAAAAATGAGATTTATTATTTATTATTTAGGGTATACCGGTTTAATTTAAGTTATATCTATCTCACTAATAATTTATTTTCTAATTAATATTTCTATAAAAAAAAACTGAAAATTAATTAAAATAAAAATTTAAAATTGTACTGAATAAAAATTAAAATGAGATTTATGATTTATTATTAATGTATACCAGTTTAATGGTTTAAGTATTTTGACGTTTTTCGTTTATGAGTTTAGCGATTTATGTTTTTAGGCATTTAGTGGTTTATAGGTTTTATTTAAACAATAAAATAACAAAAAAAATTGTAATATTTTGTCATTTTCATATGTTATAACCTTTGAAAATTTAATAATATTTAAAATTTTTTGAAATTTGAATACAATATTGTGTTATAATAATTTTAATAATTCTATAACATATAAAATAAATATAAACAATTTTATTGATAGATATTATAATAATGATCAAAAATTAAATTAATAAACTATTTATAATAAGATAGATATTAATTAAAAAATATTTACAAAACCCAAATTGATTCAAAATTAAAGTAAAATATATTAGTTGATAATAATATTTAATTTTTAATAATAAACTGAAATAAAAATATTTATTTTGATTAAATTATATATTTTTTGATTAAATTATAAGCGGATATATATTTTTTGATTAAAAATAAATTATTTAAATTATATGTGTCGCACTCATAATTTATTTTGTAATAAACATTTCTATAAAAATAAACTAATAAATAATTAAAATGAAGATTTAAAATAATAATTATTTGAAATAAAAATTCAATTTATTAATTATTAAGTAGTATATAACAGTTGTATGGTTTATGTATTTAGGCATTACGGGGTTTAGGAGTTTACTAATATAACTGTGTATGCATTTAGTGGTTTATAGGTTTTATTTAAAAAATAAAATAACATAAATTTTATTTTTTTTATTTTTTCATATTTCCAAAGGTTATAACCTTACGAAATATAATAATTTTTAAATTTTTTTCAAAAGTGAATTCAATATTTAGTTATAATAATCATTATATTTATATATCATATAAATTCAATATAAACAATATTAGTGATAAATATTCTAATAATTATCAAAAAATAAATTAATAAACAATTATTAATAAGATAGATATCAATTAAAATATAATTACAAAATCTAAAATGATTCAGGAGAGCAAAATATATTACTTTATAATAAATTTTAGTTTTTAAATTTTTAATTCTTTTTATAAGTTTATCTATATTTTTTGATGAGAAATAATTAATATAAATTATATTTGTTTAACTTATAATTTATTTTGTAATTTATATTTAAATAAAAATAAACGAATAAATAATTAAAATGAATATTTTAAATTATAATTAAAAAAGTAATTTTGAGATTTATTATTTATTTTTTTGGGTCTAGTTTAACAAAATTATCTTTTTAGGGTTATAGAGATTTAGGAGTTATTGATTTAAGTGTTTAGGCATTTAGTGGTTTATAGGATTTATTTAAATAATGAAATAACACAAAAATTATTTTTGATATTATAATTAAGGTTTACGAGTTTAAAGGTTTATTATTTAGGGGATATTGTGTTAAGGAGTTTAGAGATTTAAGTGTTTAGGGATTTAGTGGTTTATAAGTTTTATTTAAACAATGATATAACATAAAATTTATTTTTTTTTATTTATTCTAATTT
This sequence comes from Sapria himalayana, assembly GCA_029783825.1. Lineage (NCBI taxonomy): Eukaryota > Viridiplantae > Streptophyta > Magnoliopsida > Malpighiales > Rafflesiaceae > Sapria > Sapria himalayana. Next base: position 223,971 of record JAREIK010001962.1, on the reverse strand, counting down.
TTGAAGGTTATATCCTTTGAAAATAAAATAATTTTTAAATTTTTTTCAAATGTAATTATAATATTTATTTATAAAAATCTTCATAATTTTTAGTCATTTAAATTCAATATAAATAATTACATTGCTAGATATTATACTAATGATCAAAAAATAAATTAATAAACTATTATTAATAAAATAGACATTATTTAAAAAGTATTTGCAAAATCTAAATTTATTCAAATCAAAGTAAAATATATTACTATATAATATTTTTTTTAATGTTTTGCTTTTTTTATAAGTTTAGATTTTTGTTATTAAAAATAAATTATTTAAATTATATTTGTCTTACTCATAATTTATTTTGTATTTTATAATTCTATAATAATAAACTAATAAATAATTTAAATTAATATTTAAAATTATAATGAATACAAATAAAATTGAGATTTATTATTTATTATTCAGGATATACAAGTTTAATAGTTTAAGTATTTAGGTGTTTTGTGGTTTAGGAGTTTAGTGATTTAATTGTTTAGACCTTTAGTGATTTATAGTTTTAATTTTAAGAATGAAATAAAAAAAATTTAATTTTGTGATTTTTTTAAATTTTTGAAGGTTATAACCTTTAAAAATATAATACTTTTTAATTTTTTTTAAATCTGAATATAATATTTAGTAATAATAATCTTAATAATTATATATAATGTAAACTCAATATAAATAATTTTATTGTTAGATATTATAATAGTGATCAATAAATAAATTAATTAACTAGTATTTATAAGAATGATATAAATTAAAATATAATTGTATAATCTAAAATGATTCAAAATAAAAATAAGATATATTACTAAATAATAATTATTTATTTTTAAAAATTTGCCTTTTTTATAACCATTTTTTTAATGTAAAATAAATTATCTAACCTATATATGTCGGACTAATAATTTATTTTTTAATTAATATTTCTATTAAAATAAACTAATAAATAATTAAAATGAATATTTAAAATTATAATTAATACTAATAAAAATTAGATTTATGATTTATTATTTGGACTATACTAATTTATTGTTTTAAGTATTTATGGGCTTCGGGGTTTAGGAGTTTAGTCATTTTATAATTTAGACATTTAGTGGTTTATAGGTTTAATATAAAAAATAAAATAACAAAAAATTTATTTTGGTTATTTTTTCTCATTTTTGAATGTTATAACCTTTGAAAATATAATAATTTATGCATTTTTTTTGAAAAGTGAATATAATATGAAGTAATAATAATCATAATAATTATATATCATATAAATTCATTATAAACTATTTTATTGATATATATTATAATAATGATCATATAAAAGTAATAAACAATTATTAATAAGATAAATATTGTTTAAAATATATTTTTAAAACCTAAAATGATTCAAAATCAAAGTGCAATATTTTATGAAATATAAATTTTAAATTTTTAAATTTTTGTATCCATTTATATGCCTATATGTTTTTTGATGAAAAATAAAAATTTTAATTATATTTATCTCACTAATAATTTATATTTTAATTTATATTTCTATAAAAATAAACTAATAAATAATTAAAATGTATATATAAAATTATAATGAATACTAATAAAAATGAGATTTATGATTAATTATTTAGGGTATACCTATTTAATGGTTTAAGTTTATTGTGGTTTTGGGGTTAATGAGTTTATTGATTTATATGTTTACACATTTAGGTTTTATTTATTGATTTATATGTTTTATTTAATCAATGAAATAACAAAAAATTTATTTTTATGAATTTTTATGATTTTCAAAGGTTATAACCTTTGAAAATATAATAATTTTTTAATTGTTCTAAAATATGAATACAATACTTAGTTATAATAATCTTAATAAATATATTTGATGTAAATTCAATATACAATATTTTATTAATATATATTATTTTGATGATCAACAAATAAATTAATAAACTATTATTAATAAGATAGATATCAATTAAAATATATTTGCAGAACCCAAAATAATTCAAAATCAAAGTAAATTATATTACTAAATAAAATTTTAAATTTTTGAAATTTTGTTTATTTTTATAAGCTTATATTTTTTTTCATAAAAAATAATTTATTTAAATTATATATGTCTCACCCATTATTTATTTTGTAATTAATATTTCTATAAAAATAAAGTAAAAAATAATTAAAATGAATATTTAAAATTATAATGAATACAAATAAAAATAAGATTTATTATTTATTATTTAGGTTATATTGGTTTAATGGTTTAAGTATTTAGGGGGTTTTGGGGATTAGGAGTCTAGAGATTTAAATGTTTAGGCATTTAGTGGTTTTTAAGTTTTATTTAAATTATAAAATAATAAAAAAATTATTTTTGTGATTTTTTATCATTTTTGAAGGTTATAACCTTTGAAAATATAATAATTTTTAAATTTTTTTCAAATGTAAATTTATATTTAGTTATAATAATTATAAGACATTTAAATTCAATATTAGTAATTTTATTGTTAGATTTTATAAAATTGATTCAAATAATATTTTAATAAACTATTCTTAATAAGATTGATAGTAATTAAAATATAATTGTGAAACCTATATATAATGATTCAAAATCAAAGTAAAATATATTACTAAATAATAATTTTTTGTTTTTAAATTTTTACTTATTTTTATATGCTTATATTTTTTTTTTGATTAAAAATAAAATATTAAAATTATAGTTGTCTCGCTCATTATTTATTTTGTAATTAATATATCTATAAAAATAAACTAATAAATAATTAAAATGAATATTTAAAATTATAATGAATACAAATTAAAATGTTATTTATGATTTATTATATGTGGTATCCCGGTTTAATAGTTTGATTATTTCAATGTTTTGTTTTTTAGAAGTTTATCAATTTATGTTTTTAGGTATTTAGTGGTTTATAGGTTTTATTTATATAATAAAATAACAAAAGAAAAATTTGTAATTTTTTTTAATTTTCATATGTTATAACATTTGAAAATATAATAATATTTAAAATTTTTTGAAATGTGAATACAATAATTAGTTATTTTAATATTAATAATTATATATCATATAAATTCAATATAAACAATTTTATTGATAGATAATATAATAATGATCAAAAATTAAATTAATAAACTTTTATTAATAATATAAATTTTAATTAAAATTTATTTACATAACAGAAAATGATTCAAAATAAAATAAAAATATATTACTAAATAATAATATTTAATTTTTAAATTTTTCCATCTGTTTATAAGCTTATATTTTTTTATGATTAAAAATAAATTATATAAATAATATCTATCTCACTCAAAATTTATTTTGTAATTAATTTATCTAAAAAATTAAAATATAAATAATTAAAATGAATATTTAAAATTATAATAAATAGAAATAAAAATGAGATTTATTATTTATTAAGTAGTATACAGCTGTTATAATGTTTATGTATTTAGGGGTTTCGGGTTTTATGAGCTCCTGATTTAAGTAAGTAAACATTTAGTGGTCTATAGGTTTTATTTTAAAAAGAAATAACAAAAAATTTATTTTTTGTTTTCTTTCTCATTTTTTAAGATTATAACCTTTGTAAATATAATAATTTTTAAATTTTTTTCAAAAGTGAATACAATATTTATTTATAATAATCATAATAATTATATATCATATAAATTCAATATAAACAATTTTATTGATAGATATTTTAATATTTATCAAAATATATATTAAAAATCTATTATGAATAAGATTGATATTACGTAAAATATAATATCAAACCCTAAAATGATTCAAAAGAAAAGCAAAATATATTACTTAAAAATAATTATTTGTTTTTAAATTTTTATTCTTTTTATAAGCTTATGTATTTTTTGATGAAAAATTATTTTTATAAATTATATTTTTAACTCATAATTAATTTTATAATTAATATATATATATATATAAGTTAACAATCAAAATTAATTTTTTAAATTATAATGAAAACAAATAAAAATGAGATTTATTAATTATTATTTATGGTATACCAGTTTAAAGGATTATCTATATAGGGGTATCAGAATTTTGTAGTTTAGTGATTTAAGTGTTTAGGCATTTAGTGATTTATAGGTTTTATTTATACAATGAAATAACAAAAAAAATATTTTTTTTCTTTTTTCACATGTTCAAAGGTTAATCTTTGAAAATATAAAATTTTAAAAATTTTTTCAAAAGTGAATACAATATTTAGTTATAATAATTATTAAATTTATATATCATATAAATTCAATATAAACAGTTTTATTGATAAATATTTTAATAATGATCAAAAAAAATTAATAATCTATTATTAATAAGTTAGATATCAATTAAAATATAATTAGAAAACCTAAAATGATTCAGAAACAAAGCAAAATATATTACTATATAATATTTTTATGTTTTTAATTTTTTTCTTCTTTTATTAAGTTTATCTATATTTTTTTGTTGAAAAATAATTTATATAAATTATATTTATATAAAATAATTTATAATGTATTTTGTAATTAATATTTATATAAAATAATTTAATGGTTTTGACATTTAATTGTTTAGAGATTATTGTTTTTAGGCATTTAGTATTTTATAGGTTTTATTTAAACAATAAAATAACAAAAAAAATTGTAATATTTTCTCATTTTCAGAGGTTATAACCTCTGAAAATATAATAAAATTTAAGATTTTCTGAAATATGAATACAATATTTAGTTATAATAATATTAATAATTATATATTATATAAATTTAATATAAACAATTTTATTGATAGATATTATATTAATGACTAATAATTAAATTAATAAACAAATAATAATAAGATAGATATTAATTAAAAAATATTTAGAAAACCCAAATTGATTCAAAATTAAAGTAAAATATATTACTGAATAATAATTTTTAATTTTTAAATTTTACTTCTTTTATAAGCGTATATAACTTTTTTGATTAAAAATAAATTATTTAAATTATATTTGTCGCACTCATACGTTAGTTTGTGATAAATATTTCTATAAAAATAAACTAATAAATAATTAAAATGAATATTTAAAATTATAATAAATAGAAAAAAAATTATATTTATTATTATTATGTATTATATAGCGGTTTAATGGTTTATGTATTTAGGCATTACGGGGTTTAAGAGTTTACTGAATTAATTGTGTATGCATTTATTGGTTTATAGGTTTTATTTTAAAAATAAAATAACATAAAATTTATTTTTATTTTTTTTTTGATATTTTCAAAGGTTATAACCTTTGAAAATATAATAATTTTTAATTTTTTTTCAAAAGTGAATTCAATATTTAGTTATAATAATCATTATATTTATATTTCATATAAATTCAATATAAATAATTTTATTGATAAATATTCTAATAATTATCAAAAAATAAAATAATAATTTATTATTAATAAGATAGATATCAATTAAAATATTATTACAAAACCAAAAATGATTCAGAACCAAAGCAAAATATATTACTATATAATAATTTTTTGTTTTGAACTTTCTTTTTCTTTTTAAAAGTTTATCTATATTTTTTTGATGAAAAATAATTTATATAAATTATATTTGTGTAACTCTCAATTTATTTTGTTATTAATACATATATAAAAATAAACAAATAAAAATTAAAATGAATATTTAAAATTATAATTAAAAAAAAGATATTTATTCATTATTATTTAGTGTATACCGGTTTAATTTAAATTATATCTGTTTTACCAATAATTTATTTTGTAATTAATATTTCTAAAAAAATAAACTGTTAAATAATTAAAATAAAAATTTAAAGATTATACTAAATAAAAATTAAAATGAGATTTATGAATTATTATTAATGTATACTAGTTTAATGGTTTAAGTATTTAGAGGTTTTGTCGTTTAGAAGTTTAGTGATTTATGTTTTAAGCATTTAGTGGTTTATAGGTTTTATTTAAACAATGAAATAACAAAAAAATTATTTTTGATATTTTTTCACATTTTCAAAGGTTATAACATTTGAAAATATAATAATTTTTAAATTTTTTCAAATATAAATATAATATTAAGTTAGAATAATCTTAATAATTATAAGTCATTTAAATTCAATATAAATAATTACATTACTAGATATTATAATAATGATCAAAAAAAATTCAATAAACTATTATTAATAAGATAGATATTATTTAAAATATATTTGCAAAATCTAAATTTATTCAAAATCAAATAAAATATATTACTAAATAATAATTTTTTTTAATGTTTTGCTTTTTTTATAAGTTTATATTTTTGTTTTTAAAAATAAATTATTTAAATTATATTTTTCTTACACATAATCTATTTTGTAATTTATAATTATATAATAATAAACTAATAAATATATAAAATGAATATTTAAAATTATAATGAATACAAATAAAATTGAGATTTATTATTTATTATTAAGGTTATAAGGTTAAATGGTTTAAGTATTTAGGTGTTTTGGGTTTTAAGAGTTTAGTGATTTAATTGTTTAGTCCTTTAGTGATTTATAGTTTTTATTTAAAGAATGAAAAAATTAAAAATTTTATTTTTTGATTTTTTTTAATTTTTGAAGGTTATAACCTTTGAAAAGATAATAATTTTTAAGTTTTTTTTAATGTGAATATAATATTTAGTTATAATAATCTTAATAATTTTATATAATGTAAACTAAATATAAATAATTTTATTAATTAATATTATAATAATGATCAAAAAATTAATTAATAAACTAGTTTTAATAAGAATGATATAAATTAAAATATAATTTAAAATCTAAAATGATTCAAAATCAAAATAAGATATATTAATAAAGAATAATATTTTATTTTTAAAATTTTGCTTCTTTTTATAAAGATATATATTTTTTTCGATGAAAAATAAATTATTTAAATTATATCTGTCTCACTAATAATTTATTTTTAATTAATAATTCTATAAAAATAAACTGATAAATAATTAAAATGAATAATTAAAATTATAATGAATTCTAATAAAAATGAGAATTATGATTTATTATTTAGACTCTAATAATTTAATGTTTTGAGTATTTATGAGCTTCGGGGATTAGGAGTTTATTCATTTTAGTATTTAGTCATTTAGTGGTTTATAAGTTTTATTTAAAAAGTAAAATAAAAAATGTATTTTTGTTTTTTTTCTCATTTTTGAAGGTTATAACCTTTGAAAATATAATAATTTTAAATTTTTTTTGAAAGTGAATATAATACGAAGTTAATAATCATAATAATTAAATATCATATAAATTCAATATAAATTATTTTATTGGTATATATTATAATAATGATTATAAAAAAAATAATAAACAATTATTAATAAGATAAATATTATTAAAAATATATTTGCAAAACTTAAAATGATTCAAAATCAAAGTGAAATATTTTACGAAATATTAATTTTAAATTTTTAAATTTTTGTATCCATTTATATGCTTATATATTTTTTGATGAAAAAAGTTTTTTTTAATTATATTTGTATCACTAATAATTTATTTTTTAATTTATATATCTATAAAAATAAACTAATAAATAATTATATTAATCTTAATAATTATATATCATATAAATTAAATATAAACAATATTAATGAAAGATATTATAATAATGATCAAAAATTAAATTAACAAACTATTATTAAAAATCTAAATATTAATTAAAATATATTTACATAACACAAAATGATTCAAAATCAAATCAAAATATTTTACTAAATAATAATATTTAATTTTTAAATTTTTCCTTCTTTTTTTAAGCTTATATTTTTTTTGATTAAATATAAATTAGTTAAATATTATTTGTCTCAATCGAAATTTATTTTGAATTAAATTTTGTTATAATTAAACTATAAATAATTAAAATGAATATTTAAAATTATAATAAATATAAATATAAATTAGATTTATTATATAATAAGTAAAATATAGCTATTAAAAGGTTTATGTATTTAGGGGTTTCGGGGTTTATGAGCTTAGTGATTTAAGTAAGTAATCATTTAATGATCTGTATGTTTTATTTAAAAAATAAAATAACAAAAAATTTATTTTTATTATTTTTTCTCATTTTTTAAGGTTATAAGTTTTGAAAATATAATAATTTTTAAATTTTTTTAAAAGTGAATACATTATTTATTTATAATAATCATAATAATTATATATCATATAAATTCAATATGAATAATTTTATTGATATATATTCTAATAATAATCAAAAAATAAATTAAAATTTATTATGAAGAAGATTGATATTACTTAAAATATAATATCAAAACCGAAAATGGTACAAAATCAAAGCAAACTATATTACTAAATAATAATTATTTGTTTTTTAAATTTTTATTCTTTTTTTAAGCTTATCAATTTTTTAATGAAAAATAATTTTTATAAATTATATTTTTAACTCATAATTTATTTTATAATTAATACATATATAAAAATAAAAAACTAAACAATCAAAATGAATTTTTTAAATTATAATGAAAACAAATAAAAATAAAATTTAATAATTATTATTTAGGGTATACCGATTTAAAGGATTATCTATATAGAGGTATCGAAATTTTGTACATTAGTGATTTAACTACTTAGGCACTTAGTGTTGTCTAGGTTTTATTTAAACAATAGAATAACAAAGAAAAATATTTTTTTTCACATTTTTAAAGGTTATAACATTTGAAAATATAATAATTATAATTTTTTTTTCAAATGTGAATACAATATTTAGTTATGATAATCATTATATTTATATATCTTTTAAATTCAATAAAAACATTTTTATTGATAAATATTCTAATAATGATGAAAAAATAACTTAATAATCTATTATATAATAAGATATATATCAATTAAAATTTATTTACAAAACCTAAAATGATTCAGAAACAAAGCAAAATATATTACTATACAATAATTTTTTGTTTTGAATTTTTTTTTCTTTTAAAAAGTTTATTTATAATTTTTTGATGAAAAATAATTTATTTAAATTATATTTGTGTAACTCATAAATTATTTTGTAATTAATATTTATATAAAAATAAACAAATATATAATTAAAATGAAAATTTAAAATTATAATTAAAAAAATGAGATTTATTATTTAATATTTATTATTTGGGGTATACTAGTCTAATTTAAATTAGATCTGACTTACTAATAATTTTTTTTGTATTTAATCTTTCTATAAAAATAAACTAAAAATTAATTAACATAAAAATTTAAAATTATACTGAATAAAAATAATAAAACCTATAAACCACAAAATACTTAAATACTTAAATTATTAAACTCTTAAACCCTGATACTGCTACACCACACACACATATCGACGGACCATAGTACACACGTGCACATATTCTTGTCCATTTTGGTGTAGCATTTAGAGGGGCCAGCAAGTCCTGGAAGCAGCCAGAAGTATGGGCCAACAGCTTGTCGAGGGTCCCCACTAGCAAGCTGGGATGATAACATTCAGACAACTCACGAGACCGAGCAAAATGGTTGGGAATAAACCCAGGAGTAGCTAGGAGTGGGTTCCACTAGCCCTATCAGGCAGCATAGAGGGCCACCCAACCGTCACCCAACAGGAGTAGCAGGTAATCCATTATTAATTGGATAGCCAGCAAAATCCGAAGCATCACCAAGAAGGGCCAGTAAACAATAGAGTCCAAACCAGCTACATGGGAGCGAAAGATTCAAATTTGTAGTTTATGTTTGTAGTCTTATTTGTATTTTGGACTTTGTATGCATCATGTACTTGTAGAGACGGATCATGACATACTCATACACATAATCTTGTTTGTTCTCTATGTAGCATGAAATGAGGGCAACTGGACCCATGAGTATCTCTAAGTGGGGTCCCCTAATGCATTTTGTAAATACACATTAGGCGATGCTACTCTCCCGGGAGTAGAAAACCCAACTTTATAGCATTTTGTAATTTAACTTGTATTCTATATAGGTTGTACGTGTAGATAATTAGACAATGAGATGGACATCATTACACATGCACACCGATGCATGCATATTTTTTGATATTTTGTCAGTGCAACATACAGCCACTTCTTGGAGCTCGAGGAGGATGCATTCTAACCCAAGAGATACTCTTTTGAGGATCATTAGAGCAAAAGAATGTGGAATTCAGAGGTGAGAATGAATTGACAAAGTTCCGTAGATATGGACTTGTGGATTTATGGGTATTCAATTTTACATGTATTCCATTGCATTGCAATGACATAGGCAAATGTTTGATGCTGCATGTCACACACCCGCACAATCTTATATTTGTATAGTTTTAATATGGTGCATCATTCAGGTTCCTCCAAAAGTCTTGGACAAATCCGAATGGAAAGGACACAGTGCGCATAATGACTCAATGCCAACTCTAAAATCCGGGAATGTCAGGTGATTTTAGTTGTATTCGTACGCTTGGAATTATTAGGCATTATGTTTTTTATATATTTTATGCATGGAATCATTAAGATGCATAGGATTTGGTGGGCCGGCCTAAATTAGTCAGCTTTTTACTCTCTTGTAAGTTGTGTGCCTAAATGAAAAATAAAGTGTGTATTTTCTGAAAAATAAAGTGTGTATTTTCCAAAAAAAAAACAAAAACAAACCATAAACCCTAAACTTGAAATCCTAAACTTTAAACCATAAACTATAACCCTAACCCATAAACCCTAAATCCTAAATATCATGTTTTGCACTTTTATAATCAAATGACTAAGTGTTAAATTTAAATTGAAATTCACAACTTTTAGGAATGTCACAGATTTATCTTTTTGTATAGGTAACACAAAGTCATGACTCAAGGGGTGAGTTATGGATTCAATCTCTTTCTTGCTTTAGATTATTGTAGCATTAACAATTGTCATGATTGTATATTTTATCTCTAGAACACAAAATCATATCGATGAGAATATGCTATAACTTGTCTCTCTATTGAACATATTGTTATGGCACTAAGAATGATCATGAATACATATTTAATCACTATAATACTATGTCACAGTATTGGATATGACCATAGCTTGTGCATTTTATCTTTATTTTGCATAGTCATTGCACTAGGAATGATTGCAACTTTGGACATTCCTCAAGAGAAAAAGTCATGATCCTAGAAATAGTTAAAGCTCGAGTACTACTCTTTAAAACATTCTATAGCTAAAATTCTTGGGATTGGAAATATCACTATGGCTATTTCCTTTGATTTGTGACCTCAAGTGTCAATATTCAAGACTAATATTTTGAGCAATGATTAAAACCTTGTATACATTTGAATATGATTCATTTACATCTTTTTGGGTATTGTGAGCATGTATACATAACTCATTTAATATAAAAAGAAAGAAATGATACTTTTCATCCATGAGGATATAAAAAAAAGGCTTAGACATGCCAATAAAATAAATTTTTTGATTCTTGATTGAAAGAGAGCCCATATTTCTTGCCCTGTTCAAACCACCCTGCGGCTAGTTTGTTCTAATAGGCTACAAGGTGGTTATTTTTTTAGAGGTGAACTATGTTTTAAAAAAAATGCTTTAAGTGTGTGCTTGAGAGATATTTTAGAAGAAATTACAATAATCAATATAAATAGCATCCTCAACAACTAGCTATTTCAACACATAGTGGTACAACTTTGGTTTAGTCTGTTAGCGTACATGAGTCAAATTTCCTTTGATAGCCCAGTGATTCAACATCAAATATGATGAGACATAATACAGATAAAGTAAAAGCTTCTATTATTTTGGTTAGAGCTTTAGCAATCATTCTAGAGTTGAGAGAGGAACAAAATAAATTATTTTAATTATTCAGTATATTTTTAATTTTAATTTTAATTTTAATTATTTATCAGTTTATTTTTATAGAAATATTAATTACAAAATGAATTATTAGCGAGACAGATCTAATTTAAATTAAACCGTTATATCCTAAATAATAAAGAATAAATCTCATTTTTTTTCATTATAATTTTAAATATTCAAATTTAATTATTTATTTGTTTATTTTTATATAAATATTAATTACAAAATAAAATATTAGTTACGCAAATATAATTTATATAAATTATTTTTCATCAAAATAATATAGATAAACTTTTTAAAAGAAAAAGAAATTTCAATCCAAAAAATTATTATATAGTAATATATTTTGCTTTGCTTCTGAATCATTTTAGGTTTTGTAATTATATTATAATTGATATCTATCTTATTAATAATAGATTATTAATTTATTTTTTGATTATTATTAGAATATTTATCAATAAAATAGTTTATATTGAATTTATATGATATATAAATATAATGATTATTATAACTAAATAGTAATTCACTTTTGAAAAAAATTTAAAAATTAATATATTTTATAAGGTTATAACCTTTGAAAATATCAAAAAATAATAAAAATAAATTTTTTGTTTTTTAATTTTTTAAATAAAACCTGTAAACTACTAAATGCATACACAGTTAAATAAGTAAACTCGTAGACGCTGTAATGCCTAAATATAGTAACCATTAAACCGATATATAATACATAATAAATAATAAATCTAATTTTTATTTCTATTTATTCTAATTTTAAATATTGATTTTAATTATTTATTAGTTTATTTTTATAGAAATATTTATTACAAAGTAAATTATGAGTGCTACAAATATAATTTAAATAATTTATTTTTAATGAAATAATATATATATATACGCATATAAAAGAAGTACAAATTTCATAATTTAAAATTATTATCCATTAATATATTTTAATTTAATTTTGTATCAATTTGGGTTTTGTAAATATTTTTTAATTAATTTCTATCTTTTTATTAATAGTTTATTAATTTACTTTTTGATCATTAATATAATATCTATCAATAAAATTATTTATATTGAATATATATGATGTATGATTATTAATAATATTATAACTAAATATTGTATTCACATATCATAAAATTTTAAATCTCAAAACCATTAAACTGGTATACATTAATAATAAATAATAAATCTCATTTTAATTTTTATTTAGTATAATTTTAAATTTTTATTTTAATTATTTATCTGTTTATTTTTATAGAATTATTAATTACAAAATAAATTATTAGTGAGACAGATTTAATTTAAATAATTTATATTTCATCAAATAAATATAAGCTTATAAAAATAGGCACAATTTCAAAAACAAAAATTTATTATATAGTAAAATATTTTATTTTGATTTTGTATCATTTTAGATTTTGCATTTATATTTTAATTTATATCATTCTTTTTAATTATAGTTTATTAATTATTTATTGATAATTATTATAATATCTATTAATAAAATTATTTATATTGTGTTTTCAATATATATAATTATTAAGATTATTATAACTAAATATTATATTCACATCTAAAAAACATTAAAAATTATTATATTTTCAAAGGTTATAACCTTCATAAATTAAAAAAAAAAATTAAATTTTTTGTTTTTTCATTCTTAAAAAAAACTATAAATCACTAAAGGCATAAACACTTAAATCACTAAACCCCAAAACACCTAAATACCTAAACCATTAAAACTGTATATCTTGAATAATAAATAATAAATCTCACTTTAATTTGTATTCATTATAATTTTAAATATTCATTTTAATTATTTTTTAGTTTATTTTTATAGAATTATAAATTACAAAATATATTATGAGGAAGACAAATATAATTTAAATAATATACTTTAAGAAAAAAAATATAAACTTATAAAAAGAAGCAAAACATCAAAAACATTATTATTTAGTAATTTATTTTACTTTGATTTTGAATAAATTTAGGTTTTGCAAATATATTTTAAATAATATCTATCTTATTTATAATAGTTTATTAATTTATTTTTTGATCATTAATATAATATCTATCAATATAATTATTTATATTGAATTTAAATGATATATAATTATTAATATTATCATAACTAAATATAATATTTCATTTTAAAAAAAATTAAAAATTGTTATATTTTCAAAGGTTATAACCTTAAAAAATGAGAAAAAATAACAAAAAATAAATTTTTCGTTATATCATTGTTTAAATAAAACTTATAAACCATTAAATACCGAAACACATAAATCTCTAAACTCCTAAACCCCGAAGCCCCTAAATACTAAAACCTTAAAACTCGTAAACCATAAATATAATTTAAATAATTTATTGAAATATTAATCACAAAATAAATTATGAGTAATACAAATATAATTTAAATAATTTATTGTTTATCAAAAAAATATATAATCTTATAAAATGAGGCAAAAACTAAAAAACACAAATTATTATTTAGTAATAAATTTAAATTGATTTTTAATCATTTTAGTTTTTGTAATTAAATTTTAATTTATATCTTTCATATTAATAATAGTTTATTAATTTATATTTTGATAATTGATATAATATCTATCAATAAAATTATTTATAATTAGTTTATATTATATCTATTTATAATAATTATTATTACTAATTATTGTTTTCACTTATTAAAAAATTTTAAAATTATTATATTTTCAAAGGTTATAACCTTTGAAAAATATAAAAAATAATAAAAATAATTATTTTGTTATTTTAATTTTTAAATATAAACTATAAACCACTAAATGCATACACCGTAAATCTGTAAACTCTTAAAGCCCGTAATGCCTAAATACATAAACCATTAAACTGCTAAATACTACTTAATAATTAATAAATTTATTTTTTATTTCTATTTATTATAATTTTAAATATTCATTTTAATTATTTATTAGTGTATTTATTTAGAAATATTTATTACAAAATAAATTGGAGTGGGACATATATAATTTAAATAATATATAATTTATCTATTAAAAAATTATGCTTATAAAAGAAGTATAAATTTAAAAATTAGAAATTATTATAAAGTAATATAAATTACTTTAATTTTGAATCAATTTGGGTTTTGTAAATATTTTTTATTCAATATCTATCTTAATATTAATAGTTTATAAATATTATTTTTGATCATTATTATAATATCTATCAATAAAATTATTTATATTAAATTTATATGATATATACTTATTAATATTATTATAACAAAATATTGTATTAAAATTTCAAAAAATTTTAAATATTATTATATTTTCAAAGGTTATAACATATGAAAATTAGAAAAAATTACAAATTTTTTTTTGTTATTTTATTGTTTAAATAAAACCTATAAACCACTAAATTCCTAAAAACATAAATTGCTAAACTTCTAAACGACAAAACCTTTAAATACTTAAACTATTAAACATGTGTACATTAATAAAAAATCATAAATATCAATTTAATTTTAAGTATAATTTTAAATTTTTATCTTAATTATTTATTAGTTTATTTTTATAGAAATATTAATTACAAAATTAATTATTAGTGAGACATATATAATTTAAATAATTTATTTTTCATCAAAAAAAATATATTCTAATAAAAAGAGGCAAACTTTTAAAAAGAAAAATTTATTATTTAGTAATATATTTTGTTTTTATTTTGAATCATTTTAGATTTTGCAATTATATTTTAATTTATATCATTCTTATTAATACTAGTTTATTAATTTTTTATTGATCATTATTATAATATCTATTAATAAATTTATTTATATTGAGTTTACATTATATATAATTATTAAGATTATTATTACTGAATATTATATTCACATTTAAAAAAAAATTAAAAATTATTATAATTTCAAAGGTTATAACCTTCAAAAATTAAAAAAAATCAAAAAATTTTATTCATTATAATTTTATTCATTATAAATCAAATTTTATTAGTATCCCTAAATAATTATTAAGATTTAAATAGTATCCCTAAATAATTTTATTCATTAAAAATTTAAATTATACTAAATAAAATTTAAAATGAGATTTATGATTTATTATTACTCTATACCATTTTAATGATTTGTGTATTTATAGGTTTTTTCATTTAGGATATTAGCGATTTATGTTTTTAGGCTTTTAGTAGTTTATACGTTTTATTTAAAAAAATAAAATATCAAAAAAATTTGATATAAATTTTTTTCATTTTCATAGGTTATAACCTTTGATAATATAATAATATTTAAAATTTTTTGAAATGTGAATACAATACTTCGTTATAATAATATTAATAATTATATATCATATAAATTCAATAAACAATTTTATTGATATATATTATAATAAAGATCAAAATTAAATTTATAAACTATTGATATTAATATAGATATTAATTAAAAAATAATTACAAAACCCAAATTGATTCAAAATTATAGTAAAATATATTTATGGATAACAATTTTTAATTTCTAAATTTTTACTTCTTTTATAAGCATATATATTTTTTAAATTATATTTATCGCACTCATAATTTATTTCGTAATAAATATTTCTATAAAAATAAACTAATAAATAATTAATATGAATATTTAAAATTATAATAAATAGAATTAAAAATTAGATTTATTAATTATTAAGTAGTATATAGTGGTTTAATGGATTATGTATTTTGGAATTACGGGGTTTAGGAGTTTACTTATTTTTCTGTGTATGCATTTAGTTGTTTATAGGTATTATTTAAAAAAATAGTAAAAAATTTATTTTTTTTATTTTTTGATATTTTCAAATGTTATAACCTTTAAAAATATAATAATTTTTAAATCTTTTTCAAAAGTGAATACTATATTTATTTATAATAATCATTATATTTATATATCATATAAATTCAATATAAATATTTTTATTGATAAATATTCTAATAATGATCAACGAATAAATTGATAATCTATTATTAATAAGATAGATATCAATTTAAATATAATTACAAAACCTAAAATGATTCAGAAACAAAGCAAAATATATTACTATATAATAATTTTTTGTTTTGAATTTTTTTTCTTTTAAAAAGTTTTTCTATATTTTTTTGATGAAAAATAATTTTATAAATTATATTTGTCTAACTCAATTTATTCTATAATTAATATTATATTAAAAAATGAATAAATAATTAAAAGAAATATTTTAAATTATAATAAAAAAATTAATATTGAGATTTATTATTTATTATTTAGGGTATACCAGTTTAAAAGGATTATCTATATAGGGTTTTCGAGATTTTTGAGTTATTTACTTAAGTGTTTAGGCATTTAGTAGTTTATAGGATTTATTTAAACAATGAAATAAAAAAAAATTATTTTTGATATTTTCTCACATTTTCAAAGGTTATAACCTTTGAAAATTTAATAATTTTAAATTATTTGAAAAATGTGAACACAATATTTAGTAATAAGAATCATTATAATTATATATAATATAAACTAAATATAAACAATTTTATTGATAGATATGATATCTATTATCAAAAAATAAATTAATATGCTATTATTAATATAATAGATATTAATTAAAATATAATTGCAAAACTTAAAATTATTCAAAATCAGAGTAAAATTTATTACCAAATAATAATTTTTGTTTTTTAGTTTTTACTTCTTTTTATATGCTTATTTTTTTTTGATAAAAAATAAATTGTATAAATTATATTTAAGGTTTACGAGTTTAAAGTTTTAAGTATTTAGGGGCTTTTGTGTTTAGGAGTTTATAGATTTAAGTATTTAGGCATTTAGTTCTCTATAAGTTTTATCTAAACAATTATATAACAAAAATTTATTTTTATTTTTTTTTTAATTTTTTAAGGTTATAACCTTTGAAAATATAAAAATTTCTAAATTTTTTTCAAATGTAAATATAATATTTAGTAATAATAATCTTAATAAATATAAGTCATTTAAATTCAATATAAACAATCACATTACTAGATATTATAATAATGATCAATAAATAAATTAATAAACTATTATTAATAAGATAGATATTATTTAAAATATAATTTCAAAATCTAAATTTATTCAAAATCAAAGTATATTTTACTAAATAATAATTTTTTTTAATATTTTGCTTTTTTTATAAGGTTATATTTTTGTTATTAAAAATAATTTTTTAAAATTATATTTGACTTCCTCAAAAATTATTTTGTAATTTATTATTCTATAAAAATAAACTAATAAATAATTAAAATGAATATTTAAAATTATAATGAATACAAATAAAATTGAGATTTATTATTTACTATTCAGGATATACAAGTTTAATGGTTTAAGTATTTAGGTGTTTTGGGGTTTATTCATTTAAGTGTTTATGCCTTAAGTGATTTTATCTAATTTTTGAAGCCTATAACCTTCGAAAATATAATAATTTTTAATTTTTTTTAAAATGTGAATATAATATTTAGTTATAATAATCTTGATAATTATATATAAGGTAAAATCAATAAAAATAATTTTATTAATTGATATTATAATAATGATCATTAAATAAATTAATAAACTATTATTAATTAGAATGATATAAATTAAAATATAATTGCAAAATCTAAAATTTTCCAAAATTAAAATAAAATAAATTACTAAATAATAATATTTTGTTTTAAAAATTTTGCCTCTTTTTATGATCTTAAATTTTTTTGATGAAAAATAAATTATTTATATTATATCTGTCTCACTAATAATTTATTTTGTAATAAATATTTCTATAAAAATAAACTGATAAATAATTAAAATGAATATTTAAAATTATAATGAATACTAATAAAAATGAGATTTATTATTTATTATTTAGAGTATACTAATTTAAAGGCTTATAAATTAATGGGCTTCGAGGTTTAGGAGTTTAGTCAATAAGAATTCAGGTATTTTGTGGTTTATATTTTTTATTTATAAAATATAATAACAAAAAATTTATTTTTTTATTTTTTCTTATTTTCAAATGTTATAACATTTGAAAACTAAAAAATTTTTAAATTTTTTTAAAATATGAAAATAATATTTTGTTATAATAATCTAAATAATTATATATTATGTAAATTCAATATAAATAATTTTTTTATAGATATTATGATGACGATAATAAAATAAATTAATAAACTATTATTAATAAGATAGATATTAAATAAATTTTTTTTACAAAACCTAAAATGATTCAAAATCAAAGTAAAATATATTAATAAGATAGATATTAAATAAAACTATTATTAATAAGATAAAATATATAGGTTTAAAACATTATATATTTAGGAGTTTTGGGATTTAAGAATTTAGTGATTTAAGTGTTTAGGCATTTAGTAGTTTATAGGTTTTATTTTAAAAATAAAATAACAAAATTTTTTTTTTGATATTTGTTCTTATTTTTGAAGGATATAACCTTTGAAACTATATCAATTTTTAAATTTTCTTTAAATGTTAATACTATATTTAGTTATGATGATTATAATAATTAAATATCATTTAAATTCAATATAAACAATTATATTGATATATATAATAATAATGATCATACAAAAGATTAATAAACAATTATTAATAAGATAAATATTGTTTAAAATATATTTACAAAACCTAAAATAATTCAAAATCAAAGTGAAATATTTTACAAAATATTAATTTTAAATTTTTAATTTTTATATCAATTTATAAGCTTATATATTTTTTGATGAAAAAAAATTATTTAAAATATATTTGTATAATAATTAATTTATTTTTTTATTTATATTTTTATAAAAATAATCTTATAAATAATTAAAATGTATATATAAAATTATAATGAATACTAATAAAAATGAGATTTATGATTTATTATTTAGGGTATACCTATTTAATGGTTTAAGTTTATTGTGGTTTTGGGGTTAATGAGTTTATTGATTTATATGTTTACACATTTAGGTGTTTATAGGTTTTATTTAATTAATGAAATGACAAAAAATTTATTTTTATGAATTTTCGTGATTTTCAAAGGTTATAACCTTTGAAAATAAAATAATTTTTTAATAGTTCTGAAATATGAATGCAATACTTAGTTATAATAATCTTAATAATTATATTTGATGTAAATTCAATATAAAAAATTTTATTAATATATATTATTTTGATGATCAAAAAATAAATTAATAAACTATTATTAATAAGATAGATATTAATTAAAATATATTTGCAGAACCCTAAATAATTCAAAATCAAAGTAAATTATATTACTAAATAAAATTTTAAAATTTTGAAATTTTGTTTATTTTTATAAGCTTATATTTTTTTTTCATAAATAATAATTTATTTATATTATATATGTCTCACTCATTATTTATTTTGTAATTAATAATTCTATAAAAATAAACTAATAAATAATTAAAATGAATATTTAAAATTATAATGAATCAATTTGGGTTTTGTAAATATTTTTTAATTAATATCTAGATTATTATTAATAGTTTATTAATTTAATTTTTGATAATTATTATAATATCTATCAATATAATTGTTTATATTTAATTTATATGATATATAATTATTAAAATTATTATAAGTAAATATTGTATTCATATTTCAAAAAATTTTAATTATTATTATATTTTCAAAGGTTATAACGTATGAAACTGACAAAAAATTATAATTTTTTTTTTGTTATTTTATTGTTTAAATAAAACCTATAAACCACTAAATGCCTAAAAACATAAATCGCTAAACTCCTAAACAAAAAAACTTCTAAATACTTAAACTATTAAATTGTATACATTAATAATAAATCATAAATCTCATTTTAATTTTTATTAAATGTAATTTTAAATTTTTATTTTAATTATTTATCAGTTTATTTTTATAGAAATATTAATTACAAAATAAATTATTAGTGCGACATATATAGTTTAAATATTATAATTTCAAAGGTTATAACCTTCAAAAATTAAAAAAAAATTCAAAAAATTTAATTTTTTATTTTTTCATTCTTTAAATAAAAACTATAAATCACTAAAGGCCTAAATACATAAATCACTAAACCCCAAAACACGTAAATACTTAAACCATTAAACTATTATATCCTGAATAATAAATAATAAATCTCAATTTTATATGTATTCATTATAATTTTAAATATATATTTTAATTATTTATTAGATTATTTTTATAAAATTATAAATTAAAAATAAATTATGTGGAAGACAATTATAATTTAAATAATTTACTTTTAATAACAAAAAAATATAAACTTATAAAAAGAAGCAAAACATCAAAAAAATTATTATTTACTGTTATATTTTACTTTGATTTTGAATAAATTTACGTTTTGCAAATATATTTTAAAAAATATCTATCTATTTAATAATAGTTTGTTAATTTATTTTTTGATCATTAATATAATATCCATCAATATAATTGTTTATATTGAATTAACATGATATATAATTATTAAGTTTATCATAACTAAATATAGTATTCACATATAAAAAAAATTTAAAAATTGTTATATTTTCAAAGGTTATAACCTTCAAAAAAGATAAAAAATAACAAAAATAAATTTTATGTTATATCATTGTTTAAATAAAACTTATAAACCATTAAATGACTAAATACATAAATCTCTAAACTTTTAAACCCCGAAGCCCCTAAATACCTAAACCTTTAAACTCGTAAACCTTAAATATAATTTAAATAATTTATATAAATATTAATTACAAAATAAATTATGAGTGAAAAATATAATTTAAATAATATATTTTTCAACAAAAAAAATAAGCTTAAAAAATGATGCAAAAACATAAAAAAAATTATTATTTAGTAATGAATTTTACTTTGATTTTCAATCATTTTAGTTTTTTTAATTATATTTTAATTTATATCTATCATATTAATAAATGTTTATTAATTTATTTTTTGATAATTGATATAATTTTATCAATAAAATTGTTTATATTAGTTTATATTATATATAGTTAAAATTATTATTATTACTAAATATTGTATTCACATTTTTAAAAAATTTTAAAATTATTATATTTTTAATTGTTATGATATTTAAAAATTTAAAAAAATATCAAAAATAAATTTTTTGTTATTTCATTGTTTAAATAAAAGCTATAAACCATTAAATGCCTAAATAC
Source organism: Sapria himalayana (assembly GCA_029783825.1). Classification (NCBI taxonomy): domain Eukaryota; kingdom Viridiplantae; phylum Streptophyta; class Magnoliopsida; order Malpighiales; family Rafflesiaceae; genus Sapria; species Sapria himalayana. The sequence continues at coordinate 201,935 of JAREIK010001962.1, read as the reverse complement.
GTAAATCAATATCTTCGAAATCTCGAAAAGCCTAAATAGATAAATTTTTTAAACAGGTATATCTTAAATAATAAATAATAAATCTCATTTTTATTTTTTTCATTATAATTTTAAATATTCATTTTAAATATTTATTTGTTTATTTTTATATAAATATTAAATACAAAATAAATTATGAGTTAGACAAATATAAATTATATAAATTATTTTTCCACAAAAAAATATAGATAAATTTTTTAAAAGAAGAAAATAATTAAAAACAAAAAATTATTATATAGTAATATATTTTACTTTGTTTCTGAATCATTTTAGCTTTCATAATTATATATTTATTGATATCTTACTTATTAATAATAGATTATTAATATATTTTGTGATCATTATTAGAATATTTATCAATAAAAATATTTATATGATATATAGATTTAATAATTATTATAACTAAATATTCTATTTATTTTTTAAAAAAATATAAAATTATTATATTTTCAAAGATTATAATATTTTAACATGTGAAAAAACAAAAAATATATATTTTTATTATTATTTCATTGTTTAAAAAAACCTATAGATCACTAAATGCCTAAACACTTAAATCACTATACTACAAAATCCTAATACCCCTATATAGATAATCATTTAAACGGGTATACCCTAAATAATAATTAATAAATCTCATTTTTATTTGTTTTCATTATAATTTAAAAAATTCATTTTGATTGTTTAGTTTTTTATTATATATATATATTAATTATAAAATAAATTATGAGTTAAAAATATAATTTATAAAAATTATTTTTCATCAAAAAATAGATAAGCTTATAAAAAGAATAAAAATTCAAAAACAAATAATTATTATTTAGTAATATATTTTGCTTTGCTTTTGAATCATTTTAGGTTTTGATATTATATTTTAAGTAATATCAATCTTATTCATAATAGATTTTTAATTTATTTTACGATAATTATTAGAATAACTATCAATAAAATTGTATCTATTGAAATTATATGATATATAATTATTATGATTATTATAAATAAATATTTATTCACTTTTGAAAAAAATTTAAAAATTATAATATTTTTAAAGGTTATAACCTTTGAAATATCAAAAAATTATAAAATAATTTTTTGTATTTTTTTCTTAAATAAAACATATAAACCACTAAATGCATACACAGTTAAATTAGTAAACTCCTAAACACCGTAATGCATAAATACATAAACCATTAAACATCTATATACTACTTAATAATTAATAAATCTAATTTTTATTTATATTTATTATAATTTTAAATAATCATTTTAATTATTTATTAGTTTATTTTTTTGAAATATTTATTACAAAATAAAGTATGAGTGCGACAAATATAATTTAATTAATTTATTTTTAATAAAAAAAATATACGGTTCTAAAAGAAATAAAATTTAAAAATTATTATCCAGTAATATATTTTACTTTAATTTTTAAACAATTTGGGTTTTGTAAATATTTTTTAATTAATATCTATCTTTTTATTAATAGTTTATTTATTTAATTTTTGATCATTATTATATTATGTATCAATAAAATTGTTTATATTGAATTTATATGATATATAATTATTAATATTATTAAAACTAAATATTGTATTCACATTTCAAAAAATTGTAAATATTATTATATTTTCAAAGGTTATAACCTATGAAAATGATAACAAATTATAGAAATTATTTTTGTTATTTTATTTTTTTATATAAAACCTATAAACCACTAAAAGCCTAAAAACATAAATCGCTAAACTCTTAACGACAAAACCTCTAAATAATTAAACAATTAAACTGGTATACATTAATAATAAATCTTCAATCTAATTTTAATTTATATTCAGTATACTTTTAAATTTTTATGATAATTATTTATCAGTTTATTTTTATAGAAATATTAATTACAAAATAAATTATTAGCGAGACGGATCTAATCTAAATTAAACTAGTATCCCTAAATAATAAATAATAAATAATAAATCTCATTTTTTTTCATTATAACTTTAAATATTCATTTTAATTATTTATTTGTTTATTTATATATAAATATTAATTACAAAATAAATTATGAGTTAGACAAATATAATTTATATAAATTATTTTTCATTAAAAAAATATAGATAAACTTATTAAAAGAAGAAAAAATTCAAAAACAAAAAATTATTATATAGTAATATATTTTTCTTTGCTTATGAATCATTTTAAGTTTTGTAATTATATTTTAATTAATATCTATCTTATTATTAATGGATTATTAATTTATTTTTTGATTATTATTAGAATATTTATCAAAAAAATTGTTTTTATTGAATTTATATAATATATAAATATAATGATTAGTATAATTAAATATTGTATTCACATTTGAAAAAAATTTAAAAATTATTATATTTTCAAAGGTTTTAACCTTTGAAAATATCAAAAAATAATAAAAATAAATTTTTTGTTATTTTATTTTTTAAATAAAACTTATAAACCACTCAATGCTAGGGGTGCTCATGGGACGGGACGGAAAGGGGATTACAAATCTCTAGTCCCTTCCCACAGTTCGGAGATTTTTTTTTGAAGATCCATACCCGTCCCATTGGTTGAAAATATCTGGAAGGGATGGGATGGAGATCGGGGATTTTGGGTAAGATAAAATAGTTCCGGGAAGGAACGGAGTTCGGACATTTTTTTCAATTTATTTTCTTCAAACCGGTCAAGTTAGTTCATGTCGAAACCTTTGTTGTACCATTTATCATTCCTTAGTTATGTATCTTTCAAACTCAAATTGGGCCAATTTTATTTTGTCAAATAGGCTGAATATCGCAAATGAGCTCCATTACCTTGTCGAAAGCTTTGATGTGCAGAAAAGGATAGAAATGTTAAATAGAACGGGTCTGAGTTGTTTGCTTAATTTTGTTCTTTGTTTTTTCACAAGTTGGCTTTGTTCAGCCGAGTGAAAGTTAACCATAATAGCAATACTACATTTTTTAAACAATTACTTAAAATTTTAATGAATAGCTAAAGATGACCACAAACATTGGTAGCATCAATTACTACTTAAGTAATTGCTAAAATTAGGCAGCTTAATATAACAAAAAAATACAACTAAGAACATCTATGATAATAATCATTTCAAAGGTCAGTCCGGGAACAGCAACGAAAATCCTAACCCAATTAATTATCTCTTCTACAACTCCTCCCTTTTCTTTTTCCACTGTAGAAGGACAACCAAAGATGAAAATGTGTTAATCATGTAGACATAAATTTCTAAGATGAAAGAGTAATAAAAAAACAAAATATTACCATATAAAATTTAATACACTCATTCCAAATTTAGTTGGCCAACTATAGTTGGAAGAATATTTGGATCTTGTGACCCCTCTGAAAATTGTAATTGAACCATATTTTTATTAAATTGAATGAATAAAATATGTAAAAGTGAAATTAAAATTTACAAGTTTTATATACCAACCTGATTCATTATCATCAAGGACTTGAACTAATTCTTGAATTTCAATATGTTTGTTTGAGCTTTTCAACCAATCTTGTAGACATATGAGAACTTCAGCTGTAATAGGTGTTAAAGAACTTCTAAATTTATCTAAAGTTCTCCCCCCAGTGCTAAATGTAGATTCGTAGGCCACAGTAGATGCTTGGATAGCAAATACATCTCTTGCTACATTGGCCAAATAAGGATACCTAACCTCATTTACCTTCCAACAGTTTAGAAGATCAAAATCAATTCTAATTTTTTCAAGTTTGTCTTCCAAGTACCTATCCAACTCTTCCAAAGCTGCAACTTCTTGTTCTTTCTCCAATTCAACAAAAAAATCATCAACATAAGTATCACTACCATCAAAGAAATCATCATTTTTCTTCAACACAGTAGAAAAGAAATCATCTTTTTTTGATTCATCTTCATTTAAATCTTTATAATCATCTATCATCTCATTTAAGACATTTATAACCTTTTTCACCAAATTTTTAGCCAATTCCAAACCATAATACTAAGTGTAATTAACCTTGAGATATTTGAGCTTATATCTAGGATCCAACACTACCGCTACAAAAAGCATAATATTTGTTGACTGAAGAGAAACCCAATATTTGTTGAATTTATGCCTCATTTTTATACCCATTTCAGAAATCATTATATCTCTACTATATTCAAAAAGCTCAAATTATATTCAAAATTCGAATAATCTCAGGAAAATAAACACTAGAGGTAGAATATTATGAACCAGAAAATTTACAAGTTACCACATAAAAACTTTCAAGAAACGAGCCAAAATTTTGGCGTTTGTTCAGTCTCTCTCAGTTGGAACGTTTGAACCAAACTCCTTCAAAAACCTTTTGTCTTTGTCCTCCAACTTATCAAATTCTTTTTGATATTTTATATTAGTTTTTAGTATCAAATAATTTGAATTCCATCTTGTAGGACAATCTAATTGCAATGAAGATCCATATGTCAAGTTTGCTTCTTCAACACATAACTAAAACATATCTAATCTTTTAGGACTGCTCCTCACATATTTCACCACACCTCTAATTTTTTGAATAGCACCCTCAACTACTGCAATGCCATCTCTGACAATTAAATTTAGGATATGAGCACAACATCTCATATGAAAATGCTCGCCTCTCAATGGTACAACACTTTTCTTCACAAGCCTTTTTTTTCAATTGTTCAACTGCAACATCATTATTTGATGCATTTTCAATAGTAATGCACATCAACTTTCTCAAACCCCATTCATTCATGCAATCTCAATAGCATTTCTAATATTAACTCCAGAATGAATTTTAATTACACAAAAGTACAAAAGCCTTTTATGCATATTCCATTGAGAATCAATTAAATGAACAGTCAAACATATATAAGACAAATTTTGAATGCTAGTCCAAGTGTCGGTAGTCAATGAAACTCTACAACAATGAGATGATATGCTATCAAATAATTTCTTCTTTTTCTTCACAAATAAAGAAAAACAATCCCTGAGTGTAGAGTGCCTAGATAGAATTTTAAATTGAGGCACACTAACTTCACAAAACTCTTTGAACTCATCCCTCTCAAAAAAAACAAAAAGGCAATTCATCTTTTATGATCATTTTCACCAAAGCCTCCCTAACTAGTTGTTGATCAAATTGCCAACAAGTTAATTTGTTATCATTTGAACTAATACCTTTAGTGAAACTCAACAAAGATTGTGACTTGTCTTTACCTTTGTGAGCTTCTATTAATTCTTTTTTGTGTGGAAATTTACTACAAGTCTATCTCAGGTATTTCCATAAATCGGAAGTACCTTGATCACATTTTGCCAAATATTCTTTCCTACACCATATACAAGCTGCCCTACCAGTTTCATTTCCCTCTGAATCAACTAATATCTCATAAGTTTCCCATACAGCAGACTTATACTTTTTATGAGCTTGAGGTTCAGATGTACCTTGACTTTCATTTACAATTGGAATTTAACAACCTAACGTAACAATAGGAGGGTTCGTGAAAGGATGATGATTGGATTTACCAGTACTTTGATCATTTGAGATGTGATCATCTTCAATTTATTGTATTTTTCATTTACCGCTGAATCGTGCCATCTGCATTGCCATTAATTAATATGATATGTTAAGCATGAATACATATAAATATTTCAAACAACAAGCTCTACAAAACTGACTGTAACACATTCAGCCCACCCATTTGGCTCAACCACAACACCACAACCAATACTCAACAAACCTGATTGAGACACACTAATAATAATTAATCACTCAATTCTTGTCAGAAAAACAAACCAAAAGGCTGGTGGCATCTGAGACATGGTGGAGGCAACCAGAAGTGCGACGGACAAGGGCTGGGCCTAACTTAACACTGGCTGGGACAGTGTGAGGTCGCCTGTAACTCATCGGAACAGCAATAGGTGCGTCGGAATTGGATGGGTAGTAGCGGAATTGGTGACATCTTCATGTTATATATTTATATATATATATCGGTTTTTTAGGATGGGACGGTTCTCGGGATGGATATTACTTAAGATCCTGAACCATCCCAAAAGAAAAAATACGTGACAGAATGTGACGAGAAAAGTCAAAGTCAACGGATTTTTCTCAGTCCCGATTCTTTCGGAACAATACTTCGGGTCGGGTCGTGAATCTTCGAGTCCCATGAGCAGCCCTACTAAATGCATATATAGTTATATCAGTAAACTCTTAAATCCCGTAATGCCTAAATACATAAACCATTAAACCGCTAAATACTACTTAATAATTAATAAATCTAATTTTTATTGCTATTTATTATATTTTTAAATATTCATTTAATTATTTATTAGTGTATCTATTTAGAAATATTATTACAATATAAATTATGAGTGTGACAAATATAATTTAAATAATATATTAATTATTTAATAAGAATATATGCTTATAAAAGAAGTATAAATTTAAAAATTAAAAATTATTATCAAGTAATATAAGTTACTTTAATTTTGAATAAATTTGGGTCTTATAAATATTTTTTAATTAATATCTATCTTAATATTAATAGTTTATAAATTTAATTTTTGATCATAATTATAATATCTATCAAAAAAATTATTTTTATTAAATTTATATGATATATAATTTTTAATATTATTTTAACAAAATATTGTATTAAAATTTAAAAAAATTTTAAATATTATTATATTTTCAAATGTTATAACCTATGAAAATGATAAAAAATTATAGAAATTTTTTTTGTTATTTTATTTTTTTAAATAAAACCTATAAACTAGTAAAAGCCTAAAAACATAAATCGCTAAACTCCTAACGATAGAACCTCTAAATACTTAAATCATTAAACTGGTATACATTAATAATAAATCATAAATCTCATTTTAAATTTTATTCAGTATAATTCTAAATTTTTATATTAATTATTTATCAATTTATTTTATAGAAATATAAATTAGAAAATAAATTATTAGTGAGACAAATCTAATTTAAATTAAACCGGTATCCTGAAATAATAAATATTAAATTTCATTTTTTTTTCATTATGATTTTAAATATTCATTTTAATTATTTATTTGTTTATTTATATATAAATATTAATTATAAAATAAATTGAGTTAGACAAATATAATTTATATAAATTATTTTTCATCAAAAAATTATTGATAAACTTTTTAAAAGAAAATTTTTTTTTTAAAAAAGTTATTATATAGTAATATATTTTGCTTTTCTTCTGAATCATTTTTGGTTTTATAATTATATTTTAATTGATATCTTTCTTATTAATAATAGATTATTAATTTATTTTTTTAATAAAACCTATTAACCACTAAATGCATACATAGTTAAATCAGTAAACTACTAAATCTCATAATGCCTAGATACATAAAACATTAAACCGCAATATACTACTTAATAATTATTAAATCTAATTTTTATTTCTATTTATTATAATTTTAAATATTCATTTTAATTATTTAATAGTTTATTTTTATAGAAATATTTATTACAAATTAAATAATGAGAGCGACATATATATTTTAATTAATTTATTTTTAATGAAAAAAAATATATGCTTATAAAAGAAGTAAAAATTTAAAAATTATTATTCAGTAATACATATTACTTTAATTTTGAATCAATTTGGGTTTTGTAAATATTTTTTAATTAATATCAATCTTTTTATTAATAGTTTATTTAATTAAATTTTGATCATTATTATATTATCTATCAATACAATTGTTATATTGAATTTGTATGATATATAATTATTAATATTATTATAACTAAATATTATATTCACATTTCAAAAAATTTTAAATATTATTATATTTTTAAACGTTATAACCTATGAAAATGAAAAAAAATTACTATTTTTTTTGTTATTTTATTGTTTAAATAAAACCTATAAACCACTAAATGTCTAAAAACATATATTGCTAAACTCCTAAACAACAAAACCTCTAAATACTTAAACCATTAAACAGGTGTACATTAATAAAAAATCATAAATCTCAATTTAATTTTTATTTAGTATAATTTTAAATTTTTATTTTAATTATTTATCAGTTTATATTTATAGAAATATTAATTACAAAATAAATTATTAGTAAGACAAATCTAATTTAAATAATTTATTTTTCATCAAAAAAAAATATATCCTTATAAAAAGTGGCAAAATTTTAAAAACAAAAATTAATTATTTAGTAATATATTATATTTTTATTTTGAATCATTTTAGATATTGCAATTTTATTTTAATTTTTATTATTCTTATTAATAATAGTTTATTAATTTTTTATTAATCATTATTATAATATCTAATAATAAAATTATTTATATTGAGTTTATATTATATATAATTATTAAAATTATAATTACTGAATATTATATGCACATTTAAAAAAAATTAAAAATTATTATAATTTAAATGGTTATAACCTTCAAAAATTAAAAAAAAATCAAAAAATTAAATTTTTTATATTTTCATTCTTTAAATAAAAACTATGAATGACTAAAGGCCTAAACACTTAAATCACTAAACCCCAAACCCCCTAAATACTTAAACCAATAAACTAGTATATCCTGAATAATAAATAATAAATCTCTATTTTATTTGTATTCATTATAATTTTAAATATTCATTTTAATTATTTATTCGTTTATTTTTATAGAATTATAAATTAAAAATTAATTATGAGGAGGACAAATATAATTTAAATAAATTACTTTTAATAACACAAAATATAAATTTATAAAAAGAAGCAAAACATCAATGAAAGTATTATTTTGTAATATATTTTACTTAGATTTTGAATAAATTTTCATTTTACGAATATATTTAAAATAATATCTATCTTATTAATAATAATTTATTAATTTATTTTTTGATCATTAATATAATATATTTCAATATAATTGTTTATATTGAATTTACATGATATATAATTATTAAAATTATCATAACTAAATACAGTATTCACATATAAAAAAAATTTAAAAATTGTTATATTTTCAAAGTTTATAACCTTCAAAAATGACAAAAAATAACAAAAATAAATTTTTTGTTATATCATTGTTTAAATAAAACTTAGAAACCATTATATGCCTAAATACATAAATATCTAAACTCCTAAACCCCGAAGCCCCTAAATACTTAAACCTTTAAACAAGTAAACCTTAAATATAATTTAAATAATTTATAGAAATATTTATTTCAAAATAAATTATAAGTGATACAAATATAATTTAAATAATATATTTTTCATCATAAAAACATATAAGCTTATAAAATGATGCAAAAACTAAAAAAAATTATTATTTAGTAATAAATTTTACTTTGATTTTGAATCATTTAGGTTTTTAATTATATTTAAATTTATATTTATCATATTAATAATAGTTTATTAATTTATTTTTTGATAATTGATATACTATCTATCAATAAAATTGTTTATATTTAGTTTATATTATATATAATTATAATATTTATTATTACTAAATATTGTATTCACATTTTTAAAAAATTTTAAAATTATTATATTTTCAAATGTTATAACCTTTAAAAATTTTTAAAAATATCAAAAATAAATTTTTTATTATTTCATTGTTTTAATTAAACCTATAAACCATTAAATGCCTAAATACGTAAATCAATAACTTCTAAATCTCGAAAACCCTAAATAGATAAATTTTTTAAACATGTATATCTTAAATAATAAATAATAAATCCCTTTTTTATTTTTTTCATTATACTTTTTAATATTCATTTTAATCATTTATTTGTTTATTTTTATATAAATATTAATTAAAAAATAAATTTTAAGTTACACAAATATAATATATATAAATTATTTTTCAACAAAAAAATATAGATAAATTAAAAAAAGTAGAAAAAAATTTAAAACAAAAAAATATTATATAGTAATATATTTTGCTTTGTTTCTGAATCATTTTAAGTTTTGTAATTATATTTTAATTGATATCTAACTTATTTATAATAGATTATTAATTTATTTTTTGATCATTATTAGAATATTTTTCCATAAAAATGTTTATATTGAATTTATATGATATATAAATTAAATAATTATTATAACTAAATATTATATTCACTTTTGAAAAAAGTTTTAAAATTTTATATTTTCAAAGATTATAACCTTTGAACATGTGAAAAAATAAAAAAAAATATTTTTTTTGTTATTTCATTGTTTAAATAAAATTTATAAATCACTAAATGCCTAAACATGTAAATCACTAAACTACAAAATCCCGATACCCCTAAATAGATAATCCTTTAAACCGGTATACCCTAAATAATAATTAATAAATCTCATTTTTATTTGTTTTCATTATAATTTAAAAAATTCATTTTGATTGTTAAGTTATATATATATATATATATATATATTATAAAATAAATTATGAGTTAAAAATATAATTTATAAAAATTATTTTTCAACAAAAAGTAGATAAGCTTATAAAAAGAATAAAAATTTAAAAACAAATAATTATTATTAACTAAAATATTTTGCTTTGCTTTTGAATCATTTTAGGTTTTGATATTATATTTTAAGTAATATCAATCTTATTCATAATAGAATTTTAATTTATTTTTTGATTAATTATTAGAATATCTATGAATTAAATTGTTTATATTGAATTTATTTGATATATAATTATTATGATTATTTTAAATAAATATTGTATCCACTTTTGAAAAAATTTAAAATTTATTATATTTTCAAAGGTTTAATCTTAAAAAATGAGAAAGAATACAAAAGATAAATCTTTTTTTATTTCTTTTTTAAATAAAACCTATAGACCACTAAATGTTTACTTACATAAAATAGTAGCTCATAAAACCCGAAATCCCTAAATACATAAACCTTATAATAGCTGCTTACTACTTAATAAATAATAAATCTCATTTTTATTTCTATTTATTATAATTTTAAATATTCATTTTAATTATTTATATTTTAATTTTTAGAAAAATTAATTACAAAATAAATTTCGAGTGAGACAGATATTATTTAAATAATTTATTTTTAATCATAAGAAAATATAAGCTTATAAGAAGATGGAAAAATTTAAAAATTAAATATTATTATTTAGTAATATATTTTTATTTGATTTTGAATCATTTTGTGTAATGTAAATATATTTTAATTAATATTTATATTATTAATAATAGTTTATTAATTTAATTTTTGATCATTATTATAATATCTATCATTAAAATTATTTATATTGAATTTATATGATATATAATTAATAAGATTAATATAATTATACATGGTATTCACATTTCAAAAGATTTTTATTTTTATCATATAAATAAAACCTATATACCACTAAATGCCTAAAAACATAAAATGCTAAACTTTTAAACAACAAAACCCCTAAATAATCGATCCATTAAACCAGTATACCATATATAATTGTTGGGCAATTGTGCTTCCACGGTAGTGAGATTGAGATACAGAAACACAGAAACAACATAAAACAAGCAATATATATATCACAATTCAGCAACAATCAATGATAGAATGAAATAACGAGAAATAAATACTGAAAATAATGTGTTTCGCTAGTCGCTCAGTATGACTAGCTAAATCCACCAGAAAATGCTTATGCATTATAGATTAAAGCAACAGAAATGTCTTATAGTATGTAGACACAGAATAGTAGGGATAAATTGCATAGAGAGAAGAGAGAGAGACAATGAACAGTTCCACGTGTCCAAAAATAGCCACCCAAAAACAAAATTACAAAACATTTTATATTAAAATTTCTCTCGGTTCATTTAATGGGAGCGGGTCAGATCATGAGACGGGTCACGCTCTACTCCAATTTTGGCAAGCTGTCTGGTCAGTAAGACCTCTGTTATTGTGCTACTGCTCCATCCCCGGCATCTTAATATTTCCTTTCCTGTACTTACATTAAACTATTAAAAAAGAAAAAAATATTTGGTTATACAAACAGATTATCAAAAAATAAATTACATATACAGCAATAATAAATCTCAAATCTCATTTTAATTTGTATTCATTATAATTTTAAATATTCAGTTTAAATATTTATTAGTTTATTTTTATATAAATATTAATTACAAAATAAATAATTAGTCAGAAAAATATAATATTAATAATTTACTTTTTATAAAAAAAAATATAATCTTATAAAAAGAAGTAAAAATTTAAAAACAAAAAATTATTATTTAGTAATAAATTTTACTTTGATTTTGAATCATTTTAGGTTTTGTAATTATATTTTAATTTATATTTATCATATTAATAATAGTTTATTAATTTATTTTTTGATAATTGATATCATATCTATCAATACAATTATTTATAATTAGTTTATATTATATATAATTATAATGATTATTATTACTGAATATTTTATTCACATTTTAAAAAAATTTTAAAATTATTATATTTTCAAATGTTATAAACTTTGAAAATGTGAAAAAATAACAAAAATAATTTTTTTGTTATTTTATTATTTAAATAAATCCTATAAACCATTAAATGCCTAAATACATAAATCAATAACTCCTAAATCTCGAAAACCCTACATAGATAATCAATTTAAACCGGTATAACCTAAATAATAAATAATAAATCTCAATATTATTTTTTTCATTATAATTTAAAATATTATTTTTAATTATTTATTCGTTTATTTTTATATAATAATTAATTACAGAATAAATTGAGTTAGATAGATATAATTTATATAATTATTTTTCATCCATCAAAAAAATATAGATAAACTTTTGAAAAAAAAAATTCAAAACAAAAAAATATTATATAGTAATATATTTTGGTTTATTTCTGAATCATTTTAGGTTTCGTAATTATATTTAAATTGGTATCTATCTTATTAATAATAGATTATTAATTTATTCTTTGATCATTATTAGAATATTTACCAATAAAAATATTTATATTGAATTTATATGTTATATAAATATAATGATTATTATAACTAAATATAGTATTCAATTTTGAAAAAAATTTTAAAATTATTATATTTTCAAAGGTTATATAACCTTTGAAAATATCAAAAAATAAAAAAAATAAATTTTTTGATATTTTTTTTAAATAACACATATAAACCTCTAAATGCATACACAGTTAAATCAGTAGACTCATAAACCCCGTAATTCAAAAATACATAAACCATTAAACCGCTATATACTACTTAATAATTAATAAATCTAATTTTTAATTCTATTTATTATAATTTTAAATATTCATTTTGATTATTTATTAGTTTATTTTTATAGAAATATTTATTACAAAATAAATTATGAGTGCGACAAATATAATTTAAAAAATATATATGCTTATAAAAGAAGTAAAAATTTAAAAATTAAAAATTGGTTTCCAGAAATATATTTTACTATAATTTTGAATCAAATTTTTTTTGTAATTATTTTTTAATTAATATCTATCTTAATATCAATAGTTTATGAATTTAATTTTTATCATTATTATAATATATATCAATAAAATTGTTTATTGAATTTATATGATATATAATTATTAATATTATTATAACTAAGTATTGTATTCACATTTCAAAAAATTTTAAATATTATTATATTTTCAAAGGTTATAAACTATGAAAATGAAAAAAATTTATAAAATTTTTTTTTGATATTTTATTTTTTTTAATAAAATGTATAAACCACTAAAAGCTTAAAAACATAAATTGCTAAAATCCTAAATGAAAAAACCAATAAATACTTAAACCATTAAACTGGTATATAGTAATAATAAATCATAAATCTCATTTTAAATTTTATACAGTATAATTTTACAATTTTATTTTAATTATTTATCAGTTTATTTTTATAGAAATATTAATTACAAAATAAATTATTAGTGAGACACATCTAATTTAAATTAAAATAGTATCCCAAAATATTAAATAATAAATAATAAATCTCAATTTTTTTCTTTATAATTTTAAATATTCATTTTAATTATTTATTTGTTTATTTATATATAAATAATAATTACAAAATAAATTGAGCTAGACAAATAATTTATATAAATTATTTTTCATCAAATAATTATAGATAAACTTTTTAAAAGAAAAAAATTTTAAAAACAAAAAATTATTATATAGTAATATATTTTGCTTTGCTTCTGAATCCTTTCAGGTTTTGTAATTATATTTTAATTGATATCTATCATATTAATAATAGATTATTAATTTATTTTTTGAAATTATTAGAATATTTATCAATAAAATTGTTTATATTGAATTTACATGATATATAATTATAAAGATTATTATAACTAAATATTTTATTTACATTTGAAAATAATTTAAAAATTATTATATTTTTAAAGGTTATCATCTTTGAAAATGAGATAAAATCACAAAAATAAATTTTTTGTTATTTTATTGTTTATATAAAACCTATAAACAACTAAATGCCGAAAATTTTAAATCATTAAACTCCTAAACCCCAAAACCCTTAAATACTTAAACATTTAAACCATCTTTAAATGTTTAAGTATTTATAAATAATATATAAATATCTATCAATAAATAATAGTTTATTAATTTATTTTTTGATCATTATTATATTTATATTTAGTTTATTAATATCTATCAATAAAATTGTTTATTTTTAATTTAAATGATATATAATTATTTATTTTATTATAACTAAATATTGAATTCACATTTGAAAAAAATTTAAAAATTATTATATTTATAAAGGTTATAACCTTCAAAATTGATAAAAAATTTGAAAATTAATTTTTCTGTTATCATTATTTAAATAAAACATATAAACTACTAAATTCCTAAGCACTTAAATCACTAAACTCCTAAAATCCTAAATAATTAAAGCATTAAACAGGCATTCCCTAAATAATTAATTATAAATCTCATTTTTATTTGTATTCATTATAATTTTAATATTCATTTTAATTATTTATTAGTTTATTTTTATAGAAATATTAATTGCAAAATAAAATTATGAATGAGACAAATATAATTTAAATAATTTATCTTCATCAAAAAAAATTATAAGCTTATAAAAAGAAGCAAAAATTTAAAAATAAAAAATTATTATTTAGTAATATATTTTACTTTAAATTTGAATCATTTTAGGTTTTGCAAATATATTTTAATTAATTTCTATTTTATTAATAATAGTTTATTAATCTATTTTATGATAAATATTATAATATAGATCTATACAATTATTTATATTGAATTTACATGATATTTAATTTTTATGATTATTATAATTAAATATTGTAATAACATTTGAAAAAAAATTAAAAATTTTAATATTTTCAATGGTTATAACCTTGAAAATAAGAAAAAATCATAAAAATAATTTTTTTGTTATTTAATTATTTAAATAAAACCTATAAATCACAAAATACCTAAATAATTAAATTACTAAACTCCTAAACCCTGATACTACTGCACCACACACACATAGCGAAGGACCATAGAACACACGTGCACATATTCTTTTCCATTTTGGTGTAGCATTTAGAGGGGCCAGCAAGTCGTGGAAGCAGCCAGAAGTATGGGCCACGAACTTGTAGAGGGCCCTACTAGAAAGTCGGAATGATAACATTCAGACAACTGACGAGATCGAGCAAAGTTGTCGGGAGTAAACCCAGGAGTAGCTAGTAGTGGGTCCCACTATCCCTATCAGGCAGCATAGAGGGCCACCCAACCGTCGCCCAATAGGAGTAGTGGGTAATCCATTATTAATTGCAAAGTCGGTAAAATCCGAAGCATCACCAAGTAGGGCTAGTAAGCAATGTAGTCCTAGACCAGCCATACGGGAGTGAAAGATTCAATCTTTTAGTTTATCTTTGTAGTCTTATTTGTATTTTAAACTTTGTATGCACCATGTACTTGTAGAGATGGATCATGACATACTCACACACACAATCTTGGCTTTTCTCTATGTAGCATGCAATGAGGGAAACTGGACCCATGAGTATCTCTAAGTAGAGCCTACTAATGCATTTTGTAAATACATATTAGGCGATGCTACACTCACGGGAGCAGAAGACCCATCTTTATAGCATTTTGTAATTTTACTTCTATTCTAGCTTGGTTCTACACGTAGATAATTAGACTATGAGATGGACCTCATCACACATGCACACCGAAGCATGCATATTTTTTGATATTTTGTCTGTGCAACAAACAGCCACTTCTTGGAGCTTTAGGAGGAAGAATTCTAACCTAGGAGATAATCTTTTGAGGATCATTGGAGCAAAAGAATGTGGAATTTGAAGGTGAGAATGAATTGACAAAGTGCCGTAGTTATGGACTTGTGGATTTATGGGTATTCAGTTTTACATGTATTTCATTGCATAGCAATGACATAGGCAAAGGCTTGATGCTGCATGTCACAAACATGCACAATCTTATTTTTGCATAGTTTTAATATGGTTCATCATTCAGGTTCCTCCAAAAGGCTTCTACAAATCTGAATTGAAAGGATGCAGTGTGCATAATGACTCAATGCCAACTCTGAAGTCCGGGAATGCCAGGTGATTTTAGTTGTATTTGTACGCTTGGAATTATTAGGCATTATGTTTTTTTATGTATTTTATTCATAGAATCATTATGGTGCATATGATTTGGTGGGCTGGCCTAAATTAGTTATCTTTTTAGTCTCTTGTAAGTTGTGTGCCTAAATTATAAATAAAGTGTGTGTTTTCCAAAAAAAACAAAAAAAACCATAAAACCTAAACTTTAAATCCTAAACCGTAAACCTATAAACTATATTCCTGGTCCATAAACCCTAAATCCTAAATCTCATGTTTTGCACTTTTATAATCAAATTACTAAGTGTTAAATTTAAATTGAAATTCACAACTTTTAGGAATGTCACAGATTTATCTTTTTGTATATGTAACACAAAGTCATGACTTAAGGGGTGAGTTATGGATTCGGTCTCTTTCTTGCTTTAGATTATTGTAGCATTAGCAATGGTCATGATTGTATATTTTGTCTCTAGAACACAAAATCATATCGATAAGAATATGCCATAACTTGTTTCTCCTTGTTTAATATATTGTTAGGGCACTAAGAATGATCATGAATACATATTTAATCACTATAATACTGGGTCACAGTATTGGATATGACCATATCTTGTGTATTTTATCTTTATATTGCAAAGTCATTGCACTAGGAATGAATGTAACTTTGGACATTCCTCAAGAGCAAAAGTCATGACCCTAGAATTAGTAAAAGATCAAGTACTACTCTTTATAACTTTCTATAGCTAAAATTCTTGGGATTTGAAATATCACTATGGCATTTTTCTTTGATTTGTGACCTCAAGTGTCAATATGCAAGACTAATATTTTGAGCAATTATTAAAACCTTTTATACATTTGAATATTATTCATTTACACCTTTTTGGGTATTGTAAGCTTGTATACATAACTCATTTAATATAAAAAGAAAGAAATGATACTTTTCATATCCATGAGGATATAAAAAAAAGGATTAAACATGCCAATAAAATAATTTTTTTAATTCTTCATTGAAAGAGAGCCCATACTTCTTGCCATGCTAAAACCACCTCAGAAGTAGTTTGTACTCATAGGCTACAAGGTGGTTATTTTTTTAGAGGTGAACTATGTTTAAAAAAAATTGCTTTGAGTGTGTGCATGAGAGATATTTAAAAGAAATTACAATAACTAATATAAATAGCATCCTCAACAACTAGCTATTTCAACACATAGGGGTACAACTTTGGTTTAGTCTGTTAGCGTACATGAGTCAAATTACCTTTGATAGCCCAGTGATTCAACATCAAATATGATGAGACATAATAGAGATAAAGTAAAAGCTCATATTATTTTTGTTAGAGCTTTATCAATCATTCTAGAGTTGAGAGAGGAACAAAATAAAGTATTTTAATTATTCATTATAATTTTACTTTTTATTTTAATTATTTATCAGTTTATTTTTATAGAAATATTAATTACAAAATAAATTATTAGTAAGACAGATTTAATTTAAATTAAACCGGTATATCCTAAATAATAAAGAATAAATCTCATTTTTTTTTCATTTTAATTTTAAATATTCAAATTTAATTATTTATTTGTTTATTTATATAAATATTAATTACAAAATAAATTATAAGTTACACAAATATAATTTATATAAATTATTTTTCATCAAAATAATATAGATAAACTTTTTAAAAGAAAAAAAAATTCTAAACAAAAAATTATTATATAATAATATATTTTTCTTTGCTTCTGAATCATTTTAAGTTTTGTAAATATATTTTAATTGATATATATCTTATTAATAATAGATTATTCAGTTATCTTTTCATCATTATTAGAATATTTATCAATAAAAATATTTATATTGAATTTATATGATATATTAATATAATGATTATTATAACTAAATATTGTATTCACTTTTGAAAAAAATTTTAAAATTATTATATTTTCCAAGGTTATAACCTTTGAAAATATGAAAAAATAAAAAAAAATAATTTTTTTGTTATTTCATTTTTTAAATAAAACCTATAAACAACTAAATGCATACACAGTTAAATCAGTAAAGTATTAGAGCCCGTAATGCATAAATACATAAACTATTAAACTGCTATATACCACTTAATAATTAAGAAATCTTATTTTTATTTCAATTTATTATAATTTTAAATATTAATTTTAATTATTTATTAGTTTATTTTTATATAAATTTTTATTACAAAATAAACTATGAGTGCGACAAATATAATTTAAATAATTTATTTTTAATAAAGAAAATATATACGCTTATAAAAGAAGTAAAAATTTAAAAATTAAAATATCCAATAATATTTTTTACATTAATTTTGAATCAATTTTGGTTTTGTAAATATTTTTTAATTAATATCTATCTTATTATTAGTAGTTTATTAATTTAATGTGTGATCATTATTATAATATCTATCAATAAAATTTTTTATATTGAATTTATATGATATATATTTATTTAAATTATTATAATTAAATATTGTATTCACATTTCAAAAATTTTAAATATTATTATATTTTCAAAGGTTATAACCTATGAAAATGACAAATAATTACAAATTATATTTTGTAATTTTATTGTTTAAATAAAACCTATAAACCACTAAATGCCTAAAAACATGTATCTCTAAACACCTATATGTAAAAAACTTTAAATACTTAAACTATTAAATTGGTTTGCATTATTAATAAATCATAAATTTCATTTTAAAAAATTTTTGTTTTTAAAATTTTGCCTATTTTTATAAGCATATATTTTTTTTTTGATAAAAAAAATTATTTAAAATAGATCTATCTCACTAATAATTTATTTTGTAATTAATATTTCTATAAAAATAAACTGATAAATAATTAAAATAAAAATTTAAAATTAAACATAAAAAAAATTAAAATGAGATTTATGATTTATTATTAATGTATACCAATTTAATAGTTTAAGTATTTAGAAGTTTTGTCATTTACGAGTTTAGCGATTTATTTTTTAGGCATTTAGTGGTTTATAGGTTTTATTTAAATAATAAAATAACAAAAAAAAATTTTGTAATTTTTTGTCATTTTCATAGGTTATAAACTTTGAGAATATAATAATATTTAAAATTTTTTCAAATGTGAATACCATATTTAGTTATAATAATTTTAATAATTATATATCGTATAAATTCAATATAAACAATTTTATTGATAGATATTATAATAATGATCAAAAATTAAATTAATAAACTATAATAATAAAATAGATATTAATTAAAAAGTATTTAGAAAACCCAAATTGATTTAAAATTAAAGTAAAAAATATTACTGGATAATAATTTTTAATTTTTAAAATTTTACTTCTTTTATAAGCGTATATATATTTTTTGATTAAAAATAAATTATTTAAATTATATTTGTCGCACTCACAATTTATTTTGTAATAAATATTTATATAAAATAAACTTATAAATATTTAAAATGAATATTAAAAATAATAATAAATTAAAATAAAAATTTGATTTCTTAATTTTTAAGTAGTATATAGCAGCTTAATGGTTTATGTATTTAGGCATTACGGGCCTTAGGAGTTTACTGATTTTATTGTGTATGCATTTAGTGGTTTATAGGTTTTATTTAATAATTAAAATAAAAAAATATTTATTTTTATTATTTTATGATATTTTCAAAGTTTATAACCTTTGAAAATATAATAATTTTTAACGTTTTTTCAAATGTGAATTCAATATTTAGTTATAATAATCATTATATTTATATATCATATAAATTCAATATAAACATTATTATTCATAAATATTCTAAAAATGATCAAAAAATAAATTAATAATCTATTATTAATATGATAGCTATCAATTAAAATATAATAAAAAAATCTAAAATGATTCAGAAGAATTCAAATTATATTACTATATAATAATTTATTGTTTTGAAATTTTTTTTTCTTTTAAAAAGTTTATCCATATTTTTTTGATGAAAATTAATTATATAAATTATTTTTGTCTAACTCATAATTTATTTCTTAATTAATATTTATATAAAAATAAACAAATAAATAAAATTAAAATGAATATTTAAAATTATAATGAAAAAAATAATATTGAGATTTATTCTTTATTATTTTGGGTATACCAATTTAATTTAAATTAGATCTGTATCACTAATAATTTATTTTGTAATTAATATTTCTATAAAAATAAACTGATAAATAATTAAAACAAAAATTTAAATTATACTGAATAAAAATTAAAATAAGATTTATGAATTATTATTAATGTTTACCAGTTTAATGGTTTAAGTATTTAGAGGTTTTGTCATTTATAAGTTTAGCGATTTATGTTTTTAGGAATTTAGTGGTTTATTGGTTTTATCTAAACAATGAAATAACAAAAAAAAATATTTTTGATATTTTTTCACATTTTTAAAGGTTATAACATTTGAAAATATAATAATTTTAAATTTTTTTAAAAATGTTAATACAATATTTAGTAATAATAATCATTATAATTATATATAATATAAACTAAATATAAACAATTTTATTGATAGATATGATATCAATTATCAAAAAATAAATTAATATGTTATTATTAATATGATAGATATAAATTAAAATATAATTAAAAAACCTAAAATTATTCAAAAACAATGTAAAATTTATTACTAAATAATAATTATGCTTTTTTAGTTTTTGCTTATTTTTATAAGCTTATATATTTTTTTGATGAAAAATAAATTATTTAAATTATATTTGTATCACTCATAATTTATTTTGAAATTAATATTTCAATATATTAATTATATTATATTTAAAGTTTTTGAGTTTAAAAGTTTAAGTATTTAGGAGCTTTGGGGTTTAGGAGTTTAGAGATTTATGTGTTTAGGAATTTAATGGTTTATAAGTTTTATTTAAACAAAGATTTAACAAAAAATTTATTTTTGTTATTTTTTATCATTTTTGAAGGTTATAACCTTTGAAAATATAATAATTATTAAATTATTTTTATATGTGAATACAATATTTAGTTATGATAATCTTAATAATTATATATCAAGTAAATTAAATATAAACAATTATATTGATAGATATTATATTAATGATCAAATAATAAATTAATAAACTATTATTAATAAGAATGATTTTATTTAAAATATATTTGCAAAACATAAATTTATTCTAAATCAAAATAAAATATATTACTAAATAATAATTTTTGTTATGTTTTGCTTCTTTTTATAAGTTTATATTTTTTTATTAAAAGTAAATTATTTAAATTATATTTTTCTTCCTCATAATTTATTTTTAATTTATAATTCTATAAAAATAAACTAATAAATAATTAAAATGAATATTTAAAACTATAATGACTACAAATAAAATAGAGATTTATTATTTATTATTCAGGATATACTAGTTTAATGGTTTAAGTATTTAGGTGTTTTGGGGTTTAGTGATTTAAGTGTTTAGGCCTTTAGTGATTTATAGTTTTTATGTAAAGAGTGAAAAAATACAAAATTTAATTTTTTTATTTTTTTAATTTTTGAAGGTTATAACCTTTGAAATATAATAATTTTAATTTTTTTAAATGTGATTATAATATTTCGTTATAATAATCTTAATAAGTAAATATAATGTAAACTCAATATAAATAATTTTATTAATACATATTATAATAATGATCAATAAAAAATTAATAAACTATTATTAATAAGAATGATATAAATTAAAATATAATTACAAAATATAAAATGATTCAAAATCAAAATAAAATATATTACTAAATAATAAATTTTTGTTTTTTAAATTTTGCCACTTTTTATAAGGATATATATTTTATTTGAAAAAAATTAAATTATTTAAATTAGATATGTCTCACTAATAATTTATTTTGTAATTAATATTTCTATAAAAATAAACTGATAAATAATTTAAATAAAAATTTTAAATTATACTTAATAAAAATTAAATTGAGATTTATGATTTTTTATTAATGTACACCTGTTTAATGGTTTAAGTATTTAGAGGTTTCGTTATTTTGGAGTTTAGCAGTATATGTTTTTAGGCACTTAGTGGGTTATAGGTTTTATTTAAACAATAAAATAACAAAAAAAAATTGTAATTTTTTTTCATTTTCATAGGTTATAACCTTTGAAAATATAATAATATTTACAATTTTTTGAAATGTGAATACAATAATTTTTTATTTTAATATATTAGAATTATATGTCATATAAATTCAATATAAACAATATTATTGATAGATAATATAATAATGATCAAAAATTAAATTAATACAGTTATTAATTATAAGATAGATATTAATTAAAAAATATTTAAAATACCCAAATCGATTCACGATTAAACTATAATATATTACTGTATAATAATGTTTAATTTTACTTCTTTTATAAGCATTATATATTTTTTTGATTAAAAATAAATTATTTAAATTATATTTGTCGCATTCTATATTTATTTTTTAATAAATATTTTATAAAAATAAACAGATAAATAATTAAAATCAATATTTAATATTATAATAAATAAAATAAAAATTAGATATATTAATTATTAAGTAGTATATAGCAGTTTAATGGTTTATGTATTTTGGAGTTTACTGATTTACCTATATATGCATTTAGTGGTTTATAAGTTTTATTTAAAAAATAAAATAAAAAAATTATTTTTGTTATTTTTTGATATTTTCAAAGGTTATAACATTTCAAAATACAATAAATTTTAATTTTTTTTCTAAAGTGAATACAATCTTTAATTATTATAATCATTATATTTATATATCATATATATTAAATATAAACTATTTTATTGATAAATATTCTAATAATGATCAAAAAAAATTGTAATTTTATTTTATTTTCAGAGGTTATAACCTCTGAAAATATAATAAAATCTAAGATTTTCTAATATGTGAATACAATATTTAGTTATAATAATATTAATATTTTTATATCATATAAATTCAATATAAACAATTTTATTGATAGATATTATAATAATGATCAAAAATTAAATTAATAAACAATTAATAAAAAGATAGATATTAATTAAAAAATATTTAGAAAACCCAAATTGATTCAAAATTAAAGTAAAATATATTACTGAATAATAATTTCTAATTTTTAAATTTTACTTCTTTTATAAGCATATATATCTTTTTTGAATTAAAAATAAATTATTTAAAGTATATTTGTCGCACTCATAATTTTTTTTATAATAAATATTTCTATAAAAATAAACTAATAAATAATTAAAATGAATATTTATAATTATAATAAATAGAAATAAAAATTAGATTTATTAATTATTATGTTTTATATAGTGGTTTAATGGTTTATTTATTTAGGTATTACGGGGTTTAGGTGTTTACTAATTTAATTGTGTATGCATTTAGTGGTTTATAAGTTTTATTTAAAAAATAAAATAACAAAATTTTATTTTTATTATTTATTGATATTTTCAAAGGTAATAACCTTTGAAAATATAATAATTTTTAATTTTTTTCAAAAGTGAATTTAATATTTAGTTATAATAATCATTATATTTATATTTCATATAAATTCAATATAAATAATTTTATTGATAAATATTCTAATTATTATCAAAAAATAAAATAATAATCTATTATTAATAAGATAGATATCAATTAAAATATAATTACAAACCCAAAAATGATTAAGAAGCAAAGCAAAATATATTACTATATAATAATTTTTGTTTTGAAATTTTTTTTCCTTTTTAAAGTTTTTCTATATTTTTTTGATGAAAAATAATTTATATAAATTATATTTGTCTAACTCATAATTTAATTTATAATTAATATTTATATAAAAATAAATAAATAAATATTAAAATGAATATTTAAAATTATAATGAAAAAAAATGATATTTATTCTTTATTATTTAGGGTACACCGGTTTAATTAAAATCATATCTGTCTTAATAATAATTTATTTTGTAATTAATATTTATTAAAAAATAAACTGTTAAATAATAAAAATAAAAATTTAAAATTATACTGAATAAAAATTAAAATGAGATATATGAATTATTATTAATGTATACCAGTTTAATGGTTTAAGTATTTAGAGGTTTTGTCCTTTAGAAGTTTAGCGATTTATGTTTTTAGGCATTTAGTGGTTTATAGGGTTTATTTAAATAATGAAATAACTAAAAAATTATTTTTGATATTTTTTCACATTTTCAAAGGTTATAATATTTAAAATTATAATAATTTTTAAATTTTTTTCAAATGTAAATATAATATTAAGTTATAATAATCTTAATAATTATAAGTCATTTAAATTCAATATAAATAATTACATTGCTAGATATTATAATAATGATCAAAAAAAATTAATAAACAATTATTAATAAGATAGATATTATTTAAAATATATTTGCAAAATCTAAATTTATTCAAAATCAAAGTAAAATATATTACTAAATAATAATTTTTTTAATGTTTTGCTTTTTTATAAGTATATTTTTGTTTTTAAAAGTAAATTTTTTAAATTATATTTGTCTTACTCATAATTTATTTTGTAATTTATAATTCTATAATAATTAACTAATAAATAATTAAAATTAGTATTTAAATTTATAATGAATACAAATAAAATTAAGATTTATTATTTATTATTCAGGAAATACCAGTTTAATGGTTTAAGTATTTAGGTGTTTTGTGGCTTAGGAGTTTAGTGATTTAATTGTTTAACCTTTAATGATTTATAGTTTTTAATTAAAGAATTAAAAAACAAAAAATTTAATATTTTGATTTTCTTTAATTTTTGATGGTTATAACCTTTGAAAATATAATAATTTTAAATTTTTTATAAATGTGAATATAATATTTAGTTATAATAATCTTATCAATTTTATATAATGTAAACTAAATATAAATAATTTTATTAATAAATATTATAATAATGATCAATAAATTAATTAATAAACTAGTATTAATAAGAATGATATAAATTAAAATATAATCGTAAAATCTAAAATGATTCAAAATCAAAATAAGATATATTAATAAAAAATAATTTTTTATTTTTAATATTTTGCCTCTTTTTATAAGCTTATATATATTTTTTGATGAATATAAATTATTTAAATTATATCCGTCTCACTAAAAATTTATTTTGTAATTAATATTTTTATAAAAATAAACTGATAAATAATTAAAATGAATATTTAAAATTATAATGAATACTAATAAAAATGAGAATTATGATTTATTATTTAGACTATACTAATTTAATGTTTTGAGTATTTATGAGCTTCGGGGATTAAGAGTTTAGTCATTTTAGTATTTAGTCATTTAGTGGTTTATAGGTTTTATTTAAAAAATAAAATTAAAAAAAAAGTATTTTTGTTATTTTTTCTCATTTTTGAAGGTTATAACCTTTGAAAATATAATAAATTTTTATTTTTTTTAAAAGTGAATACAATATGAAGCTAATAATTATAATAATTAAATACATATAAATTCAATATAAATTATTTTATTGGTATATCTTATAATAATGTTCAGAAAAAAATAATAAACAATTATTAATAAGATTAATATTGTTTTAAATATATTTGCAGAACCTAAAATGATTCAAAAACAAAGTGAAATATTTTACTAAATATTAATTTTAAATTTTTAAATTTTTGTATACATTTATATGCTTATATATTTTTTGATGAAAAATAAATTGATTAAATTATATTTGTCTCACTAATAATTTATTTTTTAATTTATATTTCAATAAAAATAAACTAATAAATAATTAAGATGTATGTTTGAAATTATAATGAATACTAATAAAAATGAGATTTATTATTTATTATATATAGTATACCGGTTTAATGGTTAAATTATTCAGGGGTTTTGTCGTTTAGAAGTTTAGCAATTTATGTTTTTAGGCATTTAGTGGTTTATAGGTTTTATTTATATTATAAAAAAAATTTTTTTTTTGATTTTTTCTGATTTTCAAAAGTTATAATCTTTTAAAAGAAAATAATTTTTAAAATTTTTTGAAATGTGAATACCATGTATAACTATATTAATCTTACTAATTATATATCATATAAATTAAATATTAACAATTTTAATGATCGATATTATAATAATGATCAAAAATTAAATTAACATACTATAATTAAAAATCTAAATATCAATTAAAATATATTTACATAACACAAAATGATTTAAAATCAAATCAAAATATATTACTAAATAATAATAATAATTTTTTAAATTTTTCTTTCTTTTTTTAATCTTATATTTTTTGATTAAATATAAATTATTTAAATATTATTTGACTCATTCGAAATTTATTTCGAATTAATTTTTCTAAAAAATTAAAATATAAATAATTAAAATGAATAATTAAAATTATAATAAATAGAAATATATTTGTGATTTATTATTTAATAAGTAGAATATAGATATTAAAAGGTTTATGTATTTAGGGGTTTTGGGGTTTATGAGCTTACTGATTTAAGTAAGTAATCATTTAATGATCTATAGGTTTTATTTAAAAAATGAAAATATTTATTTAAGGTTATAACTTTTGAAAATATAATAATTTTTCAATTTTTTTCAAAAGTGAATACAATATTTATTTATAATAATCATAATAATTATATATCATATAAATTCAATATAATCAATTTTATTGATAGATATTCTAATAATTATGAAAAAATAAATTAAAATTCTATTATGAATAAGATTGATATTACTTAAAATATAATATCAAAACCTAAAATGATTCAAAAGCAAAGCAAAATATATTACTAAATAATAATTATTTGTTTTTGAATTTTTATTCTTTTTATAAGCTTATCTATTTTTTGATGAAAAATAATTTATATAAATTATATTTTTAACTCATAATTTATTTTATAATTAATACATATATATAAATAAAAAACTAAAAATCAAAATGTTTTTTAAATTATAATGAAAACAAATAAAAATGATATTTATTAATTATTATTTAGTGTATACCGGTTTAAAGAATTATCTATATAGGGTTATTGGGATTTTGTAGTTTAGTGATTTAAGTGTTTGGGCATTTAATGGTGTATAAGTTTTATTTAAACAATGAAATAACAAAAAAATATATTTTTTTATCTTTTCACATGTTCAAAGGTTATAATCTTTAAAAATATAAAAATTATAAAACTTTTTTTAAAAGTGAATACAATATTTAGTTATAATAATATTTAAATTTATATATTATATAAATTCAATATAAACATTTTTATTGATAAATATTCTAATAATGATCAAAAAATAAATTAATAATCTATTATTAATAAGATATATATCATTTAAAATATAAATACAAATATTAAAATGATTCAGAAGCTAAGCAAAAGATATTACTATATAATAATTTTTTGTTTTGAAATTTGTTTTTAAAAATTTATCTATATTTTTTTTAATGAAAAATAATTTATATAAATTATAATTGTTTAACACATAATTTATTTTGTAATTAATTTTTATATAAATATATAAAAATAAATAGTTAAAATGAATATTTAAAATTTTAATAAAAAAAATGAGTTTTATTATTTATTATTTAGGGTATACTGGTTTAATTTAAATTAGATCTATCTATCTAATAATTTATTTTGTAATTAATATTTCTATAAAAATAAACTCATAAATAATTAAAATAAAAATTTAAAATTAAACTGAATATGAATAAAAATTAAAATGAATTCTATAATTTATTATTAATGTATACCAATTTAATTGTTTAAGTATTTAAAGGTTTTTTCAATTAGGAGTTTAGCGATTAGTGTTTTTAGGAATTTAGTGGTTTATAGGTTTTATTTAAACAATAAAATAAAAGAAAATTTGTAATTTTTTCTCATTTTCATAGGTTATAACCTTTGAAAATATAATAATATTTAACAATTTTTGAAATGTGAATATAATATTTAGTTATAATAATATTAATAATTATATATCATATAAATTCTAATATAAACAATTTTATTGATAGATATTATAATAATGATCAAAAATTAAATTAATAAACTTTTAATAATAAGATAGATATTAATTAAAAAATATTTACAAAACTCAAATTGATTCAAAATTAAAGTAAAATATGTTACTTAATAAAAAATTTTAATTTTTAAATTTTTACTTATTTTATAAGTGAAAATAGTTTTATTGATTAAAAATAAATTATTTAAATTATATTTCTCGCACTTATAATTTATTTTGTAATAAATATTTTTATAGAAAAAGACTAATAAATAATTAAATTAAATATTTAAAATTATAATAAATAGAAATAAAATTTAGATTTATTAATTATTAAGTAGTATAAAGTGGTTTAATGGTTTATGTATTTAGGCATTACGAGGGTTAAGAGTTTATTGATTTAATTGTGTATGCATTTAGTGGTTATAGGTTTTATTTAAAAAATAAATAAACAAAAAATATATTTTTATTATTTTTTGATATTTTTAAATGTTATAACCTTTGAAAATATAATAATTTTTAAATTTTTTTCAAAGTGAATTCAATATTTAGTTATAATAATCATTATATTTATATTTCATATAAATTCAATATAAATAATTTTATTGATAAATATTCTAATAATGATCAAAAAATAAAATAATAATCTATTATTAATAAGATAGATATGAATTAAAATATAATTACAAAACCTAAAATGATTCAGATGGAAAGCAATATATATTACTATATAATAAATTTTTGTTTTTAAATTTTTTCTTCTTTTTATAAGTTTATCTATATTTTTTGATTAAAAATAATTTATATAAATTATATTTGTCTAACTTATATTTTATATTGTAATTAATATTTAATAAAAATAAACGAATAAATAATAAAAATGAATATTTTAAATTATAATGAAAAAAATAATATTGAGATTTATTATTTATTATTTAGGGTTTACTAGTTTAAAAGAATTATCTATTTAGGGTTTTTGAGATTTCAAAGTTATTGACATAAGTGTTTAGGCATTTAGTAGTTTATAGGATTTATTTAAACAATGAAATAACAAAAAAATTATTTTAGATATTTTCTCACATTTTCAAAGGTTATAACCTTTGAAAATGTGATAATTTTAAATTTTTTTATATATGTGAATAAAATATTTAGTAATAAGAATCATAATAATTATATATAATATAAACTAAATATAAACACTTTTATTGATAGATATGATATCAATTATCATAAAATAAATTAATATGCTATTATTAATATGATAAATATAATTTAAAATATAATTGCAAAACCTAAAATTATTTAAAATCAAAGTAAAATTTATTACCATATAATAATTTTTGTATTTTAGTTTTTGCTTCTTTTTATAAGCTTATATTTTTTTTGATGAAAAATAAATTATTTAAAATATATATAAGGTTTACGAGTTTAAAGTTTTAAGTCTTTAGGCGCTTTTATGTTCAAGAGTTTGTAGATTTAAGTGTTATTTTATTGAAATATTAATTACAAAATAAATTATTAGTGAGACAAATATAATTTAAATTAAACTGGTATACCTTAAATAATAAAGAATAAATCTCATTTTTTTTCATTATAATTTTAAATATTCATTTTAATTATTTATTTGTTTATTTATATATATATATATATTAATTAAAAAATAAATTATGAGTTAGACAAATATAATTTATGTAAATTATTTTT
This sequence comes from Sapria himalayana, assembly GCA_029783825.1. NCBI lineage: Eukaryota > Viridiplantae > Streptophyta > Magnoliopsida > Malpighiales > Rafflesiaceae > Sapria > Sapria himalayana. Next base: position 171,646 of record JAREIK010001962.1, on the reverse strand, counting down.
CATCAAAAAAAATATAGATAAACTTATTAAAAGAAAAAAAATTAAAACAAAAAATTATTATATAGTAATATAATTTGCTTTGCTTCTGAATCATTATAGGTTTTGTAATTATATTTTAATTGATATCTATCTTATTAATAAAAGATTATTAATTTATTTTTTGATCATTATTAGAATATTTATCAATAATATTGTTTATAATGAATTTA